>OY754307.1:114137671-114737671 GCA_963573325.1 Astragalus glycyphyllos
ACAAACACTAAATTGTGGTTAGTATGTACTAACCATTAGATTGTTGTATAATGACTACAAAAAAGTTTAGTAATTGTTTTCTAAGGAATTCCTTAATATATTAAGTCTTTGCCATTTTTTTTGTAGTGAAAGGTCATAAGAGAACAAGATACATAGTCTGGTTAGCTGTGGTACGACGGTCTATATGGCTATTGAGGACTACAATCCCTTTTCATGGAGGTTTGATTGATTGTACAACACTAATTGCTCAAATAGAAACGTTATTTTGGGGTTGGTTCATAAATAAGGAAGGAAGAAACTAAGGATTTCATTACTCTAAATATTCGTGCCTAAACCTTAATATGGGTTGTTTAAATGTTGTCCAAAGCAATTTTGTTTATATCATGTGTTGTAGTATCTGTTGTACTCGTTTTCAATAAATCGTTTAGCTTAAAAAATAAATAAATACCAATAAATGGACCAAAGTAGATATACACTTATTGTAGAGTTGTATTAAAATTACATCATTTCTTAAGAATTTTTTTTTTTTGAAAAATGCTAAGAATGAAATTATTGTTCTCTTGTGCATTGAGAAGTTATTTGAAAGGTTAAATATATTTTCAGTCCCCATAAATTTCACAGTTTCGCTTTTAGTCCTTATAAAAATTTTCTTGAATTTTAGTCCCACAATTTTTTTCCAACAGTTTTAGTCCTTATAAAAAGATAAGCTCAAAATTCGATTTCTAGTCCACAATTTGTTTGTTTTGTTCTTGAGCTTTTGGTGGTTAAACAGTTCGTATTTAATTCTCCCCTAGTTAATTTTTTTTTCAATTTTTGCAAGTTTATAATGTTTTTAATATGTGTGCAAAATATTATTCAAAAATTAGAAGGGTATACATGAAGTTGACATTTTGTGAGGACTAAAACTACTAACAAAATATATTGTGGGGACAAAAGCTGGATGAAAAACTTTATAGGGACTAAAATCGAAATTGTGAAAATTTAAAGAAATAAAAACATATTTAGCTTTTTCTCAGATATTCGATATTAGGACCAAATTGTGACTAGAAATGCAGGAAAAAACTCTAAAGTTTTTGGGCAAGAAGTACAATTAAAAATTATTAGGATCAAAATCTTAAGGAAAGAGTTTAAGAAGAGGGAAAAAGGAATAGAGAGATGGAGGTGGCGGGAGGGAATGAGTGCATATAGCTAGGGCGAGAAAGAAAACATGCATTTACATAACTAGTCTCTCTCTCTCTCTCTCTCACCTGTTATTTTCTCTCTCGTCTTATTTTATTTTTCTCTCTCAACTTTCTCTCTCCAAAAATAGTTTAAAGTCACCAAAGGCATAGAATACTAAAGACACCTAATCCAACATAGAAGAGTGAGTGAGGGTATTTGGGATCGTAACCCATCGCAGCTAGGGGTGTTCGTTGGTTTAGGTAAATCTGAACCAACCAGTAGCCCAATCCAAACTGAAGCGGTTGGTTTAGATAAGTTTCGTGTTCGGGTCAAATCTGAACCAACCTGTAAAAACCCGTACTAGTTTGGTTCAGATAACGAATTTTAAAATTTAAATCTAAACCAACCGACGAACTCGTACCACTATTGACAACGAACAATTACTTACTGAAATTAATAGACTAGAGACTGATTGTTAGTTATCTTCAACTTCACTCTATCTCAAATTCTCACAAAGTTACACTCATTTCTTAGAATCATTACTATCCATATATCCTAGTAGCAATAAGCATTGATATCACAATTTGTAACAGCTCACCTTTATCCATAGTTTGAGATTGTTAGTATTTATATATTCCATATTCTATGTGTTTTATGCCTAACTATACACATGACACGTGAGCCTAATCGAACCAACCCATCTAACATTGGGTTGGTTTGGTTCGGGTTTTATAGGAAAAACTCAAAATCCAAACCAATCCAAATCGAATAAATTTGATTGGATCGGACAGCAGATTTGGTTGAAATCCATCCAACCCAACCCGTGAACACCACTAAACATACTGCAGTTTCCTACATTCAGTGTTATTTGAGGGCATTTTGGTATTTCAACATTACTTATTTTTTTACTGTATGTCTCTTAGCTCTTACAAATAAATGCAGCACCTTGCAGTCACATTTGACTGCAAGGGATCAGTATCCGTGAATTTGAGAAGTTGGAGTTTAAAAAACAGTGAGAAAAGAAATAGTTTTAAAAGAAGGGCGTGGGACCATGAATAGTAAATGATATAGTAACGGTGAAAATATGAGATTGAAGAGAGAGAAAAATTAAATTATAATGTGATGTTCGGTGGCGAAGCTAGCCTGTTTTTTATGTGGGAGTGAAATATAAAAGCAACTTTTGTATTTTATTTTGTTTTTTGGGTAGCAATGACCGGTCGCCCCAGCTGATGTTATTACCTAATTAACCCCATGGTAAGTGATGAGGTTGCAAGTGTATACGATGGCTAGATTGATAATTTCATAGGTGTTTAATTTTTTTGTATAGATAGATAGATACATAATTCCTTTGTTTTGTTTCTTGAAATTTTTCCGCTTACAAATTCATATTGAATAATTCATATTTAGTTAAAAAAAATTTAAGTTTTTGTGGAAGAGATGTTTATAATGTGTTTAACATGTATGTCTTAGCCTGCATTTTCGACAAGCTCAGTTAAATGTAGTCAACAAAGTTTGACTTATTATTTCAAGAGAGAAATGTCAATTTCGACATTGAGAAGAGTTAAGTTATTTAGTTGTGTCAAGATGATTTCGACATGAGGCTTGCTGAAATCGAAATGTTGAAAACAGTGATTTCGACAAGAAGAGGTTTTGAAGACTGGAATCAAGCAACCGCTGTCGAAGGGATGTGGCAGTTATATTTTTAAAATGTCCTGTACAGTTATTTTCTATTTGTATAAATAGTAGTTTTTCATAGGAAAAAGGGGTCACAATACGCACATCCAGAATTCTCATACTCCAAATTCCGAGCGAGAGAGAAAAGCGAGTTACAGAACAATGTATGCATTTGTGTACCAATTTCTTTTCATTCAATGCAATTTTAATCTGTTTTCTTAAATTCCTTGCCTTTTACTTGTTTTTTACACATTCTGTTCAGAACTGTACCATTTTGAAGTAATTTCGACAGTTTCAACACCTTTGAAATTGGCGGTTATCTTCATCCTTTTTATTTAAAACCGAAAGAACATCAACGAAACTCAACAATTTCTGGGAAATCAATGCACAATATGTCTTAAGATTTACTAGTTGATCTTGCAAGCAAATAATTTTAAACTAGCGGTTGTTTACCAAAAACCACGGTAAACAAATTGGCACGCCCGGTGGGACAGTTTGTGCTAAGTTTCAAAACAATTTGAAACAATTTCTTCCATTGAAATTTTACTGAGTTTGTTCTTAATTTTTTTTAAAAAAAAACTTGTGATTTGATCTTTGTATGCATTTAAGAAGTGGCAAACATCTTCCAAAAATGGTTCGCCCTGTTTAAACTCCTGTATCCAATGCACAAAGTTCCCAAGAACAAGCGTTGGTTAGTGACGCGAGCGCTGCAAATGTCGTAGGAGTAACCGCTTCTATACCGTCTTCGACGACGATAGGGGTAACTGCTCCTGTGTCTATGTCGACTACTGCAGCGTTGACACAGTTTAGTACGATGGCTTCTGTGCCACCAACATTAGGGCACCCGACAAATCCTTCAATGGTTAATCCCTTCATCCCACAATTTACATTACCTATCATCAATAGGGATTACCCATATGGTATGCCAATAAATGGTTCGGTATTTTCTCCTATTCATAGTTCAGTAGAGAGCGTTTATAGTCGAAACGCTCAACCCTCATTAACATCGTCCTTGTTAGCGCTAAGGCAACAAATGGACGATAGCAACCACGACATGGTTACTTTGCTGACTCAACAAATAGGTACAGTGTTTAATCCCTTGATCCAAAACACAAACAATAGTTACCAAATGTTAGCAACCCAAATGGGGAGAATTACTGATTTCTTTGGCACTCCACCATTGCGTAACCAACAGGATCTTCAGAATCAGAATGTCAGGCCTGTCGAAAACCCTTTAGAAAGGCCTAACAATGGGATTCCCGTAAATCAGAGGCAACAACCAGTTGTCGAACAACTTGTACAAAGGGAAATCGAAGCAATCCCTGATGTGTTGTTGGTTAATAGAAACCAAAATGCTGATGAAGTGGTTAGGCAAGTTCAACAAAATAATTTTGGAGCCCAAAATAATTTGACTAATCTTGTCGAAACTATTCTAACCCAGAATGGTCTTAATTTAGGCCTACATAGGCCTAATTTTGTGTCAGCATTGTCAGAGTATGTCTTACAAACTGAACTTCCTAGGGGATGGAAAATCCCTAAGTTCACAAAATTTGCTGGAGAAACTAGCGAATCTACTGTCAAACATGTTGCCTGTTATCTAACAGAGGCAGGAGACATAGCACATAATGAAAACTTAAGGATGAAATATTTCCCGAATTCTTTAACTAAGAATGCTTTCACTTGGTTCACCACTTTACCCCCACATTCCATTCTCAATTGGGGGCAGTTAGAGAAGGCGTTTCATGAGCAATTCTATATGGGTCAATCTAAGATTAGTCTTAAAGAATTGGCCAGTGTTCGACGTAAAGTGGCAGAGTCTATTGATGATTACCTGAATAGATTCAGACTTCTCAAAGCAAGGTGCTTTACTCAAGTGCCTGAACATGAGTTAGTCGAAATAGCTGCTGGTGGCCTAGACTATTCTATAAGAAAGAAATTAGATACTCTACACTTAAGAGATATGGCACAATTGGCCGATAGGGTTCGACAAGTCGAAAGGCTTAAAGTTGAAAAAACTAGAGCTAGTCGTTTCCATAAAAAAGAGAAAGTTGCTTATGTCGATACTAACGACAGCGACCAAGAATTCGACATAGCCTATGAGGATGTCGAAGAAAATGAGGTCAATGCTGCGGAATTAAAACCTGGGCCTCCTTATACATGCAAATTGTTGAGGCCATCAGATGGGAAAAATCCTGTCGAACCTAAAAATGATAAGTTTGTTGCAAAGACTTATACCTTTGATGTTACTAAATGTGATGAGATTTTTGATCTTTTGGTTGCTGATGGTCAAATTTTAGTGCCTAAGGGCCTGAAAACACCACCATTAGAGCAACGAAAGAAAAGAGGTTTTTGCAAATTCCATAACTTTTTAGGCCATAACACTTCTCGTTGTGTTCTTTTAAGGGACCTAGTCCAGAAGGCTCTTAACGAAGGCAGGCTGAAATTTGGCGAAAAATCAAAGCCTCCGATGCAGATTGACACTGATCCTCTTCCGGCAATGGATGCAATGTATGCTGAACTAGTCGAGATAATGGTTATTGAAACCAGTGCTGCAAAGATTGCTGGAAATGCCAACGTGAAAGGTACTGCTGAAGGCCCAGAGGTTGAGGTCGAAATGGTTACTGAAGGCCAATATGATGAAAAAATGAAGGTTGCTTATCCCAGAGCGGAAGAGGAATTTCTTGATTTCCTTAACTGTTGCAAGATAAGCAACACAGAGGTGATGCTGTGCCCAAGGTGTAGTTCTGTCTTCGACAAAAATGCTGCAAAAAGCCTTGAAGGCTTCAAACCTCAATTGAAGTGGAAATGGAAATGGGTTGACAACAGACCAAAGTTCAATTTCAACAAAAGAAGTTTACCATACAAGATTGTACCTCCAATAAAGAGTTCTCAGAAAGATCAAGTTAGCACCTTTGTTCCAACATCAAGGTCACTCGTGGAGAAATGGGTGTATTCTGGTAGGAGGAGTGCTGGATACCAAACCAAGCCCACAAAGATGGTCAAAGGAAGTACTAGTGCTGCTAACCAAAATAAGGCATCTGAATCTAACAAGTATGCCTACAATAATAACTACAAGGGTAAAAATCCTATGACTAGAACGCAAAGGCGAAGGTACCAACGCCAATAGAGGGTTGATGCCTCAAAGAATGCTAAAAGTTCAGATAAGGGAAAAGGTAAGCAGGTATCTGTCGAAATGGCTAGAAAGCCAGCATCAGAAGGTCTCAATTTAGAAGACGAAGAAATGGAATCTAATTTCTCAGATTCTGAACCAGACTTCGATGTTTTGTGTCATGTCGTTTCAATTCTTCCAATTGAATACGATGTGATTTCAGAAATAAGTGAGATCGAAGAAGACTTCAATGAAGATATGGCTATCCACAGTCCAGTTTGCTATTATGTCATGAATAATGGATGCGTCGAAGAACAACATGCCATGTTCGAAAGACCAGATGGGGGAATGAAGAACCATCTCAAGCCTTTGTTCATTCAAGTGAAGGTCAACAACGTAGGGATAAAGAAATTTTTGGTCGATGGTGGCGCAGCAGTGAATCTGATGCCACAACATTTGCTAAAAAAGATTGGCAAATCTGATACAGATTTAAGGCCACACAATGTGGTACTTACTAACTATGAAGGAAAATCTGGCCATTCCCTTGGGGCCATTGAAGTCGAACTGGTTGTTGGGAGTGTGAAAAGATCAACACTATTCTTGGTTATTCCTTCCAAGGCAAACTATAACTTGTTGCTTGGTAGAGAATGGATACATGGAGTAGGAGCAGTGCCATCAACCTTACACCAGAGGCTTACCATCTGGAGAGAATATGGGTTAGTAGAAAATGTTGAAGGAGACCAGAGTTACTTCATGGCAGAAGTAAACAACATAACAAAGAAGACTTTCGACAAGCAACTGGCGAATATGGCGCCATGTCTACCTTCTGAACTTGGATATGTTCACCAAGATAATGCCTTTTCCTCAGTCAAACTTCACCCAACTCATGGATTCATTTGGGAGAGGGAGATAATAGGCGAAGGAAAGTAACCAGAAGGTACAATTCCACCAACAGGGTGGGAATTCGTAGATATTTAAAAATATCTAAACCCAATGCTTGGGAAAGGATTACGGCCTATGTGGCCGAGAATAAGCAAAATGCGGTTTTGGTAGCCGAAATGCATCAGAAAGTGGTTGTTGAAACCAGTAAGAATAATGATAAAGAAGACATGGTCGAAGACCAAAGGCTTGATTGCGTCTATATAGATTTTAGAGATTGTTTCGCTTGGGATTACAACGAGATGCCAGGTCTAAGTCGAGAAATGGTGGAGTTGAAGCTGCCAATTCGGCCAGATAAGAAACCAGTGAAACAAACACCAAGGAGATTTGCACCACAGATCATGTCGAAGATCAAAGAGGAGATTGAAAGGCTGTTCAGAAATAAGTTCATCAGAACTGCAAGGTATGTAGATTGGTTAGCTAATATAGTCCCAGTTATTAAGAAAAATGGGACTCTTAAAGTCTGTATAGATTTTAGAGACCTATATAATGCTACACCTAAGGATCAATATCCTATGCTAGTGGCAGAAATGTTGGTTGATTCAGCAGCAGGATTTGATTATCTGAGTATGCTTGATGGATATTCTGGATATAATCAAATATTCATTGCTGAAGAAGATGTGTCGAAAACGGCATTTCGATGCCCAGGGGCTTTAGGCGTTTATGAATGTGTAGTAATGCCTTTTGGCCTAAAAAATGCTGGTGCTACGTACCAAAGAGCAATGAATTCTATGTTTCATGATTTTATAGAAGACTTTATGCAAGTTTACATAGATGATATTGTTTTCAAGTCTTCATCAGAAAGTGGTCATATAGATCACCTTCGACAATCATTCAAAAGGATGAGAAAATATGGATTGAAAATGAATCCAATTAAATGTGCCTTCTGTGTACGCGCAGGTGATTTCTTAGGGTTTGTTGTGCACAAAAAAGGCATTGAAATCAATCAAAACAAGACAAAAGCGATCTTGGAAAAGAAAGCTCCTTCGACCAAAAAAGAACTTCAGTCCTTATTGGGAAAGACCAACTTTCTTAGAAGGTTCATTTCAAACCTAAGTGGCAAGACTCAAGCTTTTTCGCCATTACTGCGACTGAAGAAAGAAGATGTGTTCAGATGGGATCTAGAACACCAAAAAGCTTTTGATGGGATCAAGTCTTATTTAATAAGTCCACCTATTTTATTGCCTCCAATTAGAAACAAAGTGATGAAATTGTACATAGCAGCATCAGAACTGACAATAGGAAGTATGTTAGCACAAGAAGATGAAAATGGTGTCGAAAGAGCCATTTATTACCTTAGTAAGGTTTAAATGATGCTGAAACAAGGTACCACCCAATTGAGAAATTATGCCTTTGTTTGCATTTCTCATGTACAAAGCTAAAGCAATATATAAAACCAGCTGATGTTTATGTTTACTCGCATTTTGATAGTATTAAACATATGCTCTCGAAGCCAATACTACACAGTAGAATTGGCAAATGGGCTTTAGCACTTTTTGAGTATTCACTAACATATCAGCCATTAAAAGCAATTAAAGGCCAAGTGGTGGCTGATTTTATAGTCGATCACTCATTGGTTGAAGCAACGCTAAGCTTTGTGGATGTTCAACCATGGAAGTTATATTTCGACGGTTCCAGCCATAAAAGGGGATTCTGAACTAGTTGTGAAGCAATTAACTAAAGAATACAAGTGTATTAAGGAAAACCTAATAGTGTATTTCGTAACTGCATATGCTATGTTAAAACAGTTCAACAAAGTTGACATTAAACATGTGTCTCGAATTGACAACCAAGAGGCAAACAATTTGGCACAAATTGCTTCAGGCTATAAAGTTTCTAAGGAGAAACTGGAAAAATTAATAGAAATCAAAGACAAACATATTTCGACAGACCTCTCTATGGCTGAATTGTCAATGCCAAAACTTGGGGGGGGCAGATGAGTCGAGTATGTTACCACTTCAAACTGAAACTGAAATTTATAATAAAAATTTTGAAGTTGAAGTTTTTTGCCATTGACAGTATGTCAAACGATGATTGGCGTAGGTAAATTGTCGAATACTTGGAAAATCCAATAGGAACGACTAGTAGGAAAACCAAGTATGGAGCCTTGAGCTATGCGATTATTGGAAATGAATTGTTCAAAAAGACCCATGAAGGAGTTCTGCTTAAATGTCTTAGTGAAAGTGAGGCATATTTGGCAATTTCCAAGACTCATAGTGGAACTTGTGGATCTCATCAAGCAGGTCACAAGATGAAATGGCTTTTATTTCGACAAGGTGTATATTGGCTAACTATGTTAAAAGATTGCTCAAATTTTGCTAAAGGTTGCCAAGAATGTCAAAAACATGCAGGAATTCAACATGTGTCTGCGAATGAGCTTCATTCAATAGTGAAACCTTGGCCGTTTAGAGGTTGGGCTCTAGATTTGATTGGTGAAATTAGGCCAACTTCGTCGAAAGGCCATCGTTATATATTGGTGGGGATAGATTACTTCACTAAGTGGGTAGAGGCTATTCCTCTATCTAATGTTGATCAAGAGACAGTAATTAATTTTATTCAAAACCATATCTTGTATAGGTTTGGAATTCCAGAAACCATTACTACAGATCAAGGTTCAGTTTTTATTGGATGAAAAATGGTAGAGTTTTCCTCTGAAACTGGTTTTAAGTTATTAACTTCGACGCCGTATTATGCACAAGCCAATGGTCAAGTCGAAGCAGCCAATAAGATTGTTATTAATCTGATTAAAAAGCATATTGGACAAAAGCCTAAAAATTGGCATAAAACTCTTGATCAAGTGTTATGGGCTTGTCGAAATTCTCCTAGAGAGTCAATTAATACTACTCCTTTTAGGTTGACGTTTGGACATGATGCAGTTTTACCAGTCGAAATTTGTTTACAATCAGCCAGAATTCAAAGACAAATTGAAATCCCATCAGATCATTATTGGAATATGATTTTAGATGAGTTGGTTGATTTAGACGAAAAGTTGGAAAGTTGTATTGCCTATGGACAAAAAAGATAGAGTCTTAGGCAAATGGTCACCAAATTGGGAGGGACCATTTCGAATTACACAAAATTTTTCTAGCGGTGCCTGTGAAGTCGAAGAATTAGGTGCTGATAATCGAGTTTTGCGAATAAATGGCAAATATTTGAAAAAGTATAAGCCAATACTGCAAGAAGTTAAAATAGCGCAAGATTGAAATAACAAAAGAGAATTCGGATATGGCATTGTGAAGTTTAGAAATGCCAGAACATTGTCGAATTACAAAAGTTTGGAAATAAAGAAAGTTGCAATCTAAAGCTTAAGATTGGTTTTTAGCCTTTCAAAGACGACTTTGGCATGCTCCAATCTTATGGCAGTGAGGGCTTCATCTTCGACTAATCTCTGAACTTCTGCTTCATGCTTGCTGAATTTCTCTAGATGTTCAATTGCCAGGGCTGCCTCCGCATTAATAACAGATTTCAAAGAATCGGGAGTTCGTTTGCGAATCGACGCTTTCTTCTTCTCTTCTGCCTCAATCTTCAATTGCAGGTTCTTGATCTGTTCTTGATATTTCGAAATGGCATCATCACAGGCAGCCATTTCCTTGGCATCATTGGCTGTTTGAACTTCCAAAGAAGAAATTTTTGCGTTTGATGTTTCGACTGCAGCCCATTCTTCTTGTTGAAGTTTAGCCTCACGCTGTTTCGTCGCAGCATCATCTTTTTTCTTTTCGAAATCCCTTGTGATTTGTTCCAGAAGAGGCTCAAATTCGACAAGGAAGTCAATGAGAGATTTGCTAGACGTTGAATTGTTAAGTTTGCGCAGCAAGGCTTTGATTTCAAAAACGACCATGTGGTTTTGTTTGACAGTCTGAAACAAATCCACTTCAAGAACTCTAGCCGAAAATTTCTGAATGAGATCTTCTTTCAAACTTTCAGACATCTCGCCAACAAAAGTAGTCGAAGAGCTTTGTCTCTTGTCAATCGAAGCTGCCCTGCTGTTTAACATTAATTTCAAGGCTTCAAGAGGGTTTTTACTTTTTAGCTCTGTCAATTCCTCTTGGCTTAAAGTGACGCTAGTCGAAGGTACCACCTTAGAAGAATTAGTCCTTTGGTGATTCATCGACATGCTCTGAATAGCCTTGAGATTCCTCTCCTTCAAATTCAACAGCGTCATCATCATCTTTATCTTCTTCGTCATCTTCATCTTGGTTTTCCTCTTCTTCTTCTTTGTCACTTGAATTTGGAGTTGGAACCAGAATGTCTTTCTCAATTTCGACACCAGCAGTGCAATCACCTTCATTCATCTCATCATCTCCTTGTTCTCGATTATGGTCAATAACTTCTTTCCCAGGCTCATTCTTATCAGAGGAAGGCTCATTGACTATCAAATCTTCTTTTTTTTTTACGAAGAGCTTCTCCCGTTGTGTTGATGGGACTATCTGGGGTTTGTTGTTCCTCAACTATTTTCTCGGCTATTGGCTCGATAGAAGGAGAGAGAGTCGAAGTTGGTGTCGGTTGTTTCTGTTGGGTCTCGACATTACTGGCCTCGTTTCCCTGTTATAATAGATTGATGAGTTTTTTTTCATCATATTGGATCAAAACGATTAAGGGAAGATAAGAAACTTAGCAATTACCTTTGAAGTTGTTTCTCCAATGCGAGAACTTGCACTTTCAGGTTTCTTAGGAGCTTTCGCTTTCTTCTTTAGAGGTTTGTCTGGGTTTGTTTGAGCTTTTCTTTTATGCACCTCCTTGTTGTGTTCTCGTTGGTCGACTTGTGTTCTCATTGGTCGACAGGAGCTTGTTGAGATGGAATCTTAAGAGCTTCTTGAGAATTCTTCTTTTTCTTTTCCCTTTCAACTTGAGTTTTGGGAACCTCAGTTTGTTTAGGGCTGCTTGTTGGGTTGTCAGACTGAAAATTCGACACTCATGTCAGCATAAATAAGAAAAGGAAGTACAAATAATTACAAAAAGCAAAGAGGTAAGAAGTTTGACCTCTGAATCATCACTCACAGTTAGTGTATCAGTTTTCTTCAATTTTTTGGAAGGAACATCAGTAGTAGAGCTACTTGCCCTTTTTCGACTCTACAAAATAAAGATTAGTCAGGTGTCGAATTCAAAGTTTGAACATAGAGGAAGATGTTGCAAAAATGCTCACCTCTTGTTTCTTTGTTTGTTGGAGTTTGCTTTGTTTTAAAGAAGTACTGGTTTCTTTCTTCGACGTCTTTTTGGGTGACTTTGTTGTATCAGCAGCTGGAGTCGTTGGAATAGGGACAGCTACAGACATTCGACAATTATATAAGTAAGTTCATACATGAAAGGAAAAATAAAAAAAATATTCTAAGAGTCTTATGCATCACCTGTTTCGATGAGGGATGTGATTCGAACATGTTAAATGTCCAAATGGAGATCACCTCTAAACGTGTATATGTTATGCTTAGTCGGAGTCACTTTCTGGGCTGTTTTAGTTATAAAATAATTTTGTAACGCCATAGTCGAACCACACACAAACCATTCAGGAATTGGTGGTCGAAATGCCAAGGCCAGTTTACTGGTTGGCAAAGGCGGAAACTTAATTTTACTTTTCAAAGCAAACTCATATTTATTTGTCACATAAGGTGGAAAGTGCATAGTCGGAATTTTTTCAATAATTTTTTTTGCTTCAAAACTTTCGCAGCCTCAAAAACAGTTCGATTAAGACATTGTGGATCATATACAGTTTCGAAGTAATTTTGAAAGGCTTGAATTTCTCGAATGTGCATACCTTGACTTTTGTCTTTTTTATTCTGCGAAGGAGGAAAAACAGAAATTAGGTTGGACAGCAATGTAGTTTCTTCGACATCAGCAGATTTAGATATTTAATAATTTCTCCACCACTTAAAAAATTCTTTAGTGCAAGCAAATGTTGGTTCAAATTTTAAAGGAATAAAAGTGGGAGCATTTTGAGCAGTGCTGTCGAGACGTTTCCAAAAATCTCTTTCATTGTCTGGGTGCTTCAAGTCCTTTTTGCTTTTATAAAAAGGGGCAGGTCGAAGTTGACATAACCCAAACTGCCTTGCCACTAAATTTGGTTGATATCCAGTCATTCCAAATTGAGCTTTGCCTTTTCCAGTTGAGATTTTGGTCGACGGAAAATTTGGAGTTAAGTAGGCTTTCCAGATTTGGTTAATTTCTTCGACATCTTCGACAGAGTTTGCAGGAAATTCTTTTTTGAACCAACTTGGTCCATGAGTCCTATTAACAAATGGTGCCATTGAAGGTGTGAAAGTATCACAGTTCAGCAACATGGCGAAAGCAGCAGAGAACAGGTCTTTTGTAGATTGACATATTTCCCTAGGCTTTAAAACAGTAAGCCTCATACCTTCGACTCTCCTTTGTTCGACCATCTCAACATAGTCGTTAGGGCAATACAATTGTAATCTCGACTCAAAGGTGGCAAGGAGCCACAATTGGAACAGCCAAATAGGGCCTGAGACCAGTAATTTGGCTTGAGGTTCAAGTCTTCTCAAGTCGAAGGATCCATGTGCTAAAGCATCATAGAGAGATCCTAAAATGAGCTTACTGAGGCATATGTTTCGACCTTCATGAAGCTGAATGGCTAAGTTAACATACATCTTGGCCACTTGGAGCGATGAAGAGTAGAAAATATATAGAGAGAGCCACAAGGTGAGGAAGGCAATGTGTTCTATGTCAGAAACCTCCTCGTTATCAGTTACATGCTGATCTTCAATGTACGCAGAGAATGTGGCACGTTTGAAGTCGAATTGGTAGGTATTAGTGGTATTGTTAGGATTGAAAATTTCTCCTGTGGGTTTAAGGCCAGTTATGGCAGCCACATCCAGTAAGGTGGGAGTGAGCATGCCACATTTAAGATGTAAGCTGTTAGTTGTGAGTTCCCAAAAATGTAGTGCTGCGATGAGCATGGGACTATGGTACCTAGGACCATATCTCGACTCAATTTTGTTAAGCCAGTTGGTGTAAAGTTCGTTTTCTGCGTGGGGTGAAGACCTAAAAACCCTATTGGGGGCATTCATAAACCTCATTTCGTAGGGTCCCTTTTCGAAAATCCTAGGGCTGTATTTATGGTAGCTAGGGAAAATGTCTTGAAGTTTTTGTGTATCTTTGGGTGATTCGGGGAGAGGTCCAAGAAAAGCATGTTTGACAACGAACAATTACTTACTGAAATTACTAGAGTAGAGACTGATTGTTAGTTATCTTCAACTTCACTCTATCTCAATTTCTCACAAAGTTACACTCATTCCTTAGAATCATTACTATCCATATTTCCTAGTAGCAATAAGCATTGATATCACAATTTGTAACAGCTCACCTTTATCCATAGTTTGAGATTGTTAGTATTTATATATTTCATATTCTATGTGTTTTATGCCTAACTATACGCATGACACGTGAGCCTAATCGAACCAACCCATCTAACATTGGGTTGGTTTGGTTCGAGTTTTATAGGAAAATCTCAAAATCCAAACCAATCCAAACCGAATAAATTTGACTGGATCGGACAGTAGATTTGGTTGAAATCCATCCAACCCAACCCGTGAACACCCCTAAACATACTGCAGTTTCCTACATTCAGTGTTATTTGAGCGGATTTTTGGTATTTCAACATTACTTATTTTTTTACTTTATGTCTCTTAGCTCTTACAAATAAATGCAGCACCTTGCAGTCAAATGTGACTGCAAGGGATCAGTATCCGTGAATTTGAGAAGTTGGAGTTTAAAAAACTGTGAGAAAAGAAATAGTTTTAAAAGAAGGGCGTGGGACCATGAATAGTAAATGATATAGTAACTGTGAAAATGTGAGATTGAAGAGAGAGAAAAATTAAATTATAATGTGATGTTCGGTGGCGGAGCTAGCCTGTTTTTTATGTGGGAGCGAAATATAAAAGTAACTCTTGTATTTTATTTTGTTTTTTGGGTAGCAATGACCGGTCACCCCAGCTGATGTTATTACCTAATTAACCCCATGGTAAGTGATGAGGTTGCAAGTGTATACGATGGCTAGATTGATAATTTCATAGGTGTTTAATTTTTTTGTATAGATAGATACATAATTCCTTTGTTTTGTTTCTTGAAATTTTTCCGCTTACAAATTCATATTGAATAATTCATCTTTAGTTAAAAAAAATTTAAGTTTTTGTGGAAGAGATGTTTATAATGTGTTTAACATGTATGTCTTAGCCTGCATTTTCGACAAGCTCAGTTAAATGTAGTCAACGAAGATTGACTTATTATTTCAAGAGAGAAATGTCAATTTCGACATTGAGAAGAGTTAAGTTATTTAGTTGTGTCAAGATGATTTCGACATGAGGCTTGCTGAAATCGAAATGTTGAAAACAGTGATTTCGACAAGAAGAGGTTTTGAAGACTGAAATCAAGCAACCGCTGTCGAAGGGATGTGGCAGTTATATTTTTAAAATGTCTTGTACAGTTATTTTCTATTTGTATAAATAGTAGTTTTTCATAGGAAAAAGGGGTCACAATACGCACATACAGAATTCTCATACTCCAAATTCGGAGCGAGAGAGAAAAGCGAGTTACAGAACAATGTATGCATTTGTGTACCAATTTCTTTTCATTCAATGCAATTTTAATCTGTTTTCTTAAATTCCTTGCCTTTTACTTGTTTTTTACACATTCTGTTTAGAACTGTACCATTTTGAAGTAATTTTGACAGTTTCAACACCTTTGAAATTGGCGGTTATCTTCATCATTTTTATTTAAAACTGAAAGAACATCAACGAAACTCAACAATTTCTGGGAAATCAATGCACAATATCTTCATCATTTTTATTTAAACTAGTGGTTGTTTACCAAAAACCACGATAAACAGTATGCAAAACGTCATTCAAAATTTGAAAAGCACAAATGAGTTGATATTTTATAAAGACTAATACTACTTTCGAAAAAATTGTGAGAAAGAAAAGTTGATGAAAATTTTATAAGAACTAAAAACAAAGTTGCACAATTTTACATGGATTAAAACTTATTTAACTCTTTTTTAATTAAAAATCAAAAAAGTGTCGACATCTTATTTTTCTTTGTATTCTACTATTAAAGTTTTACTAGCCCGATGCACGGGGTTGGCTAATTCCTTCGTGTAAATGAGTAATAAAATTTTTACGCATTTACTAATAAACTTCCTTATATACATTCATGCTCGGTTTCTTTTTTTAACTGTATAGAGCTTGTCCATTGCGGGAATCGAACTCGGGAGCACTTAGTCGACCCTGTGTCCTAGGGTGGAATATGTCAGTGGACTTATGGTGTTGGTTTGTAAAATATATAGTCAAATGACTCTGAATAAAAATTAAATTATAACTATAAAATAAATAAGAAGATTATAAAATTAAAAAAGAATACTAACAAAGACGCTAAAATTAAACATCCTTAGATAGTAAGAAGAAAATGTCTTAATATTTTAATAATACACCATATTTATCAAATGTAAATATAAAAACTTAACTCATGATTAGAAATAAAAGAATACAACACAATTAGAAAGTGAAACACGTGGGTATCATGTAGAGTTGAATAAAAATCACCAATAAAATAGAAGCAACGCAGTACTCGAAGATAGAAAGTTGAAAGTATATGGTATGAGGTTCTTTCGTAAATGTGGCTAAAGTTCTCGTGAATAAAAATTAAATTATAACCATAAAGCACTTTACGTATTTTGTCACAATTTTTTTAACCAAACCGGTTATCGAGGAACAACGAAAATTTATTCTGAACCATATAAAATCCACCAAATCACACTGTTTAGCATCTTACTTTACGTATTTTGTCATAAAATGAAACTTTATTTTCAACTCAATTGATTATTGAAGAATAAACTTCACATATCTAAACATCTTAAAATTTTCAAGCAATAAAGTACTCCTTAAAATATATAAAAACAAAAAAATATATATTGTACTCCCTAAAATATACTACTTAGTATCACACTTTACGTAGTTTGGCACAATTTTTTCGCCGAACCAGTTATTGAGAAATAAACTGTGTATTTTAACTATTAATTTTTTCAGAACCACAAAGTACACCAAAACACACTATCTAGCATCTCACTTTACATAGTTTGTCATGAAATTAAATCACTTTTTCGCCTAATCAATTATGAAGAATGAAGTTTGCATATTTAAAGATTTAAGGTTTTTTTCATACAACAAACTGCTACTATATAAAAAAATAAAAAAGAAAAATTTAAAATATGAGAAGAAGAAAAAAAAAGAAAGTATAAAAAAGATAAAAAGAACAGAACTTTAAAATATAAAAAAAGAAAGCAAAAAATTGGCACGAAAATCTTTCGGCCATGACAAGCCACTTACAGTCTTTAGATTTAGATAACGAAAGCAAAAATAACCCTTGAAGAGCATAATAGTGTCGACATCTTATTGTTCGAGTTATAGGCTTATATTGACTAGCCTCATTACTCGTGCGATCCACGGGGGTAAGCTAGTATTATCAATGGATGTAAATGCATTAAATCAATTCCTACCAAAAAAATTTATTAATATTGTGAGAATGTGACTATTAATTAGGGATACTTTAGTAAATCTATTTATTTTTTGATGAATCCAAGAAAATTAAATACATTGCTTTTCAAAAAAAAAAGAAAATTAAATGCATAAAATACTATTCTTAATATGTGTAAAGGTAATTATTTTTACTTATAATTAAGTCCGGAGGGAGTACATCAATACCTCATGCGGGGTTGAATAAAAACCACCACTAAAATAAAAACACCTATACAAAGTTGGAAGAAAATGTTGGGGAGTTCTATTGTAAATGAGACCGAATTTCCCACAAAAAAGTTAAATTATAAATATAAATTAAATAACAATATTACAAAATTAAAAATAAACTTTGACAAAGACATTAGAATTGAAAACCCACAGATAAAAATAAGAAAAATATAAAAAGTTTTAATAATGTTATCTTTATTTATCAAAAATATAAAAACTTAACCCATAATTAAAAAGAAAATAAGACAATACAAATAGAAAGTGAAACATGTATGTAGTTATCATGAAGAGTCTAATTTAAAACTAAACACTAATTTAAGTATGCTTCTAATACTCGTTGGTGCGAAATTATCAAAATAAAGAAGAAATCAACAATTTGGACATGTAAAATTTTTTCTAGACACCAAAGTACCCCAAAACACTGTCTAGCGTCACACTTTACGTATTTTGTCACAAATTTATTTTTTGTTTTTTCATCAAACAGGTTATTGAGGAACGAATTTCACGTTTTTGAACATATAAAATTTTTTCGGGACCCTAAAGTACCCTAAAATACACTGTCAACATCGCACTTTACGTATTTTATCACAAACTTATTATTATTTTTTACCAAACCGGCTATTTACGAAAAAACTTTCGGTATTTGAAGAGTTAAAAAAAATTATGAATCCTAAAGTACCCCAAAACATAATGCTTAACATTTCACTTTACGCAGTTTGATACAAAATAATTTTTTCACCATCAAGTACACTAAAGCACAATATTTAGCAGCGCACTTTACGTATTTTGTCACACACTTATTATTATTATTTACCAACCCGGTTATTTAGCAAGAAACTTTTGGTATTTGAAGTTTTTATTTTTTTTTGAATACAAAATAATTTTTTTCACCATCAAGTACGCTAAAGCACACTGTTTTGCATATCAATTTACGTATTTTATCACAAACTTATTATTATTTTTTACCAAACCGTTTATTTACGAAGAAACTTCTGGTATTTGAAGAGTTAAATTTTTTTATGAATCCTGAAGTACCCCAAAACAACTACTTAATATCTCACTTTACGCATTTTTGTACAAAATAATTTTTTCACCATCAAGTACACCAAGTCACGTTGTTTAGCATCTCATTACATATTTTGTAATGAAATTAAATCCTTTTTCACCTAATGGATTATTGAAGAACCAATTTTTCATATTTTAACATCTAAAATTTTTCGAGACGGTAAAGTACCCTTAAAATATAAAAAAGGAATTTCTTTTGTAAGAAAAAAGGAAACAAAAAACTAAAATTCGGGATTTATGACATAAATTCGGAATGTTATTTTTTAACTTCCGAATTTACGCCATAAATTCGGAATTTTGTTGATTAAAATTTCCGAATTTATTGTAACTTCAGAATTTTAGTTGGTTGAAATTGCTGGATTTACCATAAATTCGGAATGTATTTTATATTTCCGGATTTTTTATAAATTCGGAAGTATTAATTTTCGAAAAAAACGTTCCGGAAATACCCTATATCCGGAAATTACCGCAAAAAAAATTCCAAAAATACCTTAAAATGAGCTATTCTCGGAAAATTCACAATTTGGTGGGGTTTGATCAAATTTTTAGAAAAAATGAAAGGGGTAATTTTGGGATAAAAGTGAATATGGGGTTTGGGTGATAAGGTGGGGTAAAAAAAAACGCCAAAAAAGTTATTGTCTTATAGGCTACAGCTAGGCTACGTAAGGCTATGTAAGGCTAGCCTACCTAATGCACGTTTATATATATATATATATATATATATATATATATATATATATATATATATATATATATATATATATATATATATTCATGACAATGGACCAGCCACTAACGACACTAAAATGACGTCAAGAAAAATCAAAAATGTCACTTTCATAATATTGTGAACAAAGTGATTATGGACGTCCAAAAAACTAAAAGTGATTAATCAGTTATAAAAGTGATTAATCAATTTGGGAAAACGACACTAACGACACTAATCACTTTCATAATATTATGTAAGAAAACGGAACCCGTCCATAATCAGTTTGTTTTTAGTTTTTTTTGACATAATTTGGGATACTTTTAGAGTGAGAGAAGAAATCAAATCCTTCACCGGTGAACTATTAAATATGACAGTATATTGTAATATGAAAATTCATCAACGGTTGACATTTAATACATCTTGATTCAACCTTAATCACTAATAACACACTACACAAGATCCTGCGATCAATTTTGGTGGTTCACCGATGAGGCATTTGATTTTCTCCCTCACTCTAAAAGCACCCCATAATTCGTTGTTATTTAAAAGTCAATTTTTTTGTCATAAACCACGCTGCTCTATTTCTAAAGCTGAATTTCAATTTAAGATATTGGTTAAGTTGAAAGAGACTCAACACATCTCCTCCAAGCGTTTTGGGTAGTTAAAAACCAATTTGTTATAGGTTTCTCTAAACAATCGATTTTTTTTACCAAAAAAATCGCTTTTTAAAAAGATAACTAATTCTAAAAGTTTTTCATTAGTTTGTAATAATTTTTTTAAAAATAACTACATGAGAATACGTGAGTAACTTCTCATAAAAACCATTCATTTTTTATGTTTATAGAATTTTTTTTCTTTCGAAAAAATTATTATTTTTATTATGTTACACAAAAATAAAATAACTACGACTTCTCTTAAAAAATTTTAAAATATTTAACAAAATACTTATTGTTTTAACCTGTAAGAAACATACCCTAAAACAATCAATTAGAACACCTCTATACTATGTAGGGGTGTTCATTAGTCGATCTAATCCGGTGCAAGTTGCAATAAACTAAATCGAAAAAATTGCAAGTCAAATAAATAGCCACCCAAAAAACTAAAATACCGCAAAAAACTAAATTTTGAAATGGATTGGATTGATTTTACCTTATTGCACATGCTTCCAATTGTCTTTCCAATATTGCCATTATACTTACTAACTTTAAAGAATTAATCTAAAATATAAAACTTTTAATAACAATAATCAATGACACTATTATATAATTATATATTTCAACATATGTATGAAATATGTTTGTGAATTTGCGTGATTAACAATTTATTCTCATCTCGTTGTCTGTATATATTTGAATGTATGTATGAAAAATATTTGTGAATTTGGCTTTTTTGATGTATTAAGTTTGACTATCTGTAAGACCTAACTCAACTGTCAAATGTCAAAATTGTTATACTGAATATTAACACCCGAGTTCGAATCTCGAACCTTGCAGTTGTACTGTGAGTTTGAAGTGACCCTAACAACTCGGTCTGCAAACAAAAAAGAAGTTTGCCTTTTCTATTTTGTTACTTTTGTAATGATAATATTATGCATTGGCTACTTTGATTTAGATAGTTTTTACTTCAATGGTAGTTGTTTATAAAAAATCATATATGACCCCACTTATTAATACTTTTTATTTATATTTATTTTTTATCCCTCCATTTTGGTGATAGTGGGAGAGAGAAAATTGAAAAAAAAAAGGTAATTTTTTAATGCAATTTGTAAAAAAAAGAAGCAATAAGCACCGATTTCTATATAGACATCGGTGACTATTTATTTTGCAACCTCATGTCCACGTAGGATAACTACAATGCAAAAATCTTATAGTTGCCGATGCTTATAAATATTTTCTCTGTTAAGCAACTTACAATAAAGTTGCTCTTAGAGATCGAATAAAAAATCGAAAAACATTCCGATTCAAACCGAAGCAAATTGGATCAAATCAAATGTCATTTTCAAAATCAATCCAATACAAAACCACAGGAATTGGATCACATGGTTTTCCTTACGAAAAATGATTCAATCCAATTTGCAAAAAATGGAGTTTGAAAGCCGGTGGAAACTACACCCCAATGACATGGTAATAAAAAAAATTAGATTGATATCTTTTCCTATCGGATTATATAGAGAAATTCATTAACTTACCTAACAAATACTTGTCGGGTTTTGATTTTTATACCCCCACCATTAGGCCCCTTACTCCACATTTTAGCAAACTTTCCATTTTGCCCTTAGAAAACTTTAAAAACCCAAAAATTTATCATTCAACACATACTTCCGAAATCAAAAAAATAAGTCAACTTTTTTTCTTTCCGGAATTATCTCCCAGAAGATAAATCTGTAATTGATTTTGTATTATTGATTTATGTTTTAGAGATAATTTCAGAAACAAATTCGTTCCGGGATTATCTCTCAAAAGATAAATCCAGACTACAAAATCAATTCCGGATTTATCTTTTGGGAGATAATTCTAGAAAGTATTATAAAATTTTGCTTCTAGATTTATCTCTTTAAGATAATTCCATAATATATTGTTTCCAGAATCATCTTAAAAAGATAAATCCGGAAATTATTTTAAAAAAAAATTCTTATCCATTTTTATTAACTTTTTAAATTTAATTTTTTAAATTTTATAGTTGTGGCGCGGATGAGATGTGCAGATAACAAACCCATCCCACGCTACCAGGGAGATCGAGGGGAGTCGGCACAGGCAGCTGCCTGTGAATCCACTCCTGCGAATCCAAATCTAGACCTCTGAAATACTATCTGTTGAGGCACGCTTATCAATGTGTACATTTACATACTTTGACCTAATGTAGGTCGTTGATAAAAAATCTCGGTAGCATCAAGGCCGCCAAAAGTGTCAGTGGGATCTTGGTCGTTGATCAAAATCTAGTATTATTATATTAAAATTTATGTTTAATAATTAATTAAAATTATTTTTAAAAAATACATTCCGACTTTATGATTTGGAAATAGTTTCGGAATGAAAAAAATGTACTTCCGGATTTATGTCTTATAACATAATTCCGGAATGTACTTTTTCACACTCCAGATTATGTCTTAAAACATAAATACGGAATTAAAAAAAGCCTCCACAATTTATTTATTTTAAAAATGGATTTACCTTTTATCACGTAAATCCAGAACAAAAAAAGAAATGTAGATTAAATTTTGATTATTTAATTGAGGGTAAAATTGAAATAAACAAAAATGTTGGGGTATAAGGGCTATATGTGGGTGTATAAAAATCAAAAGGCCCACACTTATTCCACTCCCCAACCTCCCCCCACACCCCCCCGCCCCCCCCCCCCCCTCCCCCCCCCCCCCCCCCCCCCCCCCACCAAACCCTATGAAATTACTAAAATACCGTTAATAAAAAACTTCCAAGGGCGTCCCTTTTTTCCTGGGATTCAGCGGGTACGACACGATGATACCGGTACCATGATGCCGTGACACAAATTTTTCCAAACACCCCCCACCATTGCAGAATTTTTCATAGGTACGACACCATGATTCTGAATTGGCAATGTGTACTCACTAAACCTGTTTTTTAAATAAATTTGAAAAACAAGGTTCAATACTATAGTGTCGGACCTGTGTTTGCCAAAAAATTTTAAATAGTTCGATACTATAGTGCCGAATCATCCCTAAATGTAGAAAAAACACGAGAATGCAGAGAAAGAGAGAAAGAGGAGATGGAGATGGTGAGAGGGTGGTAGTGGTGGTGAATGATAATAAAAAAGGGGAGAAACATGTGGTTGTGGTGGTGGTGGTTACAGGGAGGAGGTGGTGGCGGTGGTGAGAGATAATGAGGTGGTGGTGGTAGTGGTGGTGAGAGGGAGAAGGTGGTGGTGGTGAGAGGTGGAAGTTAGTGGTGGTGGTGGTGGTGAGAGGGAGTGGGAAGGTGAAAGAGGGGTGTGATGTGAATAAGAGGGAGGGAGAGTGGTGGGAGAAAGGAGTTTTGGAGAGGGGTATTTTTGGAATAATTGGGCTTTGGGGGTGGGTGGTGAGTAGAAGGGGAAGTGAAAGAAGTACGAGCTAAAACAAAAACTATACTTGTTGGATAGCCTAGAGTCCAAATTTCTGTTAGCGCATTTCCCTAAGGGCTATACTTCGTACAACCCCCTACCTACTCACTAGACACCCCCAAAACCCATGAAAAGACCAAATTGCCTTTAATGATTTTTGTTGCGCGCTTTTTTTTTTCAAGAAATTTTTCTGGTTCGATTGACCGTAGTCCAAACCAATTCGGGTGTTCTGCCACCGAGTATGTTAACTTGTTCGATAACGAACAGGCACACCCCATTTGCCACACAGTTAATTTTGAACAGGTTCGGACAAGCATGGTCCAGACCGGTTCGACAGTAAGGCATCCGAACCTGTCTGTTCTTTGGTTGTCTAAATTAGTAATTTTTTAACGACAAATGGAAAGCGTAATTGTCGACAAATACTACGTATAAATAATAAAAAAATATAGATAAATATGTCTTACAAACGAAATTAAGTCATAAAATACAATCCAACTGTGTCCATAAAATACTACTGTGTATGCCTCTCTCTCCGCTGGTAGACACAACTATACTTCCTTAGCCCCCGTGCGAATGGTCTTGCCAATGTCTTCAGCCTCTCAACTATGGCCCAACCCCGGGTCTACCGTGGAATCCTAACATCCGTAAACACCTGCTCCAACTCATCATACAGGGCCATCATCTCTGGCATACTCTATAAGACAAGAAAAAAAACTATTTAAATAAAAAAAGTAATTAAAATAATAGCTACTTTAATAAAACCATAAGACTAAAATAAAATCTCATACCTCTCTCATCTCTGCAGCATCGAAAGGGTAGTTATCGGGGTTTATGTATGGATGGGATACCCTTCTATACCATGGAAAGTAACCCCTTAACTGTGGCTGGGCTCCCATCCACTACCGGCTGACCACGCTCAATAAGATGGTTGTTGAACTTGGGTCATCCTATCCAAGGGTCTGTGCTCTGTGTATGGCACCCATGTCACCTCCTCTGGCCGAAGATGATCAAGAGTTGCCGTAAAGTGAGACACAGAACCATCAGCCCGTTGGCACTCCCACCTTTTAGCCCGTGGCTGATCTTCAGTGTAATCTTCAACCAACCACTTAGCACCAATAATCTGCCCCTAAAAATATTAAAATATCCAGTCCTGTGATAAATGAGAAACGGGTTAGGGATCCAGCATAGAAATAGATGTAAATTGCAATAATAATTGAAATAATAATAATAAACTGAAATAATAATTTAAATAATTAAAATAATTGAAATAATAACTGAAATAATAATTTAAATATTACCTGAAGGAGGGCGGCATATCCAGCAATCTGCGCAGTCATTAGTGATGAGGCATTCGTCAACTGGGTATATAGGTGAGCCAGAGCCATACCCCCCCAACTGTAGCTCTAAACTTGGTGTAATACCCCAATTTTGTCCTGTTCTTTTTACTATTCATTTATTTTACCCGTTAAATTACCGCGAGTTAGTTTTTGAGCCTAATTTTGACAATTTGTTCTAATCGAACCTGATGTTCATGTTTGGGCGTGTTTTAGCGTGTGCGATTGGGCCTCATTTGTTATTCTTGGATTTGGCCCAATTTCATTTTTGTTTTCCTTTTTCTTTTAATCAAAAAGCCATAAAAAAATCACAAAAATATCATAAAATTAAAATAAAAATTACATTACAATAAACAATGTCCAAAGGTCCAAAAAATACAAAAAATAAGAAAACGAAAATGACCAGAACAAGAAAAACAACTTCGGCCCAACTCGTTTCTCCTTGAAGAGAAAGCTTCTAACCCCTAAGCCCAGTGCCTTGTACTTGCTGAGCAAGCCTTCAAGAACCTGAAATTGGAAAACAAAATCAATTAGTATCATCACAATTAATTGCAAAACCTAAAAAATCCCTATAAATCGCTAACAATTTTCAGAACAAAGGAGGAGGAAAAATTCAGAAATAACAAAAAGGCTAGTGGTTCAAAATTAGGACCCTAATCACCCAAAAAAAACACTAATTTGAAGGTCTGAAAATTGGGGTTCAATCAGCAGTAGCAGAGCAAATAAAGAGAGACTTTTTCAGAGGCTGGAAGTAGAGGTTGGTCACGTTTTTTCCTTCTCTGTAATACATAGGTCATTTGTGCTAGAATAAATATGTAGATTTCAGATGTTCAAAGTTGTTTTTATTATAATTATGATATGATTGTAATCTGTCAAGTATTTGTTTAGTGATATGTACATAATAATGAGTAAAATAACAGAGAAATGACAGATTAGAAATAGGACTGAAGATCATCGGAAACAAATTTAGGTGAAGAACTGATTTAGAAGTTGAAAAACAAAACAGAGGGAATTATAAGCAAAATCACAAAAAAAAAATATAAGAAACTCAAAAACAAATTAGGAAAGATCAGCAAACAAGGAGAGTTGAGAGCAGTAGTAGTCAGAATCGTAAAAGCAAAAAAGAAATGGAACTTACCATAAATTCCGACCACCGCAGACGTCCGCTCCGGTCGTCTTCTCCGGTGTCAGCACCGGTCATCCCCCAAAGTCACGAAAACGCCACAGCAGCAGCCACCGGTGAGCTCCCCTCTGTTGTCGTCGTCTCCTACGGCCAACCACCGTCGAAACACCCTTCTCATGTTCGCACCACCTTTCAAAATAGGGGACTGAGTCGATTGTACAATCGGATTAGTCAGCCTTTTAGGGCAATTGAACTGATCACTCAAGAGTCCTAAAATCCCTAAATAAAAAATGCCAACAAACAAACTTTTTTTACCAAGAACTACGTAGCCTTTGATTCTCTACCAAGAGATACGTAGGAGCAGAGGGGGGCCCACCTCTGTCAAGTGCACTAATAAAAAACTTTTTTTAGTCCTTTTCTAAATAAATTCTAAAATTCAAAAATAGCAAGTCTATCTTTTAAGTTCTTTTCAAAGGGGTAAAATAAACATTTTTTAAATTAACCTTCTTTCTACAACTAATTAGAAGGCAACCTTCCTTAGTAAGGATGTCGTGGGGTGCTAATACCTTCCCCACACATAACCGACTCCCGAACCCAAATCTGGTCTCAATGACCCTTATCCAAATCAAATGGGATTTTCCATTGTTTGCCCTTAAACTAAACTTTGGTGGCGGCTTCATCTTTGAACCTTCGAGGAATCCTTTCCCGGATTTTTCGATCGCTACAGCTGGCGACTTCTGAAAGATCAACAGGAATGATCAAGAATGTGATGTTGAATCATCACTTAGCGCGTTGATCGAAGCAAAATGACTGACGTTCGGGGCGTCTATTGGGGCAATGAATGTGTATGCATGTATGTAATGTAAGCATGTGCAATGATTGGTATCTGGTGGGATGATGAATGAAATGTGGAATGATTTTGTTTTTGTTTCTTTTCTTTTTCACTCTTTTTTGGCTTTGCTTTTTTGCTCTCTCTTTTTGACTTCTTTTCTTAGTATATGGTGAATGCATGAAATGAGAATGTGAATATGGTGCAAATGTAATATTTGGATGCGAATGCTATAGTGAATAAAAATGGAGTGCAAAAATGCATGGTTCGATGATATGATATGATTGATTGGGATATAGAAACATATTTTTTGGTAATGATGAGAAGTAGAGGTGAATATTGATCACTCCTTGGAAATATTTGATTTGATTTAAACTTCGGCAATCTCAAGGTTGTTATTTACAGACATTGATGTGAAAATGTACTTGACTGTATTTGCAAGCTCGCTTATTTTTTCTCTTTTATTATGATGCCCCATGATGACCGAAGTTACGTCCACAAAGTTAACTAGGTGGATATTTAGTATCATGTTATTAGCTTGTGTTCTCTCTCTTTGAAGCATTGTTTAGTAAACATGTATAATAGTGCAAATATAGAAGAATGAGTCAGTTGATTTGGTTCTAGATCTAGGGTAAGGACAAATGTGACACATGAAGGGATGAATGACTGACTGGTTTTCGTCAAAGTGAAAGGTAGGTTCCCCCAACTCAAGAAATGTGGGACTTCCCCAACTCAAGAAATGTGGGACTTCCCAAGGAAGTGTTTGAGGGTTTATGAATTGAGGGATAATTAGGCCAAATGAGGTGTTTGATTGGGTTTATTGAGCCGAGGATCTCTTATGCGCCTCATGGTAGAATGGATCTGTTTAGATTTGTAACGCGGCCAGGGGTTTATGGAGGATAGGAAATTTAGGCCAAAAGAAGGGTTTGAGGGTTCATTGAGACAATGATCTCTTATGGGATTAATGGTAGGAAGTGTCAGCTCACAATTTCAACTAGTTTTACTTTTTTTTTGTGCTTGTTTCAGGTTTTTTTTCAATCTTGTTTTTTGAATTTTCTTTCTCTTTTTTTGTGATTTTTTTTTTGAGCTGAGTAGGCTGATAAAAGTGATACACCATTTTTAGATGTGGAATTGATCATTGACTAGGGTGATTGAGAGATTTTTGGTTTGTTGGCTCAAAGTGGGTAGGAAAAGATTTTTGATATGGAAAGATGCTCCAAACTTCATTTCAAATCATGACTGCTTATTTTCTCAAAATTTAACTCAAGGAAAAAAAATTATTTATTTTATATATTTGCCCTTTTTCTTTATTTCTTTTTATATGCCCTAACTTTTGCTTAGGCTGCTCTTGCGAGTTTTAAACCTAACAGGCTTTTTTGATTTTTTTTTTGTAAAGGACTTGCACCAAAGGGATTCAATTCTGACAAGACGTCTAGTGATCACAAATTTACCCCAGTGCGGGGGGGACCTAAAGTATCATTTAATGAAAACCAAATAGTCAACTAGGGGCTGGTGTCGGGGGTATGTACTTTATGGGCGGTCGGGGTGGGATTAGACATGTATGGTGGATGATGATAAGATGCAAAGGTGAGGACACTAATTGACTCAAACAAGAGTAACTACACATGCCATGCAAGTTCACTATAAGAATGCTTCATAGAGAGTTAACATTAGTTAAAACATGATAGAAAATTTTTGATAGACCATTTCGGTCATTTAACATGGGATGGATGAGATGCAACAATTTGTTGAAGAAATATGAACGAGCTGCTAATAGTTATAATTCCGAAAACTGAACACCTTGAAACACCTTGAGTTTGCAATTAAGTAAGGCTAAACTTTTCCAAAGAAGAATAATTATTTTGCAAGAACGTCTCATCTCTCATCATAGTTTTTTTTCTAAAATTATGCTCATGGTTTTTTTTAAAAAAAATAATGTAATATATGAATGGACAAATTATATTGTATAGGCACGATGAAAATGCAAATGCATGGAAGAATGATCACTTGAAAAGCCTATGATTTTTTTGTTTTCGTTTTTTAGAAGCAATGCAATATGCAAAATGCTAACTAAAATATATATTCTGAATGAGGAATGATGCAAGAATGATGACACTATTTTTTGCTTTTATTTTTATTTTGAAATTATGCATTCGTGGAGTAATAATAATGTATAAATGAAATGTATGGATGAATGATAAAACAACATGTTTTTTTGTTTATTTGTTTTTTTTTTGGAAATTAAAAGAATGTTATTCAATATATACTTTGGATGATGAATGATGCAAGGATATAATCACATGATTTTTGTTTTTGTTTTCTTTTTTGAAATGATGCATGCATGATGCATTTGATGTATGAGTGTCACATTTGTTTTTAACATACATCTCTGTTAGCCTGTAATTTCGACTGGCTTCATTGAAAATGGTCAATAAGGCTTGACTTATATTTCGACAAAGACCAAAGTATTTCGACGGAGAAAATGGTCTTGTGCAGGGTAAATTCGACAAACTTCCGGGAAAGCAAAAGCAAGAAAGAGGAAAATGGACACAAGCTTTCGACAGACAGAAAACAGAGCAGTTATGCGCTGAAGAACTAGCAGTTGGTCGAAAAGAGGAGCAGTTGCTATCATTTTTATAACTGTTTTAGGGCAGTTTCTGCTTAGTATAAATAGTAGTTTCTGAGAAGAAACAAGGGTCACAAAATTTCATATTGCAATTCTCACGCTCTAACTTCCGCATTCAAGAGAAAAACGAGTCAGAGAACAATGTATGATCTTGTGTACCATTCTCTTTCATTTTAATGCAATTTACTTCTGTTTTCTCTCTACCTTTATGTGTTTTACAATTCAAGTCCTTCTTCCCTGAAATATCTTGATTGCTTCGCGCGTAAAGGAATCAATTATTTCTTCTTCATTTCTGTTTAAAACGCAAAACACTGAAGAACATCACATCAAACTAAAAACTCTAAACACAAATGGTCTTAGGATTCACTGGTTGATCCTGCAAGTTAACCAAATTGGAGACCAGCGGTGTTTACCGAAATCCACGGTAAACAAATTGGCACGCCCAGTGGGACCTTTGTGTCGAAATATTAGAGTGTTAGTTAACAGAATCTTGGAATATAATTGTTTATGCGCCTGAGGAGTGGTAAATCTTTGTCAAAGATGTCACGTTCTGGCGCAAGTTCTTCGAACGCACAGAGTGGCCCTGAGAATGCGTCTGTCAATGACGCTAATCCAGTAACTGCTATGGGAATAACTGCTCCAATGCCTTCGACAGGCATGGTCACAGTTACACCTCCTGTGCTTAATCCTTTACCAACAATGGCCATCATGGTGACCACACAGCCTAATGAAACGACTTCTATGCCACAAACAATGGGAACGTCTAACCCATATATGACTAGTGGTCATATCCCATTTAGCATGCCTATAGTTGGTCGAAATCTCCCTTATGGTATGCCAACTGGCATGATGGTAGGCTTGCAAACCAATTCATCAACGTGTGCAGATAACATAATGAATGGTGGTTTCTCCCCTATGCATGCCTCTCAAGAGGGCATTTATGGTCGAAATGGGGCCCACATTAACTACAGCGTCTGTGTTGGCATTAAGACAACAAATAGATGATGCCAATCATGATATGGTTAACATGTTAACCCAACAAATTGGTACAGTATTCAACCCTTTGATACGTGATACCAATAACAGTTACCAAGCATTGGCAACTCAAATGGGTCGAATTGCAGATTTCTTTGGCACTCCAAGAATGCAGAATCAGCCAATACCCCAAGTACAACCTTTGAGGCCTGTAGAAATCCCCCTAGAAAGGCCTAACATTGAATTGCCTAGAAATCAGGCACAAGCAAAAGTTGTCGAACAACCCTTGCAGGGGATGGTTGAAAACGAGCCTGATATAGTGTTAGTAAATAGAAATCAAAATGCTGATGAAGTAGTCAGGCAAGTGCAACAAAACAATTTTGGAGCGCAGAACAATATAGCTAATCTTGTCGAAACAATTTTAGCCCAGAATGGCCTTAACATAGGAATGCACAGGCCAAATTTCGTGTCGCCATTATCAGAATATATTTTGCAAAGTGAATTGCCAAGGGGTTGAAAAGTCCCTAAATTCACTAAATTTGGTGGAGAAACTAGTGAATCCACCGTCGAACACATTGCTCGTTATTTAACTGAGGCTGGGGATTTAGCCCAAAATGCGAATTTAAGAATGAAATTTTTCCTTAATTCTCTAACAAAAAATGCTTTTACTTGGTTTACTACACTACCCCCTCACTCTATGTTTAATTGGAACCAGTTAGAAAAAGCTTTTCACGAGCAATTCTATATAGGACACTCCAAAATTAGTCTCAAAGAATTGGCTAGTGTTCGACGTAAAACGGCAGAGACTGTTGATGACTATCTCAACGGATTTAGACTTCTCAAAGCAAGGTGCTTTACCCAAGTGCCTGAACATGAGTTAGTCGAAATGGCTGCTGGTGGTCTGGATTATTCTATTAGGAAAAAACTAGACACTCAACATTTAAGAGATATGGCCCAATTGGCCGATAGAGTAAGGCAAGTCGAAAGGCTAAAAGCTGAGAAATCTAGAACTAGTAGGTTTCATAACAATAAAAAAGACAAAATTGCCTATGTCGAAATTCAAAATGAGGAACAAGAGTACGACATCTCTTACGAGGAAGTCGAAGAGGAGGTCAATGTTGCCGAATTAAAGCCAGGACATCCATATACTTGTAAATTGCTAAAACCTTCAAATGGTAAAAATCCCGTCGAACCTAAAAACGACAAATTCGTTGCAAAAACTTATACATTTGATGTTTCTAAATGTGACGAAATATTTGACTTGTTAGTTAAGGACGGTCAAATTCTGGTTCCTAAAGGGCTAAAAACACCACCATTAGAACAAAGACAGAAAAGAGGTTTTTGCAAATACCATAATTTTTTGGGTCATAATACCTCTCATTGTGTTCTTTTCAGGGATTTGGTGCAGAAAGCGCTAAATGAAGGAAGGCTCAAATTTGGTGAAAAACCAAAAGCGCCAATGAAGATTGATGCTGATCCCTTGCCTGAAGTCGAGGCATTATACACTGAAATTAGCATCAATATGGTCGAAGCTTCTAGAACCGGGCCTAGTAAGGCTCACATTAAGAGAACTTCACCAATTTCAGAGATGGATGTCGAAAAGGCTGCAGAAGGCCAAAGAAACGACAAGGCCAAACCCGTCTACCCAAAAGCTGAAGAGGATTTGGTGGATTTCCTCAATCGTTGCAAGATAAGTAATTCAGAGGTGATGCTGTGCCCAAGGTGCAGTGCTATTTTCGACAAGAAAGCTGCTAAAGAACTTGAAGAGTTCAAGCCTCAAATGAAGCGCAAGGGTAAGTGGGTGGATAAAAGGCCCAAGTTTGATTTTGCTGACAAGAGAATTCCCTATGGAGGAAAAGGAAAGTTAAGCACTTACGTGCCTCCTTCTTGTACTCCTGTCGAAAAGTGGGTACATTCTGGTGGGAAAGGTAAAGGCCTGTACCACACTGGGGGCAACGTGATTCATCGAATTAGGCCAAATATGATGGCCAAAGGAAACACAAGTGGTGCTAACCAGAATGAGGCAACTGGAAATAAGAAGTATGCCTACAACAACAACTACAAGGGAAAGAATCCTATGACAAGGACTCAATGGCGAAGATTTCAACGCCAAAAGAAAGTTGATGCTGTTGCTACAGGCAAAGTCGCAATTCCCAAGAACGACAAAGGTAAGGAAATAGTTTTACCTTCAACTGAAGTGGTTAGGAAACCAGCCACTGAAAGAATCTTCCCTTCTTTGGCTGAGATAAAGAAAGGCTTCAAAGAAGAAGATCTCAAGTTGGAAGAGGAATTGAACTCTTCTTTTGCTGATTCTGAGCATGACTTCGACGAAGGTATGGCTTACAAGCCAATATGCTATTATGTGCTGAAGAATGGTTGCGTTGAAGAGCAACAAGCTGTGTTTGAAAGGCCGGATTGTGGCATGATGAATCATCTCAAGCCACTATTTATACAAGCCAAAGTCAATAATGTTGGGATCAACAAGGTCCTTGTCGATGGTGGAGCCGCTGTGAATTTAATGTCTCAACACTTGCTAAGTAAAATTGGCAAGTATGATACTGATTTAAGGCCACATAACGTGGTTCTTAGCAATTATGAAGGCAAATCTGGCTACTCACTAGGGGCCATTCAGGTCGAATTGGCTGTTGGAAGCATAAAGAGGCCAACTCTGTTTATGGTAATACCTTCTAAAGCAAATTACAACTTATTGCTTGGAAGAGAGTGGATTCATGCAGTGGGGGCAATCCCTTCGACTGTACATCAGAAGTTGGTAATTTGGAGAGAAGATGGATTGGTCGAAAATATTGAAGGAGATCAAAGTTACTTCAAGGCTGAAGTAAATACAATAACCAAGCAGACCTTCGACAAACAACTAGCGAACATTGCTCCATGTTCCTCCTCTAATGCTGGATTCATTGGGCAGGATAATGTTATTTCCTCTGTCAACCTCCACCCAAACTATGGTTTCATTTGGGAGAGGCAATACATTGATGATGGAAGTGCAACAAGAGGCTTTGACAAGCCTTCTGGTTGGGATGATTGATGATGATAAAACCCAGTACATGGGAAAGAATTACGGCCTATGTGGCCGAAAATAAAGAAAAAGCAATTCTCGAAGCTGAGTTGTATCACATGGTTGCTTTAACCACAAATGATAGTAACAAAGAAATTATGGTCGAATCACCTAGACTAGACGGTGTCTATGATGATGAACCATTAGGATTTGAGAAAGATCCAATGGGTTCGACCAAGAAGATACAAGCACAAGATCCCTTAGAAGAAATAGATTTGGGAGATGGAAGTGTAAGAAGACCAACATATATCAGTGCAAAAGTCAATAAAGACTTCAAGGTGCAGATAGTCGAATTGCTGAAAGAGTACAAAGACTGTTTTGCTTGGGACTACAATGAAATGCCAGGTTTAAAAAGAGAAGTGGTTGAGTTGAAGCTGCCTATTCGACCAGATAAGAAGCCTGTGAAGCAAACCCCAAGGAGATTTGCACCAGAAATCATGTCGAAGATCAAAACAGAGATCGAAAGGTTACTAAAGAGCAAGTTCATCAGAACTGCCAGGTATGTTGATTGGCTTGCTAATGTAGTTCCTGTAATTAAGAAAAATGGTACACTTAGAGTTTGCATAGATTTTAGGGATCTAAATAATGCTACTCCCAAAGATCAATATCCAATGCCAGTGGCAGAAATGTTAGTTGATTCCGCAGCAGGTTACCAATATTTGAGTATGCTTGATGGGTATTCAGGCTACAACCAAATCTTTATTGCTGAGGAAGATGTTTCAAAGACTGCATTTCGATGCCCGGGGGCGTTAGGTGTTTATGAATGGGTAGTGATGCCATTTGGTTTAAAAAATGCTGGTGCTACGTACCAAAGAGCTATGAATACTATGTTCCATGATTTTATAGAAAATTTTATGCAAGTATACATAGATGACATAGTAGTTAAATCAGCATCAGAAAGTGGTCATCTAGACCACCTTCGACAATCATTTGAAAGGATGAGAAAATATGGATTGAAAATGAATCCACTAAAATGTGCCTTTTGTGTAAGTGCAGGTGATTTCTTAGGCTTTGTCGTGCACAAAAAAGGCATTGAGATAAATCAAAATAAGACGAAGGCTATCATGGAAACACAACCTCCTTCGACAAAGAAAGAATTGCAGTCTTTACTAGGAAAGATCAATTTCCTGAGAAGATTTATATCAAATCTAAGTGGCAAGACTCAAGTATTTTCGCCATTACTTCGACTGAAGAAGGAAGATGTTTTCAAGTGGGAGCCATGCCACCAACAAGCTTTCGACGAAATCAAAGCCTACCTGATGAAGCCACCAATTTTATCGTCTCCAATTAGAAATAGAACAATGAAATTGTATATAGCTGCATCAGAAATGTCAATAGGTAGTATGTTAGCACAAGAGGATGAAAATGGAGTCGAAAGAGCCATATATTACCTCAGTAGGGTTTTGAATGATGCTGAAACCAGATATCATCCTATTGAAAAACTGTGTTTGAGTTTGTATTTCTCATGTACAAAGTTAAAGCAATATATAAAGCCTGTTGATGTTTATGTTTATTCTCATTTTGATATAATTAAACATATGTTATCGAAACCAATTTTGCATAGCAGAATAGGTAAATGGGCATTAGCTTTATCCGAATATTCATTGACATTTCAACCACTAAAGGCTATTAAAGGCCAGGTAGTGGCAGATTTTATTGCAGACCATTCAGTGGTCGAATTAGCAATTGATTGTGTTCACCTTCGACCTTGGAGGCTATATTTCGATGGCTCAAGCCACAAACATGGTACAGGTGTAGGAATGTTAATCATTTCACCAACAGAAATACCAACCAAATACAAGTATAAAATCGAAGAAAGTTGCTCCAACAATGAGGCGGAATACGAAGCCTTAATAGCAGGACTCGAAATTCTGTTAAACTTGGGGGCAAAGCAGGTCGAAATAAGAGGTGATTCTGAATTAGTAATCAAGCAATTAACGAAAGAATACAAGTGCATAAGGGAAAATTTGATTACTTACTTTATTGCTGCCAATGCATTATTGAAACGTTTTGATCACGTTAAAATCGAGCATTTGCCTCGTATTGCAAATCAAGAGGCGAATGATTTGGCACAGCTAGCTTCAGGTTATAAAGTTTCGAAAGAAAACTTAACGGAGCTAATCGAAATTAAAAACAAACTAATTGCGACGAACATGTCATTAGAAACTTTGTCAAGGCAAAAACTTGAGGGGGCAGAGGCCGATTCTTTAGCCTTAAGTCCTAAGCCAAATGAAATTTTTAATGAAAATGAAACTTTTGAAGTTTTTTGACAAAGGGTATTGTGACAACGTGTTCGAAGTTTTTGCCATCAACAATTTGTCAAATGATGATTGGCGAAGACAAATTGTTAATTACTTGGAGAATCCCACAGGGATGACTGATAGAAAGATCAAGTATAGAGCCTTAAGTTATGTGATTACGGGAAATGAGTTGTTTAAGAAAACCCCTGAGGGAGTTTTACTCAAATGTCTTAGTGAAAATGAGGCGTACTTGGCAATATCCAATGTTCACAGTGGAACTTGTGGGGCTCACAGAGAGTTTGCCAAAGGATGCCAAGAATGTCAAAAGCATGCAGGGATACAACATGTGCCTGCAAATGAATTGCATTCTATCGTGAAACCTTGGCCATTTAGAGGATGGGCTTTGGATATAATTGGCGAAATTAAGTCAAACTCGTCGAAAGGCCATCGTTTCATATTAGTAGGGATAGATTATTTCACTAAGTGGGTGGAAGCTATTCCTTTAAATAATGTTAATCAAGAGGCAGTAATTAGTTTTATTCAAGACCATATATTGTATAGATTCGGTGTGCCTGAAACTATCACCACAGACCAAGGTTCGGTTTTTATTGGTCAGAAAATTGTCGAATTCGCTGCTGAAAATGGTTATAAATTGTTGAGTTCGACGCCATACTACGCTCAAGCAAATGGTCAAGTTGAAGCAGCCAATAAAATTATCATTAGTTTGATTAAAAAACATGTTGGGAAAAAACCCAAGAATTGGCATAAGACACTTAACCAAATTTTATGGGCGTGTCGAACATCTCCCAAAGAGTCAATTAATAATACTCCTTTTAAACTTGTTTTTGGGTATGATGCAGTATTACCAGCAGAAATTTGTTTTCAATCAATTAGGATTCAAAGACAATTTGAAATCCCATCTGATCATTATTGGAGTATGATGCTAGATGAATTAGTTGATTTAGATGAGGACAGGTTAAATGCATTAGATGTGCTCACAAGACAAAAGGAAAGAGTAGCTAAGGTGTACAATAAGAAAGTCAAATTGAAGACTTTCGACGTGGGAGACTTAGTTTGGAAAGTCATTTTACCTATGGATCGAAAAGATAGAGTCCTAGGTAAATGGTCCCCAAGTTGGGAAGGACCATTTAAAATTTTACAAGTTTATTCAAACGGCGCATATGAAGTCAAAGAGATTGGCGCTGATGAGAGAATTATGCGTGTAAATGACAAGTATTTGAAAAAATATAAGCCAATGCTGCAAGAAGTTAAAATAACGCTGGAATAAATATAAAGAAAGCGTAAAGACATGGCATTCAAAGAATAGAAGTTGCCAAAAAGTTGTCGAATTCATAGAATAAGAATTGCACAAGAATAAAATGGAAGAAATTCCATTATAATGTTGCCACGACATTGCTTGAGAAATGGCCTTTGCAAAATAAAAATATTTGTCAAAATAGCCAAAGTGTTACAACAGGAAAATGAAGCTATGTTATTACAAAATGACTTTCGACTTCAAGTCATTGAATAAGGCCTTGGCTTTAGAGATCTTCCTGTTGAGAAAATTGCCATCTTTAGTTAATTTTTCGACAGTGGCATTGCAACGCTCAAGGTCCTTCAAGAAACGCAAGAAAGGGCGTAAAACGGAGATTAATGTGAAAAACTGGTTTAAGAAGTGTCGATGGTGATGAATAAGAGAAATGGTACAAGAATCGCGCTTGAAAGGACTGTTTTTGAGGGATTTGCAGAGAGGGTTTCAACGGAAAACAGAGTAAAGAAGATGAAAAGCTTAAAGAGTGAAGAAAGAAGTAGAAGAGAGAACTGAAAAGGCTTTATAGGGAGTAGTGGAGATGGGACAGTTATTGAAAAGCTGAACGTGGAAGGCCACGTGGCATACCATTAAAAGAGTAACGTCAACAACACTTAACAGTGGTGACATTAGGTATACAGCTATTCTACTCAAGTGCAAAGTCTATTTCGACGGTGAATTCAAAAATGTTCTTTCTCTTCTTCCACCTCAAGCTCAGTCGAAAAAGACATTTTTGAGAGGGCAATTTGTTAGCCTGTAATTTCGACAGACTTCATTGAAAATGGTCAACAAGGCTTGACTTATATTTCGACAAAGACCAAAGTATTTCGACGGAGAAAATGGTCATGTGCAGGGTAAATTCGACAAGCTTCCTGGAAAGGAAAAGCAAGAAAGAGGAAAATGTACACAAGCTTTCGACAGACAGAAAACAGAGCAGTTATGCGCTGAAGAACTAGAAGATGGTCGAAAAGAGGAGCAGTTGCTATCATTTTTATAACTGTTTTAGGGCAGTTTCTGCTTAGTATAAATAGTAGTTTCTGAGAAGAAACAAGGGTCACAAAATTTCATATTGCAATTCTCACGCTCTAACTTCCGCATTCAAGAGAAAAACGAGTCAGAGAACAATGTATGATCTTGTGTACCATTCTCTTTCATTTTAATGCAATTTACTTCTGTTTTCTCTCTACCTTTATGTGTTTTACAATTCAAGTCCTTCTTCCCTGAAATATCTTGATTGCTTCGCGCATAAAGGAATCAATTATTTCTTCTTCGTTTCTGTTTAAAACGCAAAACACTGAAGAACATCACATCAAACTAAAAACTCTAAACACAAATGGTCTTAGGATTCATGGTTGATCCTGCAAGTTAACCAAATTGGAGACCAGCGGTGTTTACCAAAATCCATGGTAAACAATCTCATGATAAGATGTCTACACTATTTGATGATGATAATCTTTTGTGACTGTTTATGAATGAATGCAAATGCATGCGAAATGAGATGTTTATATATTTTTTTTATGATATGCGAAGAAAAAGAAAAAGAAAAAGGCATGAGATATGTTTCTAATAAAATGAATTTTGGGATTTTTTTTTTCAAGAAAATGGGAAGAAAACATATATATAGTGTTTGTTTGAATGCAAGAGTATTAAGCTCCTTTGTGTCCTGCGAGGGTTCCTTTGAGAAAGGATCTACGGCTTTTTCTATTTAGTGGACCTTTCAAGAATAGCTCTACAAAGATCCCAAATAAGGTTCCTAGAGCCAACGACCCCAGTTAAGAACACTGGTCACAACAATAGGCAAGCTATTAGAAGTGACAGCATCCTCAAAAGGGACCAAACTCTAGGTGAGACCTTCGTAACCACAGAGCTGGACGTACATCCAGAAGGCCATTACTACGCGGTCTCGTTCTAACTTAGGTTATGCTCCAGTCCGGGTATAGGACTATTTCTCACGTGTGTGCTGAAGTGTGACAGTGGAGTGTGTGGAGGAGCACAATGCCAAATATACCCCCAAACTGCAAAATAAACAAACACATATACAAAAGTATTGTCTTCTATCCTAGGGTTTACATACCACATAATAATATAATATGCAATAGGAATAAAAAGACAAGAGAAGGGTAAAAATAAATATTAAATTAACTAACAATCCTATAACTAATTAGGTTAGGCCTGACTCTCTAAGATTGTCCCCAGCTGTAGCGACCGAAAAATCCGAGTGAGGATCCCTCGAAGCTCGAAAGATGAAACCGCCACCAAATTTTAGCTTAAGGGTAAATATTGGAAAATCCCTTTGGAATGGATAAGGGTCCTTGAGACCAGATTTGGGTTCGGGAGTCGGTTATGCATGGGGAAGATGTTAGCACCCCACGGCATCCTTCCTAAGAAAGGTTACCTGCTAATTAGTCGTAGGAGAGAGAGAGAGAGAGAGAGAGAGTTAATTTTTAAAATATTTAATTTTACTCCTTTTTTATTGTTAGCTAAAAATTTTTTAAAAGAAAGGACTTTGATATTTTTGAATTTTAAGAAAAGGATTATTTAGAAAAAAGACTAAAAAAGTTTTTTTTATTAGTGCAATTGACAGAGGTCGGCCGCCCTCTGCTCCTACGTATCTCTAATATTTGTTTGTTTGATGTTTTTTAATTAGGGATTTTAGGACTCTTGAGTGATCAGTTCATTTGTCCTTAATCCCCTTTTTGAAAATTTGTTTTTGTTGGAGAAAAATGTTTTGTGTTTATGTTTTTTATTTTGAGATTGTTTATTTTGAATAGGGATTTTAGGACCTAATCCGTCACGGGTCATTAGTGGTCCCAAAAATGAGACTAACCCGACTGTACAGTCGACTTAATCCCCTATTTATATTTTTTAGAGAGAAATTATTTATTTTTATAGGTTTTGGAAAGGAAATCGTTTTTTCTAAAAAAGAAATAAATAAAAACGAAAAGAGGGATGCAATAGTAAAATTGGGTTACAAAAAAAAGGTGTTGTATGATAAATTGGGGGTGTGTTTATAGCCTTAGCCCAGATTTTGAGCCATGGGCTTTTGAGTTCAGGCCTGCGAAAATGGGCTGATAAAGGGGGGAGTGGTATGGTTTAAAAAGGGGGTGTTATTATAACTCTGATTTAAAAATTAAAAAGAAATAAAACAATTACTAAAAGACATGCCATATAAGGCAAGCTAATATTTTGGGAAACCTAATTCTTTCATCTTCACATCCAGCGCCGCCAGCAATAGACTAACCTAATTCTATTATTATTGTTAACAGTAGGCATTATTTCCTTACCTTATGACTTCCTTATCTTGCGTTTACTGGAAAAACAAATCTGCATCCTTTATATTTGGTATTTTTGTTAACAATATCCTATAAATTATCCTTACCTACACTATATATATGAACAAGGTATTTGTATAAAAAAAGGTATTAATCTATGTCCAGATTTAATCAAGTAAGAGTAAAAAGGTTTAAAGTATGTATTTTCTACATTTCGAAAGGAAAACCAACCTGGCTTTTCGAACAAATCTCCCTTTTTGGTCTCTGCTCCTAATGCCAAGTCCACTCTCTATCTACTGCTTCTTATTGCTGCGGATCAACCCTAATTTCTTTCCAGAACTTTGCACTCGTGTTCCTTAGGTGATTATGGTTCTCGTTTGAACCACTAATCTTTAGGTTATTTCTGAATTTCTGGTTTGTGATTTTTCTGTGTGTTTTGTTGATCAGAGTTTTGGTATGGAAACCCTAGTCTTCTCTCTAATTTCTGATCTTTTTTTCTCTTTGTTGTGAATTGGAGCTGCTTATATAGGGATTTATTAGGTTTAGGAAATCAAAATTCTTTGATTCTGGTAGGATTTCGTTTCCCTTTTTCAGTTATCGGGCCTCATGAGAAGCCTTGGAGAGCAAGTAGAGTAACCGAAAGCCCGGTTAGACCCGGGAGTGCTTGTTGCTGCCGGAAGAATTTTTATTATTTTTTTGTGTATTTTCGGATTTCTTTTTAATACATTTTTGTTACTTTTATTTTGGATGAATGTAAATTAAATCTTAATAATTTTGATTTTTGTACATATTGTTATTTTTGTGATTTTCTATGGCCTTTTGATTAGAAGAAAACAAGAAAACAAAATTGAAATTGGGCCAAACCCAAGAATCACAATTGAGGCCTAATCGCGAACGCTAGCACACGCTAAAATATGAACGTCAGGTGTGATTAGAACAAATTGTTAAAATTACGCCCAAAAACTAACTTGCGGTAATTTAATGAGAGTAGTAAAAAGAATCGGACAAAATTGGGGCATGACACTTGGTTTAGATCTTGAAGCAGCTGAAGGTAGGCAACCTTGACCTTGTTACCCGACTTATCAGTAAACAATGTAGTCGCCAACAAGAGAAACAGGTAGCAACAGGCAACATCCTCCCAGCGACCCTCAGTGATGGCTGCGGGGTAGACCCTCTCCCTCAACCATTTGAGTGTCTCAGTGACCCCTTTCTCAGGGATCTGAGAATATGCCTCATGAGGGTCTACCCCAAAATAGTCAACCAGCCAATCTTGAGCATCTAGCTTGGATGACTCTACCATATCAGCAAACTGCCCCATGATGGGGATATGGAGCAGTTGGGAGACATCATCCAATGTGATCGTCATCTCACCCACTGGAAGGTGAAAGCTCAGCGAAGGCAGTCACCAAGTCATGATTAATCGCGGAGAACCCTAAATCCCGAAGGGGATACAAATCAGAAATCGTCATGTAGTGCTCAATATCAGCATGAATCTGAACATCCTTCATATTGTGGTTATGAACTCTCTGCGACTTAGGACGCTCCTACATTTATCATTATAAACAAAACATACTCAAAATCTAAACATATAATATTTGATAACCTAAACATATAATAAATTTAAGTAATTATAAACATACCAGCTCGTCCCATATATTCGGAGCGGTGTGTGACCCATATGCAAACAAGACAGATCGATCATCTGGTCCTCCAACATCAATAGCTGGTGGAGCAGCAGATGGACCAGCAACATCAATAGCTGGTGGAGCAGCAGATGGACCAGCAGTATCAGCAGCTACAGCTGAAGGTCTCGATGTAGATGGCCAAGAAGCATCGAAAGGGTCACCATCAATGGCCCAACCAACTAAGCAGCTACAATGTCGACCGCATCACGGTCAATGTCATTGTACTGCAATGGAGCGTCCAATGCAGCGTCAACATGAGAAGGGATGGTTTTCCCCCGTCCACCCCGTCGTCCACGTGGACGTGGATTATTTAGAGTATTTCTATGCCGGACGGACGCAGTGGGACGAACCCTCTCGTCATCATGCTGCCTTTGGCCTGAAGTACTAACACCTCGTGTTTTAGCCATACTAAAACAAAAAAATAAACCGTCAGATATAAAAAATAATTAAGCAGTTCAAAAACAGGCAATAGGCTGGTTCGGAGTCTTTAGACACGGTGTTGTCGAACTGGTTTGGAGCACGGTCAAACGAACCTTCAAAAAACAACCGTTTCAGCCAACATTTTCACCAGTTCGGACCACAGTTGGTCGAACTCGTTCGTACTCTGATCATCCGAACCGTGCGATTGAGCAAAAAAAGGAAACACGAAGAAAAGATTAATGGAGGTTACCTGAATGATAATGGAAGCAAATGTGGGCGAAAATACCGCGATGAGGATGGAAGAGACTCAAAAATTGATGGAGAAGAGAGTATTGGGTGTGGGTTCGGAGGTTAGGAGAGAGTGAGAGGGAAAGGGAAAGTGAGGGGGGGTGCGTGAGAGTGAGGGGGAAGGAGATAAGGAAATGTGTTTTGAATGGAGGTAATTTGGGGGTTTTTGAGTGTTAGGGGGTGTCTCTCGAGTAGAGGGGGTGGTACGAAGTATGAGCATTCCCCTAGTGATGTATAAATAAAATGGGAGCTTCGACCAAAAAAAATAACATGGGAATTGTTATCTACACCCCCACATTTTCTTGAAAGACTAAAATATCGCCACTGTGAACACAAAATACACCCTACATTTCTCTCGTCACTTTTTCTCCATTTATGCACCTTCCCTCTCCTACCATTTCTTCTATAAAGACAATTTTACGGTAAATTTTTATCAAATTTGATAAAATTTTGTAAACACAAAGTTTATGGGACATAGAATTTGGAAAAACAAAGTTCCATAAACTGGATTTCATGTGTTTTTTTTAGAAAAAATATTATTTGAAAATACTTTTTTTAAGATTTACGAAATACTATTTTTCATAATGTCGCATAATCGCATTCCATAAACTTGGTATTTATGGATTATTATTATTTCTAAAAAGGAATACGAAGAGTTCAAGTTTACAAAATACAACCAAGGGGTGTGGTTGAGCGGTTATGGCTCATCCTCATTTAACCAAGTGTCAAGGGTTCGATCATCACCTTGGATATGGAGCAGCTTTAAATCTCTGGGCCAGCTGTCCCACCCTTCAAGGTGCCTCCAATCCAGCGAGGGGATTCCTTACTGTGTTCGGCGGTTGAGATCCTGGTCTCGACCAAAAACAAAGTTTACAAAATACAAAATTTAGAATAGTATTCCTTAAAACTGGTATTTACGGACTACTATGTAGATAAAATATATAATCGGTAAAAACAGGAAAAAACGGTATTATATAAACTTGGTTATAGATTCTACCTTCTTTTTCGAGGTGCCTCCAATCTAGCGAGGGGATTAATCACTGCGGTCGGCGGTGGATACCTTGGTCTCGACAAAAAAGAAAAATAGATTATACCTTCTTTAAAAAAATAATTTTATGTGAACACCAAGTTTGCGGAGCTTTCGTAGATTTGTTTTAAGTCTTGTTGTTTTTTATTATTTTTGTTCTATGTTTGTAGATTTTCAGTGATACTAGAAATGGAGGACTTTGATATTTTAATATTCGATGAAGTATATGTATGCTTACCAACATATGCCTCTACCAACTTCACAAATACGGTGGAGTTTCACTACTATGCATTGTATTATGTTCAAGAGGTTGGCAAACAAAATGTAACTGTCATAGTAGTGATCACTAGGAGAAAAGGCACATACATATGGGGCTGGGCCAGCCGATGGGCCCTTAATTCATTTTTTTTATTAAAAGGGAGCAAAAGCCCAAAGAGAGATTACAAGGAAACTATTCTAGGAGTAGAGACTCCAATGGAATCCAAAGCAACAAGGTGCTTAATACAATCAGGGGAGTAATAAACACCAACAGGGGAGTCATTAGAAAAGGTGCCACCCAAATTGGCTAACCCATCAGCGACACGGTTGGATTCACGGAACACATGGGTCACCTTCACAGTCCAGTCCAAAAGCAAGAGTTTGTGAATGCGCCAGGTCAAGCTATTAGAAAACGAATTACCCACAATTCTGTTGTTGAGACACTGAACCACAACATGAGAATCAATGTTGAGCTCAATCTGCTTGAAGCCATATGAGCAAAAGCAGTTTAAAGACCCACTAGAATACCCCAAAGCTCACCAATGTAAGACGAAGCGTACCCCAGCTTTTTATCAAAGCCAACGATCCAGTTACCACGGGAGTCACGGAGAACACCCCCACACGCCGCCGTTACAGAAGAGGACTTCGACGCTCCGTCGCAATTTAAGCTAACCCAACCGGAAGCCGCCGGAATCCATTTGACTAATTCAACATTTGATGACTTTAGTACAGCGTGATTGATATGCGTTAGCATATATAGAAGAAGACATGAAAATTCTAACATTGTCAGAGATACATTTTGACACATCTAAATCCAATAAATTTTTGAAACACACCTATTATTGTCTTGTCCCGTGACAACACATACAAAACCAACAAAAATTAGCCACGACTACTTGAAATTGTTAGTGTTACTTTGACTTAATTAGTTGACACTTCGAAGGATTTTCCTATCTGTATTATGCGATGAAGGAAAACTTATTTTTTTAATAAGTAGAGGGAGGGGGTAATTTATTAATCTCAGTGTCACTAGTGATCATTTTACAACTATCTCCGAGGGGATTTGAACTTAGCATCTTGAGGATACAAGGCTAAGCTCTTACTACTTAGCTAGCACCCCAAGTATGCAAGGCAGCAAAACTTCATCTGGCACTAGAGAAGTTAAGAGGGTTGCTTCTGAGAGATGAACAATACCTCAAGTTATTTGTGACCGACAAAAACCTTGCTTTGATTAACAAACCTATATTTGTTTTCCCAACTTCATGTGTACTTTTTTATGTCAATATCACATCCGGAAAAACATCGATGCAAAATGCAAGAAGCTGGTTTATAAAGGACACAATATTGGAAGAAAGTGAAAACCAAAGGTGACCATTTGCTCAAACTGGACCTTTTATTATACACCCAAAATAAGCCAGGTATACATGTGGCCAATAAGGTTTCCCGATGTAGATTAGTCACAGACAAAACCGATAGATACTGCACACTAATGGCACGGTAACAAAAGAAATTATACACTCGAAATAATATCATATACATCAAGTAATTCAATAATCATTTATTATACCACTTATATATGTGAAGTTTAGATGGAGTGAATGACCCAATGGTGGCCATCAAGTTAACTTTAAGATGGTAAATGAAGTCGCCATCAATATTTAATTATTAGGGAAAATGTTGAAAAACTCCTTTGAAAAAGAAAATGGTCTTGAAAACCAAATATTGGGATCGAGAGTCGATTATGTGTGGAAAAGGTATTAGCACCAAACGAATTCTTTCGAAAAAGGTTACCGCGGATTAATTTGAAGTCAATGAAGTCGCAAGAAAGGGGTATTGAATTGTAACCCTTTTTTCAATTAGTTTGTGACAGCCAAATTTGTTTAGAAGATAGAAGATAGTCTTTTTAGAAGACAAAGACTTTAGAGATACAAACTTCTTGTATCTTCTTAGAAGCTAATCTAAGTAAGAAGATATTTGAAATTCTTTATGCAAATTGTTTTATTAAACTTCTTACACCAGTAACGATGTTAATATAGATTAGTCACTGCGGGTGTGGTTGAGCGGTTGGGGCTCATCCTCCCTTAACCAAGTGTCGAGGGTTCGATCCTCGTCTTGGGTATGGAGCAGCTTTAAATCCCTGGGCCAGCTGTCCCACCCTTCAAGGTGCCTCCAATCCAGCGAGGGGATTAGTCACTGCGTTCGGCGGTGGATACCCTGGTCTAGACCAAAAAAAAATATAGATTGTGTGTTGTAAAGAAGAGATAAGTTAATGTGCTTTTGAAATAGATTGTGAAGGAAGATTTATTTATAGAAGCTAGGGAGCTTCTTGAAACTATCTTCTATCAAATGTGTAGAAAAAAATGTTTTCTTTTAAAGCAAAGTGTAGATATGAATAAGCTATAAAGAAAACAGTAAATGACACAGGAAATATAGTGAAATGACATATAGCGAAATAAGTATTGGTCATCTCAAAATGGTCCCAAAATATAAATGCAACATTCAATGGCCTTAGTAGAGCGTGATTGGTATGTGTGTTAGCATATACAAGGCATGAAAGTTCTAACATTGTCAGTGATACATTTTGACACATCTAGATGCAATAAACTTTTGAAACATATTAATCACTGTCTTGCTCAACACAAGCAAAACCAACAAAAATTAGTTGCCACTACTTGAAATTGTTAGTGTTACTTCGAATTAGTTGACAGCTCTGAGGGACTTTCCTACTTCATTCTGGCACTAGAGAAGTTAAGAGGGTTGCTTCAAAGAGATTAATCAACTCCTCCAACTATTGTGATTGACAAAGGTTTTGCTTTAAGTATTGGACCTACATCAAGTTATATACACCCCAACCAAATAATATCATATACATCAAGTTATTCAATAATCATTTATATTATACTACTAGTCACCAAAAAAATGTGCACATATTTGAATTGTGTAACAATTCTTAAAAAAATGAGTTTCATTTACTAAAATACTCTTACTAATAATAGTTAGTTAAATAGTTTGGTGAGTTGAGATACAATAAATAAGGGCATATTAATTGGTGGAAAAATACAATAAATAATGTATTTTTTTATAGGCAAAATGATTAGAACCCCGAACGCCTATATTTTCACCAACGATGTCCCTTTCACTCAACCACATAAATAATGTATTGATATTCTAAAAGGAAAAATAATTTGAGACATAAAAATATTGCAAAAAAAAACTTAAAATGAGACAGATTTATTCACACTCATGACCTAAAACATAAGTAGATTATCATATCTTTGTATCTCACCACTTAAGTTATTAACCCCCTAGTATGCAGTGCAACTTTCAACACCAACGTAATGAAAATTTTTTGATAAAGGATCTTTTATATACATATATGGTTATATACGTGTATTCAACAAGCAGGCAAAAAAATATAAGTACACAAAGAAAAGAACTTTTTTTTTTGACAAAATACAAAGGAAAGAACCTCAAAACCTTGGACTTGTGAAAGTCAGATGGAGTGAATTACCCAATGTTGGCCATCAATTTTCACCTTGAGATGGTAAATTCGTGCAAATAAATCAACAGCTCTTCTAACCCCTCTATTATCTGCAGCAGTGAAATAATCATGCCCAAAAATAACCCCACCAGGTCGAAGTATCAAGTAACCCCGGTTTATATCCGACCAAGCCGAGAAAAAGTCATGACCCGCATCTATTTCTACCAAATCAGCCCACACACCCCACTCACATAACTTCATTAAACCCGACCCACTTGAAAACGGTATCGGTAAAATCGAATCCGTTCTATTGAAAGTAACGACATTTTGAAGGAATTGATAATAAAGCAAAACGTCACCGTTTACCATAGCTATGTTATTGAACCGGTCCCTGAACCCAGGCCAACCGCGAAAGTCATCGATGCAAAGGATTTGAGTTTTAAGCCCGAGTCGTTGAGTCAACTCAGCCATATGAAGCGCTGAGGCGCCAAGGAAAGTGCCAACCTCCACGATGATTCGAGGCTTCACCTCTTGAATAAGGTTTTTGAAAACAGCACCTTTGGAGCCCCAACCTTTGACCTTTGTAGTTCGCCGGAGCTTTCCAGTGACGTGTGCCGGCGGGAAGTTAAGAAAAGGCGAGATCCCGTTGAAGAGGCGACCGATGAGTGTCTGACGAATAGTTTCAGGGGGAAGTGGACCGGCGCATTGAGTTGTGACTTGGAAGGGGTGGAGGTCAGTAGTGTTTATGGTGGCGGAGAGGTGGAGAACGGCGGGGGAAGCGGGCGGTGTTGGTAGTAAGCGAGAGAATTGAGAAGGGTGGGATAAGAAACCCAAGGTGTAAGATAACAAGAGAAGGATAAAATATGTGGCGGGTTTTAATGTTCTAACGATTGAAGTTGATAATGAAAACGAAAGTCTCTTATGTTGCTCTGTTTTCATGTTTTTATTGAAGAAATTGAAGAATGAAAAGACAGAAACAGAATCAGAAACCGTTGGAATTGGAATTATCGATTGTTTCTTATGTTCTGTTTGATTTGGCAGGAATATTGAGTATTATCTGACCACAGAAACGATGAGGAAGAAGGATAAATATTCAGTATCAGTGTTTTGCATTTTTGGAATTTGGTTGCGTAATTTTCCCTTCATCGCCTATTCTAATTCTTGACCATTCACTGCCATTAAATTTGAATAATAGGCTTTTAATTTTTTTGACAAGAATATTAGTATTGTTTATTTCATTTTCAACTACTAGACTTTTTGCTAGTATTATTATTATAGTAATCATCGGTAATAAAAGAAATCCTTTTTTTCATTTATTTCATTTTCAGCCTATAAGACTTCTACTTTTTATTGTATTCCCAGCTAATCATCATGTCATAAGTTTCTTTTTTAAATTTATTTTATTGTGACACCCAAGCATGTCATCCAATCCAACTCTTACTTCATCTACCAAAAAAAAAAATACCAACTTTAAGTAGAGACAATAAACGGAATACGATTTTTTTTGGTACATAGAATATGATTTACTTGTGGCATAAATTTTGAATTTCCACAATTATTACTTGGAAACTACTCAAAGCAAAAAACACCATTTTATTAATACATATTTTTAGGAGTATAATTGTATTCTTGCTCTCCTTTTGAGAATCATAGACCACTCTTTATTATTATTTCCCTTTCCTTCCGGATTTCTATTTGAGTACTTTCTACTTTCTCCCACATTTCACATGATCAAATCTCCACATCCAATAATTACAGGGAAAAAAAAATAGGTGTTGTTGTACATCACCTATTTGTGATGTACAAGACACAATTGGCAAAATCAACGCTGTTAGGTTCGATATTTTTCGTGGTTTCCGATGTTCAAGCTTAAGATCCCCACTTGTGTGTGTGTGAGAGTTTAGAAACAGTGATTGTTATTCTGTCTTCATAGGAAAGTTAAAATCTTGGAAGGAACACAACATTTTGCACCAACTCAAACTACTATTTGGGTTTGGATTGTCCTTGAATTCCAATTTTTAGGCAGAAGAAGTATAAATAGATCTAGAACTACATTCAGTCTGTGAATGCATCCGCAAGAATTGGAAATAGATCCACTAACTTTGCATCCTCTAACTCTTGTTAGCTTTTGACTTTTTAATGAGAGAAAAGTAAAAGATAATAAATAAAAAAAGGAAAATAAAATGAGAGAGAATTTGTTATAGAAAAATAGACAGAAAATTGGCTAAAGTTTCCCACCATAAAGTTAGTCATTACCCGAGCATCAATCCTATGCTCAAATTTAGGAATGGCAAAAAATCTAATTATCCATTATCTATCCATAAGAAATCTATCAAATCCAACAGATACAAAAACAAATGGATAATGCTAAATATAGTGAACGACCCGCTCGTGAAATTTAACGAATACCTTCATCGGTCAGAAACGAGTGGTATCACCATTCACTAAGTTTCCAGTTACTTCATCTGGCCACTATACCGAGTTGCTGAAGAACTCCATTCAAACTAGCAGTGGATTCCAAGCTTGCTTAGGAAAATCTCTGTATAACAAACGTAAGATCCATGCCATGCCATCATAAAAGTGAGTCATTGGTTTTAACGATACTAATCTGGAAACTTTAGGAAAGAGTTCAATGGTGAACTTACTGTTAGCGGTGGTGACTACTCACAAGATCCGACAACCCCTTACGACTGAGATCCGACACTCCGCCATGACGGCGATCCAATTTCAGTCAGGGGTTGTTATAATTTTTTTGAATTTGTAAAATTTAAAATAATAAAATCATTTTGTTTTTAAAATTTCATAGACACTACACTCAGTGAAGAAATCAATTTTGTTATACAATTCTGTTTTCAGTTTATTTGGTTCAAACTAACTCGATACATTCTCAGATTTGAAGATTTTCAATAAATATATAACTCTTGTATTCCTATTTCATTATCATGAGAGAGAGAGAGAGCGGGAGAATACTGATTAATTTTCACTTCTTTTCATTTGTAAATAGAACAGTAAAAAAACAACAGAATACAATGTTGTTTTCTTCATTTCATGCAAAACCTTTTAAAAAGAGAGAAAACTTGAAAACAAGGTACATTTTAGAAATTATACTAAATGAAAAAAAATAAATAAAAAAAGGCAATCACAAATTTGAAGGGAATTGTAGTGTGCACCACATGCTTTCACCTCTTCTCACTAACAAGTGCATCCTAATATTGCGGCACCAACAGTTTCAGTAGTAAACACAAACTTGCTGCATGCCAAAAACCCTAACAGCACAACATCTCATGATTCTCATCTACCTATCTGTTAAAACAAGAGAAGCTCTTTTTGTCCTTTGGTTGACCAATCAAAGGTCAACAGTTCCTATGAAGCACGACTCTGACACCGAGACATTGACAATCATTTGAAAAATACAAATAATTGAAGTGTCGGTGTTGGTGTAGGTGTCCAACACACGGTACATGTCGGACACCAAACATGTCTTCTACTTGAAGTGTCGATGCTACATAGATCATATCACACTAGTCCTACATTTTAAGAAAATCCTACTATCAACATTCAACAGTCATATGTATCTTATTAAACATACATGAAACATGTTACTTTGCCTCTTCACCGTCTCCACTGTTATGCGCAGCAGCTGAGCTGCCTTGGCCGTCTCCACCAGCTGTCCCGGTCTCAGAGGCATCTTGCTTGCTTCCACCACGACCATCATTTGGACCTGTAGCTGAAGGTGGACCTCCAAGAGCAGTTTCACTGTGCATTTGATGCATGCCGTTATTCGCCGTTCCAGGTCTCAGCCCCATTTGCCCTTGCATGGCCTGCTGGTGAAGCTGCTGCTGTTGCTGCTGATCCTGCAACTGATGTGGATTACCAAATTGCATTGGCATTTTTTGAGGGAACATTCCTTGTTGTTGAGCCATCGCTGCAGCTTGAGGATGTTGCATATAGAATCCTGGTTGCATTGCAGGGTGTGGAGCCATCTGCATGTGTTCAATACAAGATTATGGGCAACTCATAAGACTTCTAAGGGACCAGCTAGCTATGAAGCAGCAACCCAGACAAGGACACCGACACATAGACACCCGTTATAATTTGAGAAGTGAAAGTAATTGAAGTGTCAAATACGTTGTCTGACGTGTTTTCATCTTGAAGTGTCAGTGCTATAGAGTTAGCTAGGCTCTATTTTTACCTGTGGAGGCATGGCAGGTGTTTGCGGCTGAGCATCGGCAATTGCAGCTAAATACATCAGATTCTTTTGAAGCTGAGCTTGGTACCTAACATCAAATCATATCACACAAACCATTACATTAAACCTCTGCCAAGTGCAATGCAAAGCCAAGTTACCTTATTAGTAGATTTGGTTTATCAGAAAGAAAGACCATGATAAAGTATAAAACTAGGTAAATGCCAATTAAATGTAGTTTATGAGGAGAGTGAATTGGCAATTCTAAGAGCCCCACCCATTCTACATGTGTAAAGTCATTAGGGATCAGAGGATAAAGAGAGAATTAGCTATCAATTTAAGTCAGAGTAAATGTCAGTGCTAACAAAAATAAACAAATAGGATTTGAAGGTCACTCACTGGGCACATTCTGCAAGTTTTCCAAGATTTTGATTGTCCAATATTGCCAGAATCAACTTCTTGTTCTCATCAAGATACTGCATATGTCAAGACAGGACTTTCAAATTAAACAATGAAGATCGATGTTGCATACTTAAGTTTAACTTATCATATCATTTCAAATTGTGAAGTAAAAATTATCATGAAAAAATAGATATATTAATGGAGAGAAAATCTTATGTTATATCCTTGAATTTCCTAATACATAAAGGAGACAATCGGAATTATGAGTAAGGATTGGGTACTCCACACAGAATTCCAAGGGTTTGTCTCTCAGGAATCTATAAAAGATGACACGCATTAAATAGAGAAGCTGCGTGTCACTGATTGATAAGAGGTCCTCAAGATAGAAGGTCGATCACACAATCATCGCATCCAAATATTTATCTAAGTTTGCCTTCTTTTAATACCTATAAAACTAAGATGTCAACCAGGGATATAAATTTATGAAGACATGCCTTTCGGCAAGTGCAAACAACCGATAGCCTCTAGTTGAAATCAAGAAAACCAAAAGCATAATTAGAAATGATCAGCGTATACAATTGTCTAGAGTTGAGGAGGGATAAACTCGATAGAAACTAAGTTGGTTATCAATGACACAGAAACACATACTTCTATTTCTATATAATATTCCAACATCGAGCAAACCAACAAAGAAGACGTGATTGTTTAGTAAAAAAAAAATATAATTAAACTGTTTTCATACGAGCCATAAGCTATTTTATAAACTATCCTTATGAGAGTATCAAAGTAAACTAAAAACAGCTTATAGACATGTCATAAGTTGTTTTAACAAGCTCTCAAGAGAGTTTGATAAGTAAGCTCAAATAAATTGTTCATAAGCCAATCTGAGAGAACTCTCAAAATTAAGAAGAAAACTGTGTTTGCATCAATTAAATAAGCATGAGCATCAGCTCTACAAAGTGCATAAAAGATTAATCAGAGAGTGACTTCTCCAGAGAGCACTACTCTCCTCTAACCAACTTTTTAACAAACTGATGGATACCCCCCTATTCTCTTTCCCTTCATTACATATACGTGGGATACTCTCTAGTCTACCACACAACTAATTTCCCCCACCTGATTCACTTTTTCCTTCAAGAATATACTTTCCAAACAGTAGGCCTATGTCGGACCACAATATCAATATCGGAGTCATGTGTGGACTCAGGTGTCCTATACGCCTATCACAATCCAAACAAACCCTAAAATTGCAATGCCCGTTAGAAGCACTTCTTGCTTTCCATTTTTTTGGTATTCAACAATATTTTTTTTTTTAAGTATTAAAAAGACTACTCAATTCCAATAACAGTATCAAATCAAGAGACAATTAATCTGGTTTATTTTGGACCGGGACTTGCTGTACTCAAATAGTGCAGTCACTAGTCCCTACAATAGGCAAATCTGTTTTTTAGTTTTTGTATCTAGTAAATCTGTTTTTGGTGAATCCTACTTCTCCCCAATGTTGTCAACAGATTTAATAATCTGTTAAGAATTTTCAAATTGCATGGATTCAGGTCCAGCAGATACATGGATTTCAGTATTTGAACTAACTGGTTCTTCGTGAACCAGCTCATTCAGCTGATGTACAGAAAGCATAGCTTGCTGTTCAGTTCTGAGCCCCTTATCAGTGTTTACAGTTGTTTGAACTAGGCTGATATTATCAGATGCTTGCCTTGAGTAGTATCTTGTTTGAACTGAAGGGTGTTTTGAAACAAAAAAAAGAAGTTGAACGAAACTGAAGAAAAGAGCGGTAAATATTCATGAGTCCCCTCAGATCAGATTGCCAATCTCTCACCAAATCCGATATGCTGGGAAGACAAAAGTCCCATTACATAATTCGAATATCTCCATATTCAGAAATTGTGAGATTCCTAGAAACACTACAACTTGGCCATTAGTTCAAATACTCCACTACAAATATATGTTAACACACAACTAGAAAGAATCTTGTCTCTTGACATACTAGAAGCAACAACTTGGCCATCAACAAGCTGAATAACCAAAGCAAAAACAGCAACAAAAAAAACAAATAGAATCACTACTTCCAAACTAAATGATTAAAATGTTTAACAACCATAACCCCTCAATATCAAAATCATAATAATAATGATAACAGCGACAAAATCCAGAAGAAACCATAAAACCCTTGACCTAAACTCTGTAACTTCAAAGGGAAACAGTGAGATTAAAACTGGAAAAACAAAACGTACTTTTTGAATCTGCTCGGTAGTTATGTTTGTTGGTTGAAATGAAGACATCATAGGAATCATCTGCGGTGTCTGCTGCATCTTCTCCGCCCTATAATTTTGCCAAAAATTAATAATAAAAAAATCAAAAACAAAAAACCCTAAATCCCTAATAAAACCGAAGTAACCGCAATCAATAGTTAAAAACCCTTAAACCTAAATGGAAACATGTCACACAAACCCCTTAAGGGGAAAACAAAATTACCAAAAAGAAAAGTGGAAAAAGACAGGAACTTTAACAAAAGGAGAGAGAAAGGGAACCTGGGTATGTTAGTGTTGGGAACACACTTGTGAACTGGGGTTGTCTTCGCGAAGATCCTTGATTTGAGATGCTATGTGTGTGTAAACGAGGTTTCTGAAATCCGAAGACAAAGCAACAACATAAAAACAAGGAATAATTTTAGGTACTTTAGCGGTGTTTGAATAAAAATTAGATATATTACCAAACAAAACAAAACAAAACTTGCTTAGTTGCTAGATTCTGTGGTATGAGTGGTTCGGTTTAAGGGTTCACTATTTATAGGTCAACTTGTTTCCTTGTCTGTTGCTTCGTTCTGAGCCCGGTTCGGATCATTGTACTACTTCTGTAGAACCACATGGATGGATAAGCACTAGTTGTTTTTGTTTTTTTAAGGGGGAGGGTGCCCTTTTTGGTAAATGAAAGAAAGCATAGTTATCAAATTAGGACATGTCTGCGGATAAAGGTTGGCTCAGTTGGTAAAGAGTTGGTTCATTCTCTACAAAGGCGTGGGTCTCGCTGCAGATAACATGATAGCCTGACCGGTCCGATCATGACCCTGTCACACAGCTGGGTTAGCGGATCTATCATATGATAGAAATGGATCAACTTGGTATAGGATTAGCATAAATTAGTGACTTGTGACTTGGGTCGGGTCTTGCGCTTTTTTAAAAACAACAGCAAAATCCAAAGCTACATTGTTATAGATTTTATGGTTATGGATTTGAACTCTTAAATTTGAAGAACGAGTCGGTGAATTATGTTAATATTGTGTTGAGATTTGTTTTAGAGATTTTTAATGTATGAAAAAAAATTGATGACTTTGTAATGTATGAATTTATACATATCATGCATATTTTTATTATTTTTTAGTAGAGTTCAGGTCATGCAGTCTGACTCCTAACCCATCGATCTCACTAGTGAGTGAATGCCTTGGTCGGGCCGGGTTTAATCACTATGAAAGAAAGTGTTGGTTTTAGAGTTATTATTATGGTTGTTAGAGTTTTGGTATACATTTATGTTGAGGATAGTTTAGTCTTTTAACCTTTTGTATACATATACTCTTGTGACTCTGTTGCAACTTTAACCTTGGCAATTTTGATTGTTACCCTAAGGGGTGGAAGAGTCGCAAGAGTATATGTTTCACCATTGATCACATAGTACTGAGAGCAAGGTACTTTAAGTATTTTTGAAGGAACTGGTGGAAGAGGAAACAAAAAGGCAATCTGGGTGAGAAAGCAAGGGCATGGCGATGGCAGGAGAATACTGAAGGAAGGGTGGGTAAGAGTGTTGCGGACAAGAAATTAAATGACGACAAACACGTTGATACACAACCAGAAAGTCTCAAGTGACCCTTTATTTTGGTATTATTAATCTCAGTCGTTAATTGTGATCTAACTATTGGTATCGATAGTTTTCGGCACCTAAATTCATTTTGCTTGTTTGTTCCCTTAATACACTCTACACATACTTGAAAGTCGGACAAATCTAAGGGTCTCCGACACAAGCCTCTGAGTTCTGTTTTTAGAGATGTGGCCTGAGCGCTTATGACATAAAGTGGCGGAACTCTCATTCAATTTTTGTTTCGTACCGTGTGAACTTATTTGCAATATTTGGTTATAGGAATGCTTAACATCAAACATATAAAGATTATCAATTAAAGACTTGTAACCAATAATATTTGGACCATAAGAAAAACTAGCTTTGGCATCTTTAAATGAACAGTCATAACCAGATTTATCCAAAACCGAAACTGAAATTAAATACCGTCTAATTGACGGGCAAACATATGTCTCAATCAAATCCAAATAATAACCAATCATTAAAAATAATCTAAAAGTTCTTATAGCCTCAACTACAACTTTCCCACATAGATGAATCTTTCAGCAGCACTCGGTGGTCGGCTGCACAAGCAACCCTGCATGGACATATTAATGTGAGTAGTAGCACCAGAATCTACCCACTAAGTATCCTTAGATAGTGAAACTAAATTAACTTCAGAACAAACAAAAGTGAGAGGTTTACCCTTCTTTACACACCATGCAGCGTACTTAGGACAATACAATCCTTCTTCATGTGTCCTGCCTTCTTGCAGAAAAAACAAGCTGAGCCCTTATCTTGGTTTTTTTGCTGCTTCTTCTTAGAAGAACCTTCTGCAGTATGTTATTTTTCTTCCTCTTCTTGTGTTGAGAATTTGAAACCATATGAGCACTTTCAGTAAGGCTTATAAACAATTATTAAGAGATTCAATAAGTGTGCCTACATTGGAATCATCTCTAGTTACTGGATGGTTCCAATAAGAGAGGAAAAGACAAATTGAATAAAATAAGTAATATTTTATGAATTATGATAACAAGTAGTTACTCAGAATATAAGCAAGCAAATCTTTCATTAAGCATGTAAGGAAATTATGCAATTGTGGGATATGAAAACACTACATTATAGTATTAGCCGCTTGACTGCATTATAGTATTAGCACTTCCAATGGTGATTGTTATACTACAGGATGTGTAACTAGCAATCTATGCTTGTTATACTGCAGGATGTGTAACTAGCAATCTTGGAGGTGAGAATAACAAAATTCCCACTTCTAATCAAAGGCCCAATCCACTTCAGGTGTAATGGTTCCAAAAACAAAAATGCGGAGCTCTTCGGATCCTTCTTGCAGATACACGCGACCCGGATGCTGACCCGTACTATATATCTGGAAACCCTAAAAATTCAGTCACTTTCTGGAATCTTTCTCTCTCTTCTTGCTGCGCAGTTCTTTCTTCTTCTTCTCTCTCAACCTAGCTACTGCGGGGTTTTCACTGTTCTCACCTGTAATGGTGATTGAAGCGGTGAAACTCCACGATCTATAGTCAATGATGATGCGTGATGATGATGATGTAGAGAAACCACGGTTTTACGCACTGAATCACGCAGCCTGAGGCTTCGTCACTTACGAACTTCCTTTTGTTCAAGAACAGTGAAGATTTGAGTTCAATCTTCACTAATCTTTATGGATTTGTACTCAGGTAACCTTTAATCACAAAAGCCCTTTGATTTAGAGTTGATTTCTCACAATAGAAATGAACCCTAATTCTGACTTTGGTAATTTTACAGGTACAAGAGTTCAAGGCTTTAATCAAAGATCCTCTCAAGGTAATAACACTAATTCCTCCTTGAATTAGTGATTTATTGCCTTGATTCTTTGAACCAGCAAACCCTAATTCTTCTTTCTTGTTTTATGAATGCACGTAACACTGTGCTTGTTCTTCAATGAACATCCACGTTGAGATCTCACAAGCTTGCAACCAAGCCTGCAAGGTATATTCTTCCTTCTTACTTGCCTTTTCTTCCTTTACCTATTTCAGTCACTGAAATGGTATCTAATTCCTTCTCTTTTCATTGATTGTTAGACTTACAACACTCTTGCAAGGATAGCACACAGAAAGACTAAAAGGAAAAACTCGAAGAAGAAGACTCACAGATAGAAAGATCAGAAAAATACTGTAATAGAAATGTAATTTTATTATCAATTTTTCTGTACAAAGTGTAACAGGCCATAAGGCTTATATATATACACATTTTAACCTAAAACAAACTTTACTTAGTTTGTTGAGAGTTAGTTATAAGTCATAACTAACTTTCTAACTACTCATAACTGAATTTAGGTTTAGAAAACCGGCTGTGTAACAGCTAGCTGGATTGTTTCTAGCCGTTACAAACTTCCTGAGGTTGTTTTAGGATTTTACATTATAAATCCAACACACACTACACAGCCAAGTTGATACTATGCCATTGACAGCTGCTTATTGAATTTCAATAAAACTATGATAAAGATGTGTGTGGTGGGTTAGGAAAAAACTATTTTCAAAGAGACCCTTTAAAGGATTGAGACTACTAAAGTCGACTTAAGCCTCATCAATTATCTTGATTTTTTTTGACAAAATCAATCATCTTGATTGATTGTGATTTTTCTACAACATCTATTCCATCCTTGTTTATTTTATTTTAATTTTTCCATCTTTTAATCCATTCATATTTTCGTTTTCTTTTGTTAATTCCTCTTTAATTCTTTACCCTATTCAGTATTCATAGTTTTTAGGTTTAACAATATTTTTGGCCATTCAAAAATATCTGCTTGTTGAGCCTTTGTAGGACAGTAATCCACAATCAGCTTCCCATTAGTTACCTGATCCCTAATATAGTGGAACCTGGTCTCTATATGTTTGGTTCTACCATGCCCTGTAGGATTTTTGGCAAGGCACAAAGTTGACTTATTGTCAATTAGTAACTTAGGAGCTTGAGTCAGAGATACCCCTAGTTCCTTTAGAAGTGCTTCTAACTAGGCTGCTTGTGTGGCAGCACTACAAGCTGCCACATACTCAGCTTCACAAGAGCTTAGAGCAACAATTTGTTGCTTCTTTGAGCTCCAAGATATAGACACCCCTTGGAACTTGAATAAGAACCCAGAAGTACTTCTTCTGTCAATTTGATCACCACACCAGTCACTGTCTGAATAGCCAAGCAGTTCATACCCCTTTTGGTTTGTTCCCTTAGGAAAGAACAGCCCATAGTTAGTAGTTCCTTGAATGTACCTTAGGATTCTCTTAGTAGCTTTAAGGTGTATTTCCAAAGGTTCATTCATGAACCTGCTAATCATACCAGTAGCAAACAATATGTCTGGCCTACAATGGCATAAGTACCTCAGGGAGCCCACAATCTGCCTGAAGTAGGTGGGATCAACTTTGGTTCCCTTTTCTTCCTCTTTCTTGCATAAGTACCCCTCTGCAGGATTAATGGCAGGGTTTGATCCTGTCATTCCAAACCTTGTAAGTAGTTCCTTAGTATATTTTTGCTGGTGTAGGATGATCCCTTCAGGAACTTGTAGAAATTCAAGTCCTAGAAAGTAAGATAGTTTGCCCAAATCTGTCATTTCAAACTCAGACTTCATAGCATCCTTGAAGTTGTTGATTTCCTTAGGATTGTTCCCTGTAATCAGAAGATCATCCACATATAAGCATATAATAAGAAAATGGAAAAATATCTCTCCAGGTCCCTTAACTTATTTATTTGTAACGAATAGGTCCCTTAACATTTTTTTGTAACATGTTGGTCACTTAACTTTTAAAAACATAACACTGTTGTCCCTTTTAACGTTTTTTTTGTTAACTCCGTTAATTTGTCAGTGATGGGGCTATTTGACTCCTTAGCTGGAATGCCACGTAGGATAATTCTATTAACTGTTAATTTTTTAAATAAAATTAAAAAAAATGTTCATCATCATCTTCCCCCATCCTCTCTTCCCCAAATCCAGTATCACACCATCATTCATCGAAAGCCCTTTCTTCATGATAATTAACAATTGGATCAACATCCAGTATCGCACCACCCAAATCGATAATTGCATCATCATTCCATCAAAATCCCCTTCTTCATGATAACAATGCATCACGATAACAATTGCAACAGAGAAGAAAATTGGTTCTTTTGAAAAAATTGATTTTTTTTGGAAAGTTGCTTAATGATAAACAAGTGGGGGTAAACATTTCTGGGCAGTAGAACAAAGTCATTTCTGGGCATTAAAACGAATTGGGATTGTGAACCTAATTTCTCTAGAACCCTAATTTCTGGGTTTTTGGGCATTAAACGAATCTGGGTTTTTGCGAGTTTCTGGGCACTCAAACGATCCATAAACGAATTTCTGGGCATTAAAACGAATCTGGGTTTTTGCATAAGGAAGAAGAATCCGAAATCTGGATTTGGGGAAGAGAGGATGGGGGAAGATGATGAACATTTTTTTAATTTTATTTTTAAAATTAAAAGTTAATGGAATTATCCTACGTGGCATTCTAGCTAAGTAGTCAGATAGCCACATCACCGACAAATTAACGGAGTTAACAAAAAATCGTTAAAAGGGGCAACACTGTTACGTTTGTAAAAGTTATGGGACCTACGCGTTACAAAAAAAAGTTAAGGGACCTATTCGTTACGAACAAATAAGTTAAGGGACTTGGAGAGATATTTTGCCTAAGAAAATCAAACTCCATGGTGCCTTTGACATAGACACCAAACTCATTGACACACTTTGTGAATCCTATATCCACAAAGAAAGTGTCAATCCTTTTATTCCAGGCCCTTGGTACCTGTTTTAGACCATAGAGTGCCTTATGTAAGAGGCATACTAGGTTTTCCTGTCCTTCTTCTCAAAAGCAGGGGGTTGTGAGATGAAAACTGTCTCTTCTAAGGGATCATTTAAAAAAGCAGATTTAACATCTAAATGATGTCAATTCCAATTCTCACTACATGCTAGGGCAGTTACCAATCTAATGGTTTCATGCTTAACTAAAGGTGAGAACACCTCTTCAAAATCAATTCCTTGCTTTTGTTGGAACCCTCTAGCCACAAGTCTTGCTTTATGCTTGACTATTTTGCCATTGGGGTCCAACTTAAGCTTAAAGACCCATTTAACACTTATTGCCTTCTTTCCTTTAGGCAAGGGTGTTAAAGTCCAAGTACCATTCTTTTCAATAGATGCAAGTTCCTCTATCATTGCATTTTTCCATTCTTTACACTTTAAGGCCTCCTTAAAGTCTAGTGGCTCAACATTAGCCATCATAGCAAAGTGTATTAGGTCACCATCCTTGTTAACCTGATTATCCATAACCATATCAAAATCCAACAGCCTCCTAGGTGGTTGCCTCACCCTTTGAGCCCTAGGAGGAGTCTGGACTACCTGTTCAGGCTCCTGTTCAACCTCCTCATCCACCTCTTCTTGAGGAATCTGATCTTCATTAGGCAGAATAGGATCATCATTAAGTTGCACAGGCCCTTCCTCATAAGAACTTTCATCATTAGGATTAGGTTCAGTGTTTAAGACTTCCTCAATGGTTGTGAAGTCCATTGAACCTGCTGGTTCAGCTTTATCCCAGTCCCATTGCTTGTCTTCAAGCACAACCACATCCCTAGATACCTCAGTCCTTTTAATTTTAGGATCTAGCAGCCTAAAGGCCCCTATAGGGTGATACCCAACAAGGATTAAGGGCCTGCTCTTATCCTCCAACTTAGTCCTCTTACTGTCAGGTATATGACAGTAAGCAATTGAGCCAAAAACTTTCAACTGTGATATTTTTGGCACATCACCTGTCCACACACATTCTGGAACTTTATTTGCCAGACCTCTTGTAGGACACCTGTTCAATACATAAACAGCTGTTAATACAGCTTCTGCCCATATATTTTTAGGTAATCCCTTAGACTTGACCATACTTCTGGCCATGTCCAATATGGTCCTGTTTATTCTCTCAGCCATACCATTATGTTGAGGTGTATAAGGTGAGGTCACCTCATGCACAATACCACAGTTGGTGCAGTATTCCTCAAACTCCTTTGAGGTATACTCACCACCACCATCAGCCCTTAATACTTTTAAATTCTTACCACTTTGGTTCTCCACCAGAACCTTAAACTTCTTAAAGGTGTCAAATGCCTCACTCTTAGCTTTAAGTAGATATACCCAAATCTTCCTTGAGTATTCATCTACAAAGGTGACGAAGTACTTGTTTCCACCAATAGAAGACACATCTAGTGGACCACACAATCAGAGTACACAACCCCTAGTAAATCTTTAGAGTAATGTTTCATTTCCTTTTTAAACTGTTTCCTAGGTTGTTTACTCATTAGACAAGTAGTGCATGCTTCATTAGGTTCATTGATCTTAGGTAACCCCTCAACTAGACCATTAGTACTTAGGTTACTCAATCCCTTATAATGAAGGTGGCCATATCTTTTGTGCCACAAACTACTGTCACAGTCAGTAGTGGCACTAAGACATTCTACTTCAGACATGCTTAGGCTTGTCTTGAAGATCCTATTAGTGGCAAGAGGGGTAGTTAGAATTAATTTGTCATTAATATCAAACAATTTCAGTTTTAATTGTTTCATTAGGACTGAAAACCCCTTCTCAACCAACTGCCCTAGGCTTATAAGATTGCAGCTTATTCCTGGAACATAGAGAACATCCTAGATTACAACTACTTGACCATCTTCCTTAACAAATTCTATATTTCCCTTGCCCTTAGAAATAATAGACCTACCATTAGCACACCTAATTGTAGTTTTTACAGCAGGATCATAGTCAACTAGCCACTGCCTGTTTCCAGTAATATGATTGGAGCAGGCAGAGTCCAAGTACCACATTTCAGTGATGGTTTTTCCATCACTTGTGGTTACAACGAAGGCCACATAAGCTGTTTCTTGTTTAAACTCTATGTTAGTCACACTTATATCCTCCCTAGGTTCAGTTAAGTCTAGATCATCAATCATCATACTGAAAGCCACATTTTCATAATCATCAGTGTCTGAATCAGAGTCTTCCTTAGCCACATTGGCTTCAGACACTGGTTCAGCAGGCTTAGAGCCTTTTCTGGTGGGGCATTCAGTAGCATAATACCCCATTTTATCACACCTATAGCATTGCACTTTAGATTTGTCTTTTTTCTTAGATGCATTGCTATTTTTCTTAGTAGATTCAGATTTAGGGTTAGAATTACCTCCCTTACCCTTAGACCAGTTGGTCTTTTTGTTGTTGCTTCCTTTGCTGCCCTTCCTTCCTTTAGTCTTGGCAGTAATAAAAGCCTGATCCTCATCTTCACTGTCACCATCTAGGAGATCAATCCTAACCTCCTTGGCTTCAAGTTTGGCTTGAAGCTCTTCTATCTTCAAGTCATCAACATTAGTTGTTTCCTCTATAGTATTAGTTACCACAAAAAATTTCTTAGTCATAATTCTCAGAATTTTCTTACACACCCACTTTTCTTCAAGAGTTTCACCTAGAAGGGCCATCTCATTTATGACCTTCTTCACTCTGTTGAAAAGATCTGTAACAGTTTCATTCTGTTTCATCTTTAAACTCTCATACTATGCCCTCGGGGCTTGCAATTTCTCCTCTTTAATAGGAGCAGCTCCACAGTAGTATTTATCTAAAGCATCCCATGCTTGTTTGGAAGTTTCACACTTCTTGACCCTTTCAAAATTAGCCTCATCACAAGCTCTGTGAATGAGGGTTAGGCCTTTAAAGTCTTTCTGCTCATTTCCATAAATTCTTTTCTAACTGCTGTGTTTGCATTTTCAGATAGTGGGTCAAACCCATTCTTGATAATGTGTAGAACACCATGAGACCCAAACACAGCCCTCATCTGGATTGCCCAAGTATCATAGTTTTTCCTAGTTAATTTGGGGATATGATTGTCCATTCCATTATTACCTGACATGCTGAAACAATCTTTAAAACACAAGAACAATTTCGGTAGTCATGTAGGTGGGAGTGAATGACACACCACGAGCGGGGATGGAAGACCGATCGATAAGTCAAGGAGACGCCACAACCGGCTATGGAGGTTCCGGTTGATAAGTCGGGATGAGCGCCACGGCAAGCCGATAAGCTCCAAGAACGGCTCAGAGAACCATAGAGACACGTCTCTAAATTTTTACTCAAAATTCAACTTGTTTATGTCATCGAAAGGAATTACAATATATAGGAAACCTCAAGTCCAATTGACCAAAAAGAATCTCAGGCCCAATGGACTCATGAAACCCTAGAAATTAAAATATACTAACAAATATCAAATCCTAATAAACTAATTAAACTCCCACTTCCATGCAATTATCAAATAAATTGATAAGTGCATTTACAATATTTAATACCTAGAAAATAAAACATAATCATAATTAATCTTGTTGATTTGGCAATGAATGCGTCATAAACAAGGTAATCAAAACCGGACCGGACATTGAACCGGAAGAGGTAGCGGTTCAGGGGTTCTTGGGTTCAACCGGTTGAATCGGGGGTTGAACCGGAATTAATTAAATAGATTATTTAATATATTTTTTACAATATATAAAGGATAAAAAACAAAAAAGAATCATAATATGACATAATAAAACTATAATATTCAACAATCATAGATAATTAGATACTATAATGTAAATACTCTCATAGTAATGTTAGTGTACACATTTGTTTTTTAATTATTTATTTATTTATTACATCAATTTAATTATAAAAAATGATAAAAAATATCTCATATACCAAAAATCAACATCATTTATCATTTTTTTTTCCAAAAATCAACTTGGTATACCATTTTTTAAGGAAAATAAACCAAATCCGGTTTTCTGCACGGTTCCCCGGTTTCCTGTCCGGTTCCCGGTTTTCAGCCGGTTATCCGGTTTTCACCCCATGCGGTTCTGGGGTTCGTTTGGACCGGATAGGGGTCCGGTTCCCGGTTCAACCGGTTGAACCGGCCGGTCCGGTTTTGACAACCTTGGTCATAAATGACTTGGATCTTCTAACTCCTTTTTTTTTTGCTCTACCTGCCTTTCTTGATTAGCAAGTTTGCTTGGTGAGCAAGTTTGCTTGATTGACAAGTTTGTTGACTCCATGTCCTCATCAAAAAAATCCACTAGCCTTAGGATCTCATCATTCTCCCTTTCTTCAAGAAGATTTGTCCTCAAATCTGAAACTGCAAAATAAATTAATGGGTTATTGAAAAAAATTCTCTCTTTTTTATCTCTTTTATCTTTTTGAAATTTGGATATTGTATCTACTTTCCTCTTAAAATCCTTATTTTTCTCAACAATACTCCCATTATTTTTCCTTGCCCCTTCTTTTCTCTTAATACTCATCTTCTCCTCCATTTCTTTCTTTACATTTTCTTTTCTCTCTATTTCTTTTTCCACTTCTCTACTGTTGCTTGCCTCTTTCTTTTCAAAACCACACTCCAATTCCTCTTGTACTTTACGGAGATGCTTACATAACATTTCAGAAATATCAACAATTATTTTTTCAACTTTCTCATCTATTCTTTTCTCCCTCAATTTCTTCTCTTCTCTAATGTATATTTCAGAAATATCAACAATCATTTTTTCAACTTTCTCATCTATTCTTTTCTCTCTTAATTTTTTCTCTTCTCTGATGCATCTTTCATAATCCCTTTGCCTTCTCTCCATCATGAACCATAAAAAAATTGCAAACAAACAACAAAAAACGCTAATAAAAAAGTGTTTTTTTTCTTTTTGCTTCTTTCTTCTTCTTTTTTTTTCTTTTTTTTTTGAATTTTCGAAATTTTCCTTTTTTTTTTTGATTTTTTTCCAAAATAAAAAATAAAAATAAGATGAACTAAAATTTAGAGACTAAAATTGAAAAGGATAGATAACACATTGATAGAACCTAAGCCACATACCAGATGATGGCAACCTCGGAGCCGTCGGCGACTATTTCGGTAGTCATGTAGGTGGGAGTGAATGAGACACCACGAGCGGGGATGGAAGACCGATTGATAAGTCAAGGAGACGCCACAACCGGCTATGGAGGTTCCGGTTGATAAGTCGGGATGAGCGCCACGGCAAGCCGATAAGCTCCAAGAACGGCTCAGAGAACCATAGAGACACGTCTCTAAACTTTTACTCAAAATTCAACTTGTTTATTTCATCGAAAGGAATTACAATATATAGGAAACCTCAAGTCCAATTGACCAAAAAGAATCTCAGGCCCAATGGACTCAAGAAACCCTAGAAATTAAAATATACTAATAAATATCAAATTCTAATAAAATAATCAAATTCCCACTTCCATGCAATTATCAAATAAATTGATAAGTGCATTTACAATATTTAATACCTAGAAAATAAAACATAATCATAATTAATCTTGTTGATTTGGCAATGAATGCGTCATAAATGACTTGGATCTTCTAACTCCTTTTTTTTGCTCTACCTGCCTTTCTTGATTAGCAAGTTTGCTTGGTGAGCAAGTTTGCTTGATTGACAAGTTTGTTGACTCCATGTCCTCATCAAAAAAATCCACTAGCCATTATAATGACTTAACAAGACTTTAAAACCCAAAAACTAACTTAGGAAAGACCAAAAGACACCTATAATTATTTTAATAAAGTAAAATACGAAAATTAAAAATAAAATAGAAAATATTGGTTATCCAATGATTAGGAGCGGAATATTTTTCTTTTTCTTTGTATGATTCCTTCCACATTCTGAGGGCACTTAGGATCTCATCACTATGCCATTGACAGCTGCTTATTGAATTTCGATGAAACTATGATAAAGATGTGTGTGGTGGATTAGGAAAAAACTATTTTCAGAGAGGCCCTTTAAAGGATTGAGACTACTAACGTCGACTTAAGCCTCATCAATTATCTTGATTTTTTTTTTGACAAAATCAATCATCTTGATTGATTGTGATTTTTTCTTCAACATCTATTCCATCCTTGTTTATTTTATTTTAATTTTTCCATCTTTTAATCCATTCATATTTTCGTTTTCTTTTGTTAATTCCTCTTTAATTCTATACCCTATTCAGTATTCATAGTTTTTAGGTTTAACAATATTTTTGGCCATTCAATTTTTTGGCCCCTTTATTTTATTTTTGGCGATTTTGAACCTCTAACTTTAATGATTTTGGTGTCCATTTTTTTTATTTTCACTTTTGACTCCCAAGATTTTTTGGATCGTGCACTATTGGTTCCCCACTTTTTCACAATCCAAGATTTTTTGAGAACGAAAAGTGCCAAAAATCCATGATTTGGGGGACAAATAATGCAATTAAAAAGTATTGAGATCAAAATTATCATATTGTGAAAATTGGGGATTCAAATTGTCAAAAATAAAATAGTAACTATAATTGCAAAACTTAGAAAGTTGATGGACTAAAAATAAAATTAAATCAAATTTATATTCTTATTCTTGTCCTTTCTTTTTTGTCTTTCAGTCAACAAAAGATCGTAAATTTTATATGTTCTTTTCAAGGATAATGGGCTCGTTTAGATAGAGCTTATTTTGAACTTATGAAAAATAACTTATGCAAATAAATAAACTTATATGTATTATTCATAAGCTTGTCAATGTAGTTTATGAAAAAACAACTTATAGAGATATAACTTATGTTAGTGAGAATTTATTGGTCAACATAAAAACTTATTTATCTCCATAAGTTATTTTTCATAAGCTCAAAAATAAGTTAATCCAGACGGGCCCTATATCATTTGGTATCAGAGCTTAGTTTCTAGTAAAGTGTTATTCATCTTTTTAATTTTTAGCTTCTTTTTTTCTCAAGGTTTAAAAAAATAAGAGATAAAATTTAAAAAGAAAATATAGAAGTGCAAAGAAAGTGAAAAAAAGCATAGAGAAAAATCAAAAGATTCAATTTTTATTTAGCTTTTCTTGGTCCTTGTTTGCAAGTTTGAATTCTTTTTAGTGGTTCACCGTGAAAGGCAAGCAAATGAAGGATATTTTCTTTACAAGATGTGTCTTGTGAAGGATAGGGTATGCAACATATTTGCTGGAATTTCAAGTCTGAGTCGTTAGTCCCACATCGACTAGGAATAAGCTAAATGAAGGATATATAAGAGAGGGGACCCATATACTCATTGCCTTCAGGTTTTGGGTGGAGATGTGGTGTCCAATCTCTTGGTGGTCCGGTTCATTAGCTTGTTGTTGCTCTTGGTGCTCCCCCGGACTCCCCAACAAGTGGTATCAGAGCCCAGGTTCGACTCGATGGGGGAGCGAGAAGTGCATCCTGGTTTGGATCAAGGCTAGCGATATAGGTGACTCACACTTGAGGGGGAAATTGTTGGGAATTCAAGTGTGTGTGATTAGTCTCACATCGATTAGGAATGAGCTAAATGAAAGGGATATAAGAGAGGGGACCCATATACTCAATGCCTTAAAGTTTTGGGTGGAAATGTGGTGTCCAGGTCTCTTTGTGGTCCAAGTCATAACTCAACGTTGCTTCCGATGCTCCCCCGGGCTCCCTAGCAAGTGGTATCGGAGCACAAGTTCGGCTCGGTGGGGAGAGCGGGGAGGTGGATCCTGTTTTGGATCGAGGCTAGTGATGTGGATGACTCACACTTGAGGGTGATATTGTTGGGAATTTAAGTATGATTGGTTAGTCCCACATCGGCTAGGAATGAGCTACATGAAGGATTTAAAAAAGAGGGGACTCATATACCCATTGCCTTAAGGTTTTGGATGAAGATGTGGCATCCAAGTCTCTTAGTGGTCTAGGTCATTAGCAGGGACGGAGCTAGGATTTGATTAGTGGGGGGGCTCGTTGAAAAATTAAAATCTCTCTACTACTACACGCGTGTGTGTAACTTTGTATCATATTTCATGAATAATATCACACTTATTTAATCCAAAAATATTAATCACATTAATATTGTATTAAAATACGGAACGTCTTTCTTGCATGTCACAAAAATCATTTATAATTGAATCTAGAGTGAACTTTTTAGCAATTCTCTTTTCAATGTATACTAAGAGGCAGTCCGCTCTAAAATTCATCTTCCATCTTGTTGCGAAGTATAGTCCTGACTATACTCATAGCGTTTGACGTTTCTAATACTTTTTTTTGTATAAACCGGGTATCCTCTACGTGCAACTGCAGAGACTAATCTCTTGAGGCAAAGCTCTCCCTCAAGAGGTTTAACACTGCTGCGCCCAAGGCTAGATTCGAACCGAGAACCTTGTTTAAGCTTGAAGAGAACCTTACCATATCATCCAAGTGCTCTTGGGTCGTTTCTGATTCTATTATTAAATTAGGGTTTAATTTTAACTTTTGATATTTTATTAGTTTATTTTAGATATAATAATTTATTAAATTAAAAAAGAAAACATGTGTTAATTAAGTGAATGCTGAACGCATGTTTGTTGCATCCCGTGTGGTTTGACACCGCATCACACTATTGCTATTGCCTATTGGAATAAGATATTATACTTGTAACTTAGCTTTCTTTGTTTTGCTGAATATAACTTTACTTTCTACATATATTAATAGTAGTATATTATGTAGTATAGAGAAAAAATTGTTGCCATGACAGGGGGGCTCAAGCCACGGTACCTTTGGCTGTGGCTCCGTCCCTGGTCATTAGTTCGGTGTTGCTCCTGGTGCTCCCCCAGACTTCCCAACATTATTCATTAATAAGAAGTATTGGATCAACATGTAAAAAAACTATGGTGGAGAGAAGTGTGCACTTCCGGTTCTTTATCAGCATACACAGCCATATATACCTTGATAACCTTGAAGATTTAGAGTTTGAAGATATGAGTGATGTGATGGTAACCAAACAATTACGAGTGGCATTTAAGCCAGGGAGATATGAAGACGAAGTGTTATGTGATGCGGTCCTTACATATAAACGAAACACTTGCTACCCGAGATTCCATGAAAGTCTGAACAACAAGCACAACAAGATGACATCGATAAATATTCATTTTTATTTAATAATAAAAAATTTACCCTTACATCATTAGAATTAGAAAATGTGTATGTTTGTATGAATATCAAATGTCAATGGAGAGGGAGAGGGAGGGAGAGAGAGAGAGAGAGAGAGAGAGCATGTGAAGGGGAATAATGAAATGGAAGAAGAAGAAGTGAGGTGAGTGAGAAAAACAATGGAAGAGTAGAAGAGGAGGTTGAGAAAGATGAAAATTATGAAAAGAAAGAGGATGCATGAATTAAATGTAAAAATTGGTGGAGAGCCAAAAGGAGAACCATTTCTACATAAATCCCTATCATTTTGTGCATGTTTGAATTTGAGGACTAATCCTCTTGAAGAAGAGAATGATGTGATCATGAGTTTATTAAGCATGTGGAGGTAAACCTACAAGAAACCACACAAATAAGTACCTGCAACGAGACATATGTGTTTTAGTTAAAGGATGCACCAAATTGGGTCATATTCTTACAAAAAATCTTTTGAACCCAACTTGAAGACAACAATTGGAAAAACACCATTCATATATGATCAAGAAGAATTCACAGGCTGTCCAATTTTTGACATGGGATTTCGAGTTTCATCGTCAAAGTTGACACTACAAGCCTCTTGAAAGATCTTAATCACAATGTGTTTAAGTCAGACACATCACACTACTACACTAGCAACTATTTTTTATCTTTTATATAAATAGATAGGATGCACCTATATAGGCGAATAAAACTCTCTCCAAATGTCTATTTTTCATATTCACGGAGATTCAAATACTGAGATAACACTTAACTCTAACCACCATCTTTCTGTTATTGAAGTATAATTGAACTAATATAATTGTGTGGTTTGTTAGTTTCTTTCGTTAAGTAAACTCATTTTATTGATGATATCTAGTTTCAGCGTCATATGTGCGGGCCCTACCCACTTTTTATGAAGAGTTGTAGAGAGCACACTACAACCACTTGCTAGAAAACTAGACTAAACCAAATACATAAGATTGTCGTGAATCACACGCTCCCAAAGTGGGAGATAAACAAGAAGATAACTACACCTAGAATCTGCTAAGACCCCATAGTAAAAACATTAAGAGTACACCAGTACACTAGTTTGTTAGTTTCTTGGTATAGGTTTCATAATAAAAGTATAATTGAACCAATCAAGTTGTGTGGTTTGTTAGTTGCTTGATACTTTGTTAGAGTTTGTTAGATTTCAGTTAAGGTATGTTAGTTCAATAAACTCTTTATAATAAACAAAACACTTAGATCTCTCTCTCTCTCTCTCTCTCTCTCTCTCTTAAATTCATGATGATTTCATTGAATCAAATGTGGGACGTACGCCAGATGTTGAAGAAAAGAGCGCATCCATAAGTAGCGCTTCTTTAAAAAACGCTACGCATTGATAGAACGCAATAGGCATGGGTAGCGCTTGGTCTTCTAAACGCTGCTTATAGTTGTAACGGGATTAGCAATGGGCAGCGCCTAGTGTATAAACGCTGCTTATAGGTGATACGCGCCTAGGCAATAGGCAGCGTTTCCTAAAAAGCGCTGCTTATAGGAGAAATGCGTCCTCCAATAAGCAGCGCTTCTTAGGAAACGCTGCCTATTGCCTAAGCGCGTATAAGCTATAAGCAGCGCCTCTGAACAAGCGCTGTCCATTGGTACCACTATAAGCAGCGCTTATAAGTATAAAGCGCTGCCCTTTGCCCTCTTTTTTTCGTTAATTTCTTTCAATATCTTAGCCCTCCAACGTCTCTCTCTCTCTCTCACACTTTCGTTCTTCAGCTCCCACTCTCTCCCTCTCACGAAAACACACTCTTCTTCTCAACCATCTTCAACCCTTCTTCAAGGAAAACCCACCCATTTCGTTTCTCTCTCTATCTTTCTCAACCATTTCGTCTCTCTCTCCCTCACATACTCTCTCCATTTCGTTTCTCTCTCTCAACCATCTTCAAGCCATTTCGTTTTGGCGACATATTCAACCATCTCCAAGCCAAGCATCTTTGAAGGTAACTCATAAACTCATTTCTTGTTTTGCATTTAAAGTGTTATTGTGATATATGTGGTTGTTTTACTTGGTTTATCATATTGTGACATTGTGTATATGTGGTTGTTTTGTTGTGTGTTGTCTCTTTTGCTTTGCATTTAAAGTGTTTGTGTTTTTGACTCAAAGAATACCAATTTCAATAAATAGAAGAATTTTGTAAATGAATGATTGAAATTAGGATTGCTTGTTGTTCTAGTTATTTTAATGGCATTGAAACCTTAGGTTAGATGATTCAAACTTGATGCTTGTTGATTGGTTCTTTGAAAGGGTGAAGTGTTTCTAAACTTAAGGGAAAATGTAGGTGTAGTGTTTGTTGAAATGTCCAAATGAAATGCTTGTTAATTTAATGTTGCTCTAAGTTAAGGGATTCTTGTGTTGTATATTTATAAATTTGAGATATTTAGTGAAATGCATGTTAATTGAATGTTGTTCTAGGTTAAGGGAAACTTGTGATGTATTTCTAAACATGAGAAATTGAGGATTGTTGCTGAATATGTGAATTGTTGTTAGGTTTTGCGAGTTTGTTTTGTCGGAGCTTTGCATTCGTTGTTCGAGAGTTCGGTTCATTTGCTAGTGCGTGGTTCGCCTAGGTTGGAGTTCATTGTTACTTACACTTGTTCAGGTACTTTTGTTGCTTAAAACTAGAGTGACTATTTATTTATTTAAAACTGAAATTGCCTCTCTTATTTTTTTTTTATGTGTTCCTTTTCTTTTAGTTGTGCTTGAAATGAAAGATTGATACCTAACTTGTGATGAAGTTTAGTCTTGTCAACAACAATGATTCTAAAAATCAATTGCTAATAACTGTTTTGATTGAACCATGATGATTTATTTCTTCATAGATATTGCATTGATATGTAGGCTTTGCTCTTCTATTACTATTTTTTAGAAATAGATCACCTTTTTTTATATTATATATTTTATACTTGAACAAGAATATAAGTTATGCAAACTTGTATATGTGTGGTGAATGAAACTAGCAAAGTAAAATCAAATATGCCTAAATATGCGAATTGTTTGTTGTTTGTCACCTATAATAGGTTTTTAATTTCTCTTATCAGGATTTTATTATAAATAAATACTAGGAAATTATGGATAGAGAGTGGATGTCTGCCAATCGTCTGTCCAAGGAATATGTTGCTGGAGTGGATTATTTTGTGAAGTGTGCTGTTGAACGTTTAGGGACTTCTAGTAACATGAAGTGTCCTTGTTTGAGTTGTTGTTATGTAAAATCAGTTAATGCAGAGGAGTTGGCAGGACATTTAAAGGGTTACGGAATAGATCAAAGTTACACTTGTTGGACAATGCATGGTGAGGAAAGAGGTGAATCTTCAAATATGGGTAATAGTACTGAGAGATGTGCACCGGTTGACACTGAAAGACCTACATTTGAAGGGGGCGAATTTGAAGCGATGGCAAAGGCTGTTGAAGACGATCTTAATGACTGTCCTCAAATGTTTGAGAAATTGATAACGGATGCGGAGACACCGTTGTATTCAGGTTGTACTGAATTCACAAAACTATTGGCTGTGATAAAGTTGTATAACTTGAAAACTTGCCACGGATGGACGGATAAGAGCTTTACGGAATTACTCGCACTGTTGAAAGAAATGTTGCCGGAGGATAATGTGCTCCCTTCTCGAACGTATGATGCAAAACAAATGTTAGGGTCCATTGGGTTGAACTATGAGAAGATACATGCTTGTCCCAATGATTGCATTTTATTTCGGAATGAACATGCATCGTTAAAATCATGTACTAAATGTAATGCATCGCGATATAAAAAGAAAGAATCTGCTCCAGAAAAGGTGTTGTGGTATTTTCCCATAATTCCTCGATTTAGGCGCATGTACCATTGTTCAGAAGATGCAAAACACTTGACATGGCATGATGATGAAAGGATTAAAGATGGCATGCTACGACACCCGGCGGATTCTCCGCAATGGAAGAAAATTGATATTGATTATCCTGATTTCGGGTTGGATCCAAGAAACCTACGACTTGCATTGTCTGCTGATGGATTTAATCCGCACGGTATTCAGAGTAGCTCCCACAGTACATGGCCTTGCATGAAACGCAAATATATGATGTTGTCTTTGTTAATTTCTGGGCCCAAGCAACCGGGAAATGATATTGATGTATACTTGGCTCCGTTAATTGAAGACTTGAAGCTAATGTGGGAGACTGGAGTAGAGGTGTATGATGGGTTCAGAGAAGAAACTTTCACCCTGAGGGCTATGATTTTTGGCACAATTAATGACTTTCCAGCATACGGCAATCTATCTGGGTACAGTAACAAAGGTCAGTGTGCGTGCCCTATATGTGAAGATAACACTGATTGGATGTGGTTGGAACATGGTAGGAAGAATATATACTGTGGTCATCGTAGGTTTTTGCCATCTACTCATTCGTATCGACTGTTGAAAAAGGCATTCAATGGGAATATCGAAACCTGTAAAGCTCCCATGGCTTTGACGGGTGAACAAGTATTTGAAAAGGTGAGAGGTTTGAACATTAAATTTGGGAAGCCTTTTGCAGGACAGCTTGCCAAACGAGGGTGGAAAAAAAAGTCAATTTTCTTTGAGTTGCCATACTGGAAGTCATTATATGTAAGGCACTTCATTGATGTGATGCATGTTGAAAAAAATGTCTTTGAAAGTGTCATCGGTACCTTGCTCAATATGCCAGGAAAGACTAAAGATACCATCAACTCGAGGTTGGACTTGCTTAGTATGGGGTTGAGACCAGAATTGGGTCCGATAAAGAAGGGTACACATACTTATCTACCTCCGGCAGCTCATACTTTATCTAAAAAGGAGAAGACCGTGTTTTGTAAGTTTCTTCATGGAGTTAAAGTTCCAGAGGGTTACTCTTCAAATGTTATGAACCTTGTATCGATGAAAGGCCTCAAGTTAAAGTCTTTAAAGTCTCATGATTGCCATGTTCTAATGGAGAATTTGCTACCCATTGGTATACGTTCCATTTTGCCTAAGAAAGTGCGCAAGACCCTAACCAAACTTAGTTTCTTCTTTAAGGCGATTTGTAGTAGAGTGATTGACCCTGGAAAGTTGCCATCATTGCAAAGAGAAATTACTGTCACTTTGTGTGAGCTTGAGATGTATTTCCCACCTTCGTTTTTTGACATAATGATTCATCTAATAGTTCATCTGATTAGAGAGACACAATTGTGTGGCCCATGTTACATGAGATGGATGTATCCGTTTGAGCGTTACATGAAGATATTAAAAGGTTATGTGAAAAATCGATCACGACCCGAGGGTTGTCTTGTTGAGCGCTACATAGTTGAAGAAGCTATTGAGTTCTGTACTGGCTATCTATCTAGTCTTGAATATTCTGTGGGACTGCCAAGGTCTCGTCACTTAGGAAGCATTAGTAAAGGGATGTCAGGAACAAAAATAGTGATGGTATCAAGGAAAGAACTAGATGACGCACACTTATATGTTTTGCACAATGATACTGAGGTTGATTCATATGTTTCCAAGCACATGGACATACTTAAGAGTGATCACCCATATAAGACTCAAGTTTGGTTAACAAAAGAACATAATCGGAGTTTCATAGTGTGACTAAAAGAGCACATTGATTTCGAATTTGCTATGAATCCTTCCTCGATTTCAGAAAGATTGAGATGGTTAGCAAAAGGTCCAAATATGCAAATTTTCTCTTACACCAGCTATCTAATGAACGGGTACACGTTCTATACAAAAAACCATGATGATCAAAGTAAAATGCAAAATAGTGGGGTGACTCTTGTAGCTCAAGCTTTGCATACATCAAGTGCCAAAGACAGAAATCCCATATATGCGAATATGTCATACTTCGGGGTCATTGAACACATATGGGAGTTGGATTACAACATGTTTCGGGAGCCTGTGTTCCAATGTAAGTGGGTTGACAATAATAGTGGTTTACAGATTGATGAGTCGGGGTTCATGCGGGTGAATTTCAATAAGTTAGGATATAAAGATGAGCCTTTTATTTTGGCATCCCAAGCTCAACAAGTGTTTTATGTCACTGATCTAGTTGATACAAATTGGTCCATTGTTTTATTGACAAATAAAAAACTGGTGAATGACATTGAGGATCAAGCAACCGATGATGATGGTATTGAGGACGACCCATTCTTTGGGACATCACTACCAATTGTAGGTGAAAGTACTCCTATAGAGGATTTTGTGTATGTTAGAAATGATCATAGTGATGGGATTACGATTCGTCAAAAAAAAAATACTAAGACGCGAATTGCAAATACAATTATATCCAAGAAAAGGAAAAGGTAATTTAGACTTACATCATATGCTTTTTATCTATTTCCAAGTAGTTATTTTACATAGTTTTCATCTTCTTGTCTGTTTATTTATTTTGGATAGATAAATATAACAATAACAATGATTATGTTTTATTGCAGGTTAGATGGCAGATCATAGTGATCATGACAGTGATCATGACAGCGATCATCAGTGTGATGTTGAAAAGTATATCAGAAAGCAGGCTCCTCGTGGAATGACGGTCAAAAAAGATATCATCAATCGAGTAAATAAAGGAAAAGGAAAACTACCAGTAAGTTACTAATTACTAATTACTATTAACTTATTAATTCAACACTTAGTTTTAATTGTTTGTTAACTAATTTACTAATGACATAATGTAGGTGTTGTGGAATATTAAGGGCCAGTCAATTGGGGATAATCGCGCAGATTTGGTTACCTTCCTCGGTAGTAAGGTAAAACAAATGATACCAATTACAATCAGTACTTGGAGTGAGAAAAGTGCTGTTCTGAGGAAACACAAAGAGGAGTTTTGGTTAACAATACAGGTATATAATTTTACATCTCTTTAGTAATCTTATTTAATAAATTTGTAACCATATATATTTATATCATTTTCATTGAATATGTGTATGCAGAAATATTTTGATATGGATGAGTCCCGAAAAGACTGGTGTATGAAGGAAGCTGGAAAGCTACATCGGAATTTCAGGGGTAGTCTAAAAAAAATGGTTGTTTGATAATAGTGGAAACCTCAGATGGAAGCCTCCAACGCCATATAGTGGATTTATTACGGAGGAGGATTGGGTTACATTTGTTAGGAGACGCACCGAAGATAAAGATTTCATGGTTAGTACTATAATCTATTAAGTTATAACTTAAAATATAGTTGACAATTATATATTATACATTAATGTATACTTATGTCTCTAAATAGGAACTATGCCAAGCGAATCGAGAGAGAGCTTCTGGTTGTGAGTACCCTTATAGAGGCGGTGCTAGTGGATATCAAGTTTTTGAAGAGAGATTGGTAAGACACAATAAGCTTGATTTCTCTTTGTTTAATAAATCTTTTGATTTATAATTTCTTAACATTTGGTAAATTTAAATATAGTTGGAGGAGAGTGGGAAAGATCCTACTAAAGAAAGCATTGAGCGACATTTTTTGTGGGTAGCAGCCAGACAAAAGGATGGAGAGGTTGTGGATCCCAAAACTAAGGAGGTGACCGACAGAATTGTAAGTATTTCCAAAATTCGAATATTGTTTTGAAACTTTTATGATATTTAAAATGTATAATAATTTTATTTATTATACTTTTGTTTGTGAATTAGGAAACCATATCAGAGTCTGTGTCACAGGGAGAGATCACTGATTGCTCTGAAAAGGAAATCCTTACTCGTGCCTTGGAAAAGGAAGAATACACAGGTCGTACAAGGGGTTGTTGGTATTGTAAACTTAAGGAGCATCATGATTGTAAACAAAGTAGAGAGTTGCGGGTATTGTATGAAGGTCTAAGGTCTGAACTTAGTCAAATCAAATTGCACTATGGGTTGGTTTCGCCTGCAGTACCATCCCCTGCCACAGATAGCGCACGAGATAGCTGCACCATTCCGTCAACTAAGGTATTAATTATTTTTTTTGAGGATAAATAAGAAATTAATTATTAAACTCTCTTTCTTCTACGCAATGTATTTATTAATTTTTGTTTATAATTGATATAGGACAACAATGAGTGTGAGTGTGAATTGTATATCTCAAACTCACACCAAATGGTTGCAATAGGCTTCACATGTGACCAATTGGGAACTTTGATGCACAATTTACCCATACCTCCAAATCATGTTAGAGTCAGAGTTGATTGTGCAATTGTGGGGGATTGCATTTTGCCTGCTCCAATACCCAGTATAGATTTACTAACCGTGCAAGATGCAGTTGGTACATTTGTGGCATGGCCAACACACCTTATTGTTGTAAGTGACAATATATTTGTAACTAACTAATTATTTTATTTTGTCATTTATTGTGTGCTAGCTAACGAATTATTTGATTTATATATAGGTCGCCAAAATGCAAAATCTAGGGGCAAAAGTGTTAGCAAGGCAATATCTACTAGCAAGAAAGTGTCTCGGTCCGGCCGTTCAACACAAGTTTCTCAGCCTGCCCCTCAAAAAGTGACTCGACCCTATCCTCCTCCAACAGTGACTCAGCCCTCTCCTCCTCCAACAGTGACTCAGCCCGCCCCTCCTCGAAAAGTGACTCGGTCCTCCCTTGCTACAAAAGTGACTCAGCCCGCCCCTCCAAAAGTGACTCAGCCAGCCCCTCCTCCAATAGTGTGTCAGCCCTCCGCCTCTTCCATTGATGATTCTAGGATTATTTTGTATACCGAAATGCATGCACAATTCAAGATGGATGATGAAACCCCGCTTGTATTGGAGATGGATGACAACATTTTTGGAAATCCCGATCAACTATTGATAATCCCAAAACAGGATATTAATGATTTATGTCAGATGAATTGGGCAACCAGTGTTTGTATTAGAGCATATATCAGGTACGTATGTAATTTATTGTTTAACATCATTGAGTTTATTTTATTATATCGTTAATTTAATTTGTATATACATATACCTCTAATTGTAGGTGCTTGTATCATAACATTTTGGTCCCTTCGGAGCGGACACAGAGATATGTGTTCTTGTGTCCGGATAGTACACACCTCCGTAATGTCAGGGAGGATCTGTCTAATTATAACGACCTTGTGGAACAAAACAAGACAGATGTTACAAATTATATCACTCGACGCTTATCGGATGCTCAACATAGAGGCGTCGATACCATGTTTTTGGCACCGTGTCTCGTAGGGTGAGAGATTTAGTCTATTCTTATATAACATGCATTTTTTAAATACTAGTCAATTACTTATTCAAAGTTTTATTTTGTAGGGATCATTGGATTTTGCTTGCAATAAATCCTAAGACAGATACGGTGTACTACATTGATTCTGTGCATGGTCATTTCAACACTCACCCAGACTTGGTTGTCATATTTAATAGGTGTGTGTATTTCGATCACTCTGCATATTTCTTTGTTTTAGTTGTTAACTATATGTATTTTTAATAATATAGTTATATCCATTTGTGTTCAGTTGTTTGAAGGAATATTGGGGATTGGAACAATCACAGACAAAATGGGTGCCAATAGTGGTAAGTTTTTAATCAATCTACTCATATATTTATTTACATTATTGTTGTCAAAAAAATGTATTAAATTAAATTTAACAATTAACTAATCTTTTGTTTTGTAGTGTCCGAAACAACCAAATAACAATGATTGTGGGTATTACGTAATGAGATTTATGAAGGAAATTATTATCCACAATCAAATGGTTATCCCCAGACAGGTATCTTTACAGAACTCTTTTTTATTTTGATTTAACCATATATTTCAATTCTAATTTTATTTAATTATATAATTTCAGTATTTTCCCGATTGTCGGTGGAAGACATACTCTACTGCACAGCTTGATGAGCTTAGAGGAGAGTGGTGCCATTATGTCTCGCAATTCTTTTGATTTTAGATAGATTGTAATGTTGTAAATTGTTAGAGTTTTATTGATTGGATACATGCATATGAATTGGTTCATGCATATGTAAGTTGCTAACTTGTTTTAATTTAGATACATATTGTAAGTAGCTTGCTAATTTTGGATACATGCATATGAATTGGTTCATGCATATGTAAGTTGCTAACTTGTTTTAATTTAGATACATATTGTAAGTATCTTGCTAGTTTTTGATACATATTGTTAGAGAGTTTGATTTGGATACATATTAATTTGTTAATATTGTAAGTTGCTAAGTTTTGGATACATATAATAACTTGTTAGCTAGTTTGTTTTGGTTTGTGATCATATTGGTGCATTGGGATATATAACTAGTTTATATATATATATATATATATATATATATATATATATGTTGTTAGTATATAATGGATTGGATTGGTATTAGTTGGCTGTATATGACTAGGAAATTATCAAATGTAAAAAGGAAAATACAAAAAAAAAGGAAAAAAGGAAAAAAAAAATTAAACAATGGGCAGCGCTTGGTGTGAAAAGCGCTGCCCATTCACCTAGTGCGTATAGCAATGGGCAGCGCTTGGTAAAGGGAAGCGCTGCCCATTGTTTAATAGAACATTTATCAATATTTTTCAATAATTGACACCTCTAGCTATTTGCACCATTTTATTTATGGAAGATGACATATTTAATAGAACATTTTTCAATATTTTATGTTTGACCTAAATGAATACTACTTGAAATGAATGAGGAAAATTCTAGTTCTGTTATTGTTTGCAGAGTATATGCTTTGTTCATGCAATTGGATTATTGGAAAACAACGTCATCTCTTCTCTTAGAAATGAATAGAGAAATTAGGGGACGGTTTACCCGTTTACCAGTCAATATCAAATGGATAATATAATCTGGGGAAGGCGACATCTCTCACTAGCTTAACCATGCTTTAATGTTCCTCCTTCACACAATGACAGATCCAGAAATTTTTTATAGTGGGGGTGTTTATCGTGGTTTTTGGTAAATACCGCTAGTTTGAAATTTCTTCTGCTTGCAGGATCAACTAGTAAATCCTAACACCATTTGTGTTAAAGTTTTTCCAGAAATTATGAATGTCTTACAGTTTTTAAAGGGAAGAATGAAGATAACTGTCAGTTTCGGGCGTGATGTTGGAAGTTAGAGCGTGAGAATCTGTAATGAGTTTGTGACCCGTTTTTCCTATGAAAAACTACTATTTATACAAGGAGGGAAAAAACATAACCAACTAACTGCAGAGAATTTAAAAACAGTAACTGCTGCGCCTTTTCGACCAAGGTAACTGCTGGGCTATTTCGACAACGAGCACTTAATTCCTGATCTTTCACTAAACTCTAGCTTCCTTATTGTCGAACCAACTCTTCTTCAATCCTTTATATTCGTTAAGTTCAGAGCTTCGTCGAATTTACTTTCTGATACAATTCTTCAGTGTCGAAATTAACACTTTCCTCTGAAACTAGCAAATCAAACCTTGTTGACTGCATTTAATTTAGCCTGTCGAAAATGTAGGCTAACAAATTGCCCCCCAAAAAAGTCTTTTTGGACTGAATTTTTAAGTGAAGAAGAAAATGACATTTTTGAAATTCCTCTTAACTGCTCTAATGACGTCATCAACATCACGTTTCAGCATTGATGAGACGTTTCAGCAAAAAGGCACTTTATGGCGCCACCATTTCAGATTTAGTGGGCCACGTTTCGCATTGGAACTCCCCACTACTCATTGCAAATAACTGTTCCCTTTAAAAAGAAACTTAAGGGTTTATTCTCTTTCTTCTTCAGTCGAAGCAACGACGAAAATACTTGAGTCTTGCCACTTAGATTTGAAATAAATCTTCTAAGGAAATTAATCTTTCCTAATAATGACTGTAACTCTTTCTTTGTCGAAGGAGCTTTCGTTTCCAAGATTGCTTTCGTCTTGTTTTGATTGATTTCAATGCCTTTTTTGTGTACAACGAAACCCAAAAAATCACCTGTACGCACACAAAAGGCACATTTGAGTGGATTCATTTTCAATCCATATTTTCACATTCTTTCGAATGATTGTCGAAGATGGTCTAAATGACCATTTTCTGACGAAGACTTAATAACAATATCATCTATGTACACTTGCATAATTTTTTTAATAAAATCATGAAACATAGAATTCATTGCTCTCTGGTATGTAGCACCAGCATTTTTAGGCCATATGGCATTACTACCCATTCATAAACGCCTAATGCCCCAGGGCAACGAAATGCTGTTTTTGATGTATCTTCTTCAGCAATATATATTTGGTTATAACCAGAATAACCATCAAGCATGCTTAAATATTCATAACCTGCTGCTGAATCAACTAGCATTTCTGCCACTGGCATGGCATATTCATCCTTAGGTGTAGCATTATTCAAGTCTCTAAAATCTATACAAACTCTAAGTGTACCATTTTTCTTAATTACAGGAACTATATTAGCAAGCCATTCGACATACCTGGCAGTTCTGATGAACTTGCTCTTTAGTAATCTTTCTATTTCTGCTTTGATCTTCAACAGGATCTCTGGTGCAAATCTTCTTGGAGTCTGCTTCACTGGCTTTTTTCCTGGTCGAATTGGTAATTTTATCTCAACCACTTCTCGACTTAATCTTGGCATTTCACTGTAGTCCCAAGCAAAACAATCCTTGTACTCCTTCAGCAATTTGACAATCTGCACCTTCAATGCTTGATCAACCTTTGCACTAATATATGTTGGCCTTTTTATGGAGCCATCTCCCAAATCAATCTCTTCTAAGGGATCTTGTGCTTGTATCCTTTTGGTCGAACCCAATGGATCCTTTTCAAAACCTAGAGGCTCATCATCGTAGACTTAATCAAGCCTCTGGTTTTCGACAGAGTTGTCTTTATTTTCATTTTCAATGGCTTCAGCAACCATTTGTTGTTGTAACTCGGCTTCTAAAATCGCTCTTTGTTTGTTTTCGGCCACATAGGCCGTAATTCTATCCCATGCACTAGGCTTATCCATAAATAATTATTTATGGTTCATCCCACCCTGTAGGCTTGCAAAGCCTTGTGGGCTTGACAAAGCCTTGTGGGTGGTTGTCTTCATCTATAACCTCTCTCTCCCAAATGAATCCATAATTGGGGTGAAGTGTAACTGAAGATCTAACATTATCTTGGTGTTCATAACCAATTTCAGAAGATGTACATGGCGCAATGTTCGCCAATTGTTTATCAAAGGTTTTCTTGGTAATAGTGTTTACCTCAGCCTTGAAGTAACTCTGATCACCTTCAATATTTTCGACTAGACCATCTTCCCTCCAAATGATGAGCCTCTGGTGAACTGTCGAAGGTATTGCTCCCACAGCTTGGATCCATTCTCTTCCCAGCAGCATGTTGTAATTTGCCTTTGTTGAAATTACCATGAACATCGTTGGTCTCCTGATGCTTCCAATAGCAAAATCAACTTCAATGGCTCCAAGTGAGTGGCCACTTTTGCCTTCATAGTTGGTAAGAATTACATTGTGTGTTTTCAAGTCAGTCTCACACTTTCCAATTCTTTTCAGCATATGTTGTGGCATTAGGTTTACAGCAGCACCACCGTCAACCAGAATTTTATTGACACCAATATTATTCACCTTTGCTTGAATATACAAAGGTTTGAGATGGTTCATCATTCCACAGTCTGGGTTTTCAAACACACCGTGTTGCTCTTCAACGCAACCATTTTTCAGCACATAGTAACAAATTGGTTTGTAAGTGGTTTCTTCGTCGAAATCTTCTTCGACGTCATTCACTTCAGAAACCACATCATACTCAATTGGGAGAATTGAGACTACACCACACAAGACGTCGAATTCTGACCCAGAATCAGCAAAATCCGAGCCCATTTCTTCGTCTAAGTTTAGACCCTCTTTGATCACTGAAAGTGGTGGAAATATTCTTTCAGTAGCTGGCTTTCTAGCCATTTCAAGAGATTTTGATGGTATTTGTTTACCTTTCTCTTTGTTGGAATTTTCCACCTTGCCTGCAGCAGCAACCTTTTTTTGGCGTTGATATCTACGCCATTGAGTTCTTGTCATAGGGTTCTTCCGTTTGTAGTTATTATTATAGGCATATTTATTAGACTCAAATGCCTTGTTTTGGCTAGTAGCACTAGTGCTACCCTTAACCAATTTTGCTGATTTCTGTTGATTTCCAACATTCTTTCCAGCATAATACACTGGATAATAACCAGTATTTTTTCCACCAGAGTGCACCCATTTCTCGACAGGAGACTTTGCTGGAGGAACATAAGTTTTGATCTGTTCCTTTTGTGGATTTCTTGTCGAAGTGACTTTGTATTGAATACCTCTGTTGTTGTAGCTGAACTTTGGTCTTTTGTCGACCCACTTTCCTTTACGTTTCAGTTGAGGCTTAAATCCCTCCAGATTTTTGGCAGCCTCTATGTCGAAGACAGAACTATACCTTGGACAAAGCATAACTTCAGTATTGTTGATTTTGCAGCGATTGAGAAAATCAATCAATTCTTCTTCAGCCCTTGGATACACTCTCTTCATTTTTTCAGCATATTGGTCTTTAGTGACCATTTCGACATCAACCTTATCGACAGCCTTCTCTACCTTAGCATTTTCAGCAGCAACCTCTGTGACCTCAACCACATTGAGATCGACTTCAACAAGCAATGCATCAGCTGTTGGCAAACGATCCGCATCAATCTTCATTGGTGGCTTAGATTTGTCACCAAATTTCAGCCTTCCCTCATTGAGGGCGTTCTGCACCAAATCCCTGAAAATAACACAACGAAAAGTGTTATGGCCCAAGAAACCATGAAATTTACAAAAACCTTTTTTTTGTCGCTGTTCCAATGGTGGAATTTTCAGGCCTTTAGGCACTAAAATTTGACCATCAGCCACTAACAGATCAAATATTTCATCACATTTAGAAACATCATAAGTATAAGTTTTTGCAACAAATTTATCATTCTTAGGCTCAACAGGATTTTTCCCATTAGAAGGTTTCAACAATTTGCAAGTATAAGGAGGTCCTGGTTTTAGTTCTGCAATGTTAACCTCTTCTCCGACATCTTCATAAGATATGTCGTATTCTTGGTCACTGTCATTAGCTTCGACATAAGCAGCCTTTTCTTTCTTACTTTGGAATCTACCTGTTCTGGCTTTTTCGGCTTTGAGTCTTTCGACTTGTCGAACTCTATCAGCCAATTGTGCCATATCTCTTAAATGTAGTGTATCTAGTTTCTTTCTTATAGTGTAATCTAGACCACCAGCAGCCATTTTGACTAACTCGTGTTCAGGCACTTGAGTAAAGCACCTTGCTTTGAGAAGTCTAAATCTATTGAGATAATCATCAATAGATTTTCCCCCCTTGCGTCGAACGCTAGCCAATTCCTTAAGACTAATTTTACATTGGCCCATATAGAATTGTTCGTGAAAGGCCTTCTCTAACTGACTCCAATTAAATATGGAATTTGGAGGCAGGGTGGTGAACCATGTAAACGCATTCTTAATTAAAGAATTTGGAAAGTATTTCATTCTTAAATTCTCGTTATGCGCAATATCACCAGCCTCAGTCAAATAGCGAGCCACGTGTTCGACAGTAGATTCACTGGTTTCTCCAGCAAATTTTGTGAACTTAGGGATTTTCCATCCCCTAGGCAGCTCCGTTTGTAAGGTGTATTCCGACAAAGGCGACACAAAATTAGGCCTATGTAAACCTAAGTTAAGGCCATTCTGGGCTAGAATAGTTTCGACCATATTAGCCAGATTATTTTGTGCTCCAAAATTGTTTTGTTGCACTTGTCTGACCACTTCATCTGCATTTTGGTTTCTATTTACTAACACAACTTCAGGGATTTCCTCTACCCTCACAGGCTCTTCGACAACCTGTTGTTGTCCTTGGTTTCCCTGATTTATAGGTATTGGATTATTAGGCCTTTCAACAGGTACTTCGACAGGCCTAACATTTTGAATTTGGGGGATTTGCTAGTTATGGACTGGTGGAGTACCAAAGAAATCAGCAATTCTGTCCATTTGCGCTGCTAACATTTGGTAACTGCTATTAGTGTTTTGTATCAAAGGATTAAACACTGTACCAATTTGTTGTGTTAACATATTGACCATATCATGATTGCTATCATCCATTTGTTGCCTCAATGCCAACAAAGATGTTGTAGTCAAATTGGGTTGGGCATTTCGACTAAAAATGCCTTCTAATGAACTATGAGTAGGGGAATAGCCTGCGATTGCATTTTCTGCAAAAGTAGACGAATTTGTCTGAAGGCCCGCCATCAAAGCCGTTGGCATGCCATATGGGTAAGGTCTACCACTCATAGTAAATGGCAAGTTTCCAACCATTGGATTTGCCATCAAAGGACTCGTTGGTCCTACTATCGATGGCACAGAAGCCATTGTATTAACATTCGTTAAAGCTGCAGTGGTCATCATTGACACAGGGGTAATTATGGGAGAAGTTATAGCAGTTACTCTCATTGTTGTCGAAGAAGGCATAGCAACGGTTATGCCTACAACATTTGCAGCGTTAACATCACTAACTGTAGTTTGTTCTTGTGTACTTTGGGCATTTGATGCAGAAGCATTACTTGTACTAGAGCGTGCCATCTCTGGAAGATGTTTACCACTCATTAATTGCATGCACAAATAAACACAAAGTTTAAGAATTCAACGAAAAAACTTTAAAATTAACACAAATGTCCCACCGGGCGTGCCAATGTGTTTACCGTGGTTTTTGGTAAACACCGCTAGTTTGAAATTTCTTCTGCTTGCAGGATCAACTAGTAAATCCTAAGACCATTTGTGTTAAAGTTTTTCCAGAAATTATGAATGTCTTACAGCTTTTAAAGGGAAGAATGAAGATAACTGTCAGTTTCGCGCGAAACCGTCGAAGTCACTTCGGACAGAGATGAAGAGAGCAAATAAAAATGCAGAAAATTGCTTAAAGAAACAAAGTAAAATGCATTAATTGAAAAGAAAGTTGGTACACATGATCATACATTCTTCTCTGACTCGTTTTCTCTGTGATGTTGGAAGTTAGAGCGTGAGAATCTGTAATGAGTTTGTGACCTGTCTTTCCTATGAAAAACTACTATTTATACAAGGAGGGAAAAAACATAACCAACTAACTGCAGAAAATTTAAAAACAGTAACTGCTGCGCCTTTTCGACCAAGGTAACTGCTGGGCTATTTCGACAACGAGCACTTAATTCTTGATCTTTCACTAAACTCTAGCTTCCTTATTGTCGAACCAACTCTTCCTCAATCCTTTATATTCGTTAAGTTCAGAGCTTCGTCGAATTTACTTTCTGATACAATTCTTCAATGTCGAAATTAACACTTTCCTCTGAAACTAGCAAATCAAACCTTGTTGACTGCATTTAATTTAGCCTGTCGAAAATGCAGGCTAACAGGGGGCAAAAAAATAGTTTACAATATTTTTTCAAAAAAATATTGTAAATTTTTACAAAATACATAATTTCATTACAGAAAAGTCTTAAAATACCTAAATTTTATAACTTACATAGCTAAAATACCTTAATAAAGTAAATGTTGTCCACTTTCATGTCATTGGTTTGTCTCTAATGTATTATTGAGTCATGTGGGGTCAACATAAAAGATAAAGTGGGGTCAACATATTAAAATACCCCCACTATTGGTTGAAAAAAAGAACAAAGAGTGGGGTCGGCTGACCCCAATTACTACTACATCAATCCGTGCCTGGCTTCACATAATCATAGATTTTTCCTACTATTACAATTTATTTATTAATTACTAAAGATGCTACTTCCCCAGATATCAACTCATCCCGTCATGTTTGTGACATGGTTTTCTTTTTTACTATTCTTGGCTAACTACGGAGTGTCTCAACGCTTTCAACGAAAGACTAATTTTTGCTTATACTTAGGATCAAATTTCGCATAGACCAACACCGAGTTTCTCCATGCAGGAATTGAGCTCGGGAGTACCAGGTCGACCCTCATATTCTACGGTAGATTAAGTCATTGTGTCAATGGTGTTGATAGTGATGTTTGTGACATATAATAATTACTCCCCCATTTCCAATAATAAAAAAAAATAAAACTAAAATCCCAACCAATGAATTGATTTATTGTTTTAATTTTTTAATGTTTTTTCATATATCCTTTTGTATAAAATTGTGAAACATTAAATAGTGCCTACTAATTTTTTTACCATGTTATTAGTGTGCAACATTCACTAATTTTGTCTGTGACTAATTTACATTAGAGAATAATCAGAAGTTCGATCGAAAGGTAAATAAAGTCCGGTGCACAAGCGTCATATTTTCCACACAAATGTTGTACTCCCTCCGGACTCGTTATTTAGCAACAAAATATGGTGCACAAAAATTAAGGAGAATAGTTAAAGACTTCAATTTTTATTAATTTAACTAAAAGATTGATGATATTTACAATATTACGCTCACTAAAAGTTGACTGAAGGGAGACTGATTTGAAAGCTAAGGGTGATTATTGCTGTACAAGAATCAAGTAAGGGTATTTTTGAAATCGTAGGGATAAAAATCATGGAAAGTTATAAGGACTTATAAGAAATCGTACAAAACAAATGACTTTTTTGTTGCTTAAAAATGAGTTTGGAAGGAGTATATAAGGAGTCGAGATCCTCTCAATTTCTCAAAAGAAATGGAGAGTTACTTCACTAAAGTTTATGGAGAGTATATATTTTATCACCTAAAACTTTAGTAGTAAGGGAGGGATCTTTCCATTTCTTTTGATAAGTGAAGAGGATCTTAACCCTCAAATAAGTGATTTATCTAAGGAATGATAACTCCTTACTTTAATACTTTCCCAGTTCCATTGCTTGAAAATGGAAGTTCCAACTTATACAAAACAGTTTATATGGTAAAGGTATAGTGCATCACCTATTTAATTAATCTCCTTACTAATTAAATTGATTGATTCAGAAGAGTGATATGTTTAATAAAGCACGCATTAATTTACAAAGGCAATTTTGGTGATTCACTGGCCAAAATATCATCTCTCTGGGTCACAAAGTGACTTCTTTGGAAGAATACATTGACTCATCACAAAAGCATCATCTTCTTCCTTCTTGGAAATACTAAGGTCAGAAATGAAGATTGAGAACCAAACAATAAGTGGAGTCAATAACAAAATGAGACCAAAAGGCACCATCCAAAGTTGTCTATTTGTTGGATGATATTTATGTACCCACCATCCAAGTAAAAATCCTCCACCTATGCTTATCAACATAGAGACTATGAAAATCATCAAATCTGGTAGCTTTCTCATCCTCCTCTTCCTTTCCAAATCTGGTTCCATCTAAATTGCCTAAAAAATTTATATCAAATTAATTAATAAGCACCCCATATATTAAAATATAAAGAATATAAAGAGTACAAAAAGAAAAAAAAAAACTTACCTGCAAGTGCTATCGAAGAGAGAGAAGAAGCAGAAGTGAGGTGTATGATGAAGGAGGTGGGGGGGTGTATATGAAATAGTGAAGAGGATGTTACAATAAGAGGGAAAAATAAATAGGTGTTATATGGAAGGCAAGAAGCACATGACATGGGATTTTGTTTTTACAAATTATATACAAGTTTTGTTTTATTGAACAATACTTATCTGGTTCAGGTTTGCCTTTTGCTTTTGATCAAAGTTGTAAATATTTATTAAAGACTGTAGAAATTAGGTATTTTTGTATACGTCTCAGGTTTTGATACTTGTCACGAGGGGTGGTTAACTGGGGTAGAAAGGAATTGACATTTAATTTTGTAAATTAAATATGGAATTGTTTTTTCATTTGGACTACTAGTTTTGTTTTGTTGGAATACTGCATTGGACAGAGGTGGCTTACTATTCCCAACTTGTGTGGACTCCAAAGACATACTCTCTAAGTACACGTGTAACACTTTTAACTAATTTATACTCCCTCCGTCTCAAATTGTTTGCAGTTTTAGCAAAATCAATTTGTCCCAAATTGATTGTTGTTTTAGAATTTTAATGTAACTTTTAATGTTATTTTCCATCTATACCCCTATTAATGATGACAACTTTTTTCATTTGATAAATGATTCACATTTTTCTATGTAGAGAGATAAAGGGTTAATTGGTAAATTGGATAACACTTTTTATAAAATTTAGACTCCTAATCATTTTTCTTAAAGGGCATGCTAAAACCTTAAACTGCAAACAATTTGAGACGGAGGGAGTACTATTTAAAAAATATGGTTAGTACTAAATCAAAGTATATCCCACAGTGACTGTTATTAAACTTGGATAGGTCATTGACTCTCAAGTCGGTCAGTGGGTCACTGGTCAGACTGGTGGGCCACTAGTTTGACCGCATGCCCCAGTCACTATTAAAATGTGATATCATTTTGTTGTAAAACAATTAAAATATGCATGCTTGAACCTGTTGGGTCATAGTTCCGAAAGACAGAGTCATTGGTTCAACCCCTTATCTGACCGGTTGGGTCACTGTTTCTACCACCAAATCCATTAGGTCATATCGGGTCACATGCATATCTGGTTCAATTAGGATAGGCTCCAACAAACAAATATTTATAGTTTTTTTCCTTAAAAGTTTTATGTAACATCTACATTTTTTCAGTTTAAAAGCGGCAAAAATCCCAAAACAAACTACACAGGAATCAATTTGAGAGTAGACAATGCAATAACATTAGTAGTCACAAGATGGAGTGGCTACCATTAGGAGGAGGAAAAATCATATAAATGCCCTTCAAGATACTAATGGTACTTGGATCCATAACCCTCATGAGCTTGAGTTGGTGGCTACTAACTATTTTAAAGAGCTGTTTACCAGATGTGATTATCTTCAACCTTATAATCTGTCTGGTAGATTCCCTATGATTGATGCTGCTGAGTTTGTTAACATGGGCAGAGAACCAAACAATTCTGAGATTTTCAACAATGTTAAGAATATTGGCTCCTTCAAAGCCCCTAGACCAGACGGTTTCCAAGCTATCTTCTTCCAAAACCAATGGGCTACGATAGGATCTTCCATATGTGATCTTATTAAATATATGTGGAATAATCCTTAGAAGATTGGGGATTTAAATGCAACTCACATTGCTCTTATTCCAAAAGGGGAGAATACTACTTCTATGAAACACTTTAGACCTATTGGTCTTTGCAATGTCACCTACAAAATAATTACCAAATTGATCACCAGCAGGATTAGAGGTATTATGCATGATCTTGTGTAACACCCTCCTTTTACTATTACAACTAAATAGACAATTATCAGAGTCACCTCGAAGGGCGCTACATTTTTCACCATTTTAAAAAAAAAACACCATTTATTCCAAAAAAAAATCTCCAAAATAATTTATATAAAAGAAATCACCAAGCAGCGGAAATATTAACCAGTTTAAACATCTCCAGAATTAACAATTAAAGACATCTCCAAAATTAATTAAAACAATTTCCAATAACTAAAATAATAGTTCAAAACGACAACTAACGACTCCCCGGTGCTACATATCAGAGCTGACACAGACCCAAACGAGAGAGGAAGCAAAACCTAGCAATTCCTCCACGAGCACTAGCGATCACCTGCAGCGTTGCCGCATGAGAGCAACATTCCAAGCAGAAGGGGTGAGTCTAACAGAGGTAATAAGCAGATGATAAAAATATGCTAGCATCAGGTAACTACAGCAACACAATACAATTACACCATATCACAGCACCAGATACCAAAGGAAAAGTCCATTTGACAGTGAACCACCAAGGTTATAACATTCATAGACAATGGGATGATATGCAATCCCTCCAGTGGGCATATGCATGCGGTACCGATCACCAAAATGAGCCACGACGGGCATATCACCAATAAACACCAGAGGCAGAGCCTATATCACCAAAACATGCATATGACAATGCGACACCATGATTATGCACCAACTCACCATAACAAGTATTTAAAACAAATACTATATCACCAGAATCAAAACAAATGATTTCACCAAAAATAGCACCAAGTTGTAGCATCACAGCTACCACTAAACTCTCCTGAGCATACCAGCACCGCACTTGAAATATTAACACCAGACGGCTCCACAACGCGGACATAACGCACGCACACCACGCACAAGACTGGCGCACAGCGCCTAGGCACATCGCACCTACTTCAGCGAATTAATTAAAATAGCAAACGACATCGGATTTCAACAAATAAATACTTGTTGGAAAGCCCTATGGGTCTGGTTATCATCCCTAAGTTCAGTTTTTGAAGGAGAGTGTCCAATAGGTACAGTTTTCGAAAAGCACACAGGCTAGTTGCAAAAGAGGACAGTTTCTGTCCTTCAAATTCAAGCAATTCCAGAGTGACCAAAACTCAATCAAATTGCATGAAACTTGTGCATAAACTGGGGCAAATTTTGTCTAGTTTTCAAAGAAATTGGATTCGTTCGAAAAGGAGTTCTTTTGAAAACGTGGTAACCAAAACACTGACCCTGTGTCCAGATTGTTTCCAGAATCTTACTCTAACTTGTGGAATTCATATCTCGAGCTACACAACTCTAAACGCAACCAAACCAGTGCCAAATTAACAAGCATTAAGTCTATTTTCCAGAAAAACAAACCACATAATTTTTCGGTCAATACAACGTTCCCAGTCACCGAAATACCGAATCTATACCCAAATCGTTTCCAGAATTTTAACCTAACTTGTATCGCCTATAACTCGAGCTATACAACTCCGAATTTGACGAAACCAGTGCCAAAACGACCGGCGTTAAGTATATTTTCAAAAACAATCAACCTCATAATTTTTGGATCAACCAAACAGCGCCAGTTTTAGAAAAACCGAACCTGTGTCCAGAATCGCTAAATTGCCAAACACCAAACCCTAACGGCAACGACACCGCAACCACCACAACAAAAACGACAATTCGACAACGCGACAACAACAATCAACCACGCACAGCAGCAACAAAAACACGAACAATAACAACACCATCATCGTGATACAACAATCACGCAACAACAAATAACGAAACAAATCACAATAACGTGCAATAATCATCAAAGCACCAATCTCAACGAAAACACGATATGCAACAACACGAACAATTCAACAAAACCCTAGACTACCCACACATAATTATCATCAACCCATCATCAAGGTTAAGCCCACCCTTACCTCGAATAACGTAAGCTCCGGAACACGACGAACGAGACACGAACAAAACCACAGCAACACGAACGATCTTCTTTTGAAATTCTTCGCGAAACCCTCCTCTTCTCTCCCTCTTTGCGCCGCGTGCTCTCTCTCTCACTCTCACTTTTGTTTTTTCTTTTGCTTGCTGCGAATGAGGGTTTGGCTTAAACCCCCAGGGTTTAAGTTGAGGGCTCAGTAAACACTGGGCTCTCTACGTCACCACCTCCTTTACTCGTTTCACCTCCTACGCATATAAAATATTAACCTTTTAATTTATCTATATCCCGCCTCCAAATTATTTTAATAATTCAATCAACTATTTTAATTAAATTATTTCCGGGGTGTTACACTTTAGACCTATTGGTCTTTGCAATGTCACCTACAAAATAATTACCAAATTGATCACCAGCAGGATTAGAGGTATTATGCATGATCTTGTGGGGCCTGCCCAATGTTCTTTTATTCCTAAAAGACACAGCCATGACAATATCATTGTTGCCCAAGCAGTGTTCCATTCTATGAGGAAAAAAAGTGGCAAGAAGGGGTGGATGGCGATCAAGATTGATCTTGAGAAAGCCTATGATCGTCTTAGTTGGCAATTCATCAAAGACACCCTGGAAGATATTGGTTTCCCTCTTGAGTTGGTGAATATTATTTGGTATTGCATCTCTTCCCCAACTATGCAAGTCCTTTGGAATGGTGAGGCGTTAGATTCCTTCTCTCCCTCAAGAGGAATAAGGCAATGTGACCCTATTTCCCCTTACCTTTTTGTTCTTTGTATTGAGAGACTTTTCCATGCCATCGAGGAAGCTTCTGAGGAGGGCCAGTGGAAACCTGTCCAGCTTTCTAGAGGTGGTCCCAAATTAACCCAACTTGCTTTTGTCGATGACCTTTTATTTTCTTTGCTGAAGCTACGCATAGCCAAGCACATGTAATTCAGAATGTCCTTCATAACTTTTGGGAAAGTTCTGGTCAGAAAGTCAGCCATGAGAAGACAAGGGTCTTCTTCTCCAAAAATGTCTCTAGATCCCATAGGCTGGAGATTTGTGAAATAATGGGTTTTCAAATGACTGGTGATCTTGGGAAGTACCTTGGGGTGCCTATATTTCATAAAAGGGATGGTAAAAGCACTTTTAATTTTGTCATTGAAAAAGTTAAACAAAGGCTCAGTACGTGGAAAGCTAAAGCTCTATCCTTTGCTGGAAGGGTCACCTTGGCTAAATCGGTCCTACAGGCCATGCCCACTTATGTCATGCAATCAAGTGCTCTCTTTAAAGGTACATGCGATGAAATTGATAAATTATGTCTTTCCTTTATATGGGGAGATGATGAGAATCAGAGGAAGGTTCATCTGATTAGGTGGGATAAGGTTTGCAAAATAATGTGTGAGATGTTCCTATCATTGACACTAAGAGGAAAAGTTCAAATTTTTGGAATGGGCTCGGGCAAATGATAGAGTGCTTCAAAGATAATCTGTTATGGAATGTGGGAAATGGTAACTCCACTCTATTTTGGCTAGATAATTGGTTACCTAATGGAGAGACTCTTCATTCTCTCTGTACCGTCATTGTTCCTGAAGATCTCCTCATCTAGACCCAGTCCTAACCCTATCTTCAAGTGCATATGGAAGTGGAAAGGAATAGAACTGATACGTACCTTCTTATGGAAATTGGGGAATGAGGCTATTCTCACTAATTCAGAACGTTGCAGAAGAAATTTTGGAACCAGCAATGTGTGTCCCCTTTGTGACTCTGCTGAAGAATCCCTCTTTCACCTCTTTAGAGATTGTCACAATAGTATGAGCATTTGGACTTGTCTCTCGGTGCGCCATCCTGCTTCTTTTTACACTGAGCAAAATTAGAGCAATTGGCTCCGTCACAATCTCACACAATTAGCTCCCAGACAGGAAGATCAATATTGGAGCATTGTTTTTGGGGTTACCTTGGATTGGATATGGAGGAATAGAAATGAGAAAGTCTTTTCCAACAATTTCAGCAACACCAAATCCTCTGTTATCAAGATCCGAATTGGGGTGGAAGGTATCGTGGCTAATTTAGAGAGAAGAAGCTTCGTTCATCCTCATACCTCGTTCTCTCCTGCTACGATTACAGACCATTGGATCCCTCCACCAATTGGGTCGTGGAAATTGAGTTGCGATGGCTCAGTTTCTGATGGTGGTAGATTGGCTAGTTGTGGTGGTGTGCTTCGCAATCACCATGGGAGCTTTATTTTTGCTTTCTCCTGCCGTTGAGATCTGTGCTCCTCTCTAGATGCGGAGCTTTGGGGTATTTTTCATGGAATCAAAATTGCTCTTGACAGAAACTTCAATTCGCTGATAATTGAATCTGATTCTTCGCAAGCGGTTGACCTTCTCACAGGTGTCTTCAACAACCACCATCCTTCCTTTGAGTTGCTTCATCAGATCCTTCAACTTGATCATGGAGATGCGACGATTAGGTGGTTGAAAATTGGCAGAGAATTGAATTCAATTGCAGATGTTCTGGCTAAACAGGGACATGCAACTATTGATGATGACCTTGTAATTTACGATAATATCCCTGCTTGTATTGTTTGGGCCTTCAATTCTTCCACAATTGGGCCAAATGTTTTAATTTAATCTCTTTGGGCCTTTAGGCCCTCTATTTCATCAAAAAAAAAATAGATGACTAAGGCTAGATGGTGGACATTTATAAGTACAAATACCATCCCCCAATGAACAATCCAAATTAGCAAGACTGCCCACTACTAGGCTTCGCGGAAAGCGTGAGAAATGCGAACATTTCACTCAAGGCCCAACATCTTTCGCTTTTCTCTATTTCTTTAGAACTATATTTTTCTTAATCCAAAATATCTACTCAATTCATTTAATTAAATGTTAGTAGTAATAGCGCTAATTCAACTTTTAGTTTGATCAATACGCAAATAATAAAGTCAATAACTACACTAGATCCACATTTTATTTAGTTATCGCAAATATTTTTCTTAGAAAAATTTGAATCTATTTTAGTAGTGACTGCACCAAGTGCACTTTTAGTTTACTCATTGGAAATGTTTTTCTTAGGTAAAATTAAAATCTAAAATATAAGTAATTAATGACTGTGTGAGATACACTTTTGGTTTACACACTACTCAAACCTTAAAAATAATAGATAGATCTCGACTTAAAAAAATTTTAACAAACAAATATTTTCCACCTAAAAACCACAACTCTTCATTTATTTATTTCTTGTTTTATAAAAAATTTATTGTTTGTTGCTTTATTTTTTTCTTTTGTAATTAACATATTACTACTAACACATTTCTTTTCTTTACTTATGGCCTCATTGGGTAAAGTCGATGGCTACACTAAATCCACTTTTTTGTCGGATGCACTAATTGAGACACTACGCAAACCTAATAACGAACAAATTATTAAAAAAATACCAACAAATATTTTCTACACATGAACTATGTAGTCTTTGGATTCTCCATCTCACTTCCGTCAAACGTAAATTTTTTGGTGAATTTAGTGCCTACCTCAACACGCATACCTAATAACACTTTATGGTCACAATTTGCATAATGGATATTAAAGGCGTAATTAAATCGGTGTTTATACCTAAAAAAATTGGTATTTATATTTGTATTTGACTTAAATTCCGTCTTATCAACACATTTAAGGAATAAAAAATTGTGATTTCTCATTCATAATTTGTTTAAAAAACCAATTACAGGATTTGGACTACTTTAGTTAGAATCGGGATAACAATAATTATGTGGGAGAAGGCATCGTACGCAGCCCACTAGTTGAATCATGATTGAGCATAAAAATGGTTGGATTATGACTTGGTTGGATCCAAAAATCTATTGAAAGTGGGCGTCAAAGTTGTTGGAAAAAATTGACACAGAAATAATTTTTGTTCAGAATAAATGAGATAAATCTTTAGAATTAACAAATAAAAAACCACAATAAATGAGATAAATCTTTGTTCAGAATAAAAATCCTCTGTTTCACTCTCCCTGCCACACACCCTGTTCCATGTAATATTTAACTGAGTGTTATTTCGAGTAGGTTCTCAGGAAAGAGCAACACTGAAAGTGAACATCCTATGTTTCAAACTTTTAGTGGATAAATATATTCATTGATATTACTATTATAATTTTCCTTTGCTACCCTCCCAGTTGGGTATAAATAGAGATTGCTAAGGTTGTTGTTTTTTTTTTAATTCCAGGAACTCATATTAAGCATTGTGGCAGTGACCTCATTACCCTTGTGCTTTCTTAGTGCTGCAACATAAATAAAGCCTTATTGAGGCATCATCAACTCTAGTATGCAGAATTTGAAGAAATTGAACCTTTCTCATTGACAAAAGACAAAGTTGTTCAATGTGTGTGAAGAATTTTTGTGTTGATGAATTGTAAAGTAGTTTTAGCACATAATAATGTATATAATGAATTGTTATTATTTCTTATCCAATTCTTTTGACCCAAAATCCATTTGGCAGACCTATGCACAACTTAGGAGTTCAATTGAATTCCCTGAAAAAAAATAATTGTGCTAGTACTCTTATGTAAATAATATTTTGAATCCCCAGAATGTTAAATTTACACTAAAATGGTTAAAAGCATTAAAAAGAGATAATGTTTCAACGGGAAAACAAATTGAAGTATTCTATAAAGTTAATATAAAATCGTTTGCCACCTTTAGTCATTGTAGATTTTATCTCACCTAAATCGAAGTGAATAATGTTAGGGAATCAAGAGGTAGAATCTTAAATTATCTTTTAAAGTCAATCTTAAGAGCGAAAAGTTCTCTTACCGAAATCGCTCAGGTCTACGAGAATCACTATGAGTTCATGTGTTTATTTCTTGAAGCATAGGAGAGACGATCACCAATGATGACTATAGAGAAGAACGCACGACAATGACTAATAATTCAACCGACAAAACACTTGCTTTTAAGTGCTCCTCACCTTTCATGTCTTACCCTAGTGGGTCTTGTACACTACAAGCCCACTCTCCTCTATATTTTAAATAAATCTAATTTAATTAATGTATAATTTTTCCAACTAATCATTTGGTGCATATGACCCTATAGGTAGAGTTGTCAATTTTAAGCCAGCCCAGTTGACCTAATTTTTGGGTTGGTCCGAGCTCTAAATATAGAGGTCCAAAAACACCGTTAAGTTTTTGGCCTGACCTAATTGGCCCGATCATACAATTGGATCAGGTGGGGCTAGCCCGTGGGCTTTAGGCTGACCAGATTTCTTTTTGTTCTTGTTTTTAAATTTTTAATACAGTTTGTTTTTTTAGATGACCCTTTTTTTAAAAAAATGTAGGCTCTTAGTTTTGGTTTTAGTTTGCCATCAGAAACAACTCAATGGTCGTACCGTTATCAGTATATAATAAATGACGCCTTATACATATATCAGATATATGATTTGAAGACATGAAACAAAGAATGATATAAAATATTATAAACAATGAATGTCATCTAGCAATAATTCAATGTCAATCGGGCCGGCCATTGAGAACAATGAATGAATGGTTCATTCACTAAAATATTATATTATTATAGTGTATGATTCAATGTCAATCGGCCCGGCCCGGACCAGCGGGCTAAACATCATATACGGGTTGGGTTGGGCCAGCCCAATATTCTAATGGGCTACATATTTTATGGCTCTGCCGAGCCCAACATCAGCCCCTATAGGTATAAACTAAATTGGCAATAATATAAAATATTAAATTAATATTAACTATTAAAATGATATAAAATATTTTTTTGACAAATAAAATATTATAAACAATGAATGACATCTAGCAATGGATCATTGTTGCTCAATTTATGGAAAATCAATGATCCAATTTTAACCTTTCTGCGACCGTAATTTATCGCGTAGTAATTGTCCCTTCATCCTAGTGTCTAATAGAACACAAATAATAATATGTGTTATCCTTTTAATGTCCAATTATTTATTTCTCGATGTCCAAGTAGACACGTAAATACCAATGAATACAATATCACATATTGGTTAATTCTGACATGGCCATGTATTTTCACGATCTCACTCTACTGAGAGGTCCAACACCCCTCCAATATAGTTTATTTCCGCCCTACTAACCACCTTTATGTTTGTTCCGTTACGAACAATGTTTGATGGCAATTTCCCATGTAGGGATTGTAGTAATTTATGTAGAAGGACTAATCACAATGGTTGCATGATAATCACTAATGACACTTGCATAACAATTATGTAGTATTCACATGGTGGGTCAGTCCAGTATAAATATTAGTCAAAATATTTATACTTGTGTTATGATGCAATACCTCCATATCCATGACTCGTGATACATAGTCATCAATCATCAACACAATAGTTTCTATACATTATTTTTTCCTTGTTAACAATAATACTCCAACTACAGATATTTAAAGAACAACGTTCTATAATTCAATGGGGTCTCATGATCAAATCACATTTGATGTTCCATTGAAACAATAATTTAAGAAGGTGCAGAAAGAGCCAGAACCCTATAAGCTAAACTGGATGGATACAAAAAGGAGGCAAGCCGTAATTAGGATAGAGAGCTGCACATAGCAAAGCCGTAAATTGACAGTGGGAGCCGTCAATTTCAATTGCACAACACAAAAATTGGAGTGGCACCAGACGGTGAGAGAGTGAGGATTTTTGGTCCCATTCTTAATATCGGGAGAGAGCTTTGGAGCAGAAAAAAAAGACCAGAGACTCATAATAAAAATTTCTCTAATTTTTGTGTTATTTTTATCTCTGTAATTCATGACTATAATTTCTATTTTATTGTTGTTTATCACTTTGGATAGCTAAATTCTCTTCTAGGGTTTTAGGTGGATATTGCAAGTTTAGAGACCTTATTATGTTTTATTTTTATATTTGAATTCCGGTTTTTATTTCAATTAATATAGTTCTATTGTTTTTATCACATAATTAGGATTAACTACCCTTTGCATGTTCATAATTAATTAATTAATTGATCAAGCGATGTACTGAAATTAGTTGGTGGATCTATAGGATAAGTGGGGCTATAATTATTGCATGACCAAACCTTAATTTAATCTTCCAATCATTTGATTTAGCCTTTTTGCTCTTTATGATTTTCTTGAATTTAAATTTTTGCATGATCAAACAAGAGTTGATTTAGGAAAAATATTAATCGCGAATGACCAAATTTACTTTATTACTGATGAGCATGTCCGTTGGTAAGTTCCGACAATTACATTTTTCAATTACTGGTGGCTATATTCATCGAAAATTCGCGCGTTTCATATTCACCATTTCCAACGGCCACGCCCATCGTTAACTAGACTTTTACTGACGTGGTCGTGGTCTGTTGGTTAAAGTCCGTCAATAATGTATGTATTTCTTGTAGCGATGATAACTCATATCAAGCACATGGAGAACACCATTTAACAAGATTTTTTTTTTTTAAGATGTGAGTTTTAAGTTTATACCTTTCCTATACCAAGAACAAAAATTGTCCTTAGGTCAACGGCTGAAGGGACGAAGGAATCGACTAACGTGTCTCGTTTTAAAATTATCAGAGACTAATGTGTCCCAAAAATATTGTCGAGGACGAATTTGTCCTGCGAGAAAATTGTTAAAGACCGATTTGGGTCTTTACTCTTATAAAAAATATGGTAAACAAACTTTGAAAAAAAATATGTGAGGTGGCACCAGAGTCTACCATCCATGTTTTCTCCCGTGTCACAAAAATATTCTCAGGAATAACAAATAAACAAAAAAAAACAGTATCACTTTTCTTATAATATTAGTTCTTTTTTATAATATTAATTCTATTGCAATTAGAAATACCTAAACATTGTTGGAAAAACTTAACATAGAAATAATAAAAACCATAAAAATGTTTAGTATTAGATAAATATTTGTTCAGAATAAAAAATAAATAGAGGTGTGCAAATATATACCAAGTTTAAGAGCATTTCACCATCATAAGTAGATTACTCAGTGCAGTTGGTCTCAAATCTAACACTCTTTAAGAGCAACAACTATTTTTGTTCCCGATAAGTAGGTAGTATTATTGATAAAATCAATCTTTACAATAAAGATGAAAGACGATACACCAAAACACTTCGAGCAAATGATACAACTAAGGGTGGGAATAGGCCGGCCCGGCCTACAGGGGTCTACATCAGACCCAGGCCAGACCAATCTTTTTTCTAAATAGATAAGGCCAAAGCTCTTTTAAAAGCCTATTTAGGTAAAAAGGCCAGGTTATAGGCAATCGAAAAAGCCTTTTAGACCTACCAGACCGGCCTATTTAAATAAATATTAATAATAGTTTTTACTACTACTATTATTATATTAAATTTTCTACTTTGTTTATCTTATGAATTTGCTTATATTTTATGTTTATCCAAAATGATGACGTACATCAATTTGTAACATATTTAAAAGTATTATTATAAAATAAAATTTAAATAAATTGTCAAATAAAAAGAATTCTCTAAAATATTTTGTTAGTTCTCGAATTAGATCTTAATTTTATTGATCGATTAGCTTGTTCGTCTATTTACAAAGTCTACACTACTCAAAAGTTGTAGACTTTCGTAGTTTTTTGGTGAAATATGCTTTTAAACAGGTTTGTAGGCCTCGTCAGGCTTACCAAAAGACCAGGTTAGGCCTCAAAAGTCGGCCTATCACAGGCCACAGGCCAGGCTCAGACCCAATATTTTCAATGCAAGCCAGATCCAGACCATACAAAGCCTAGCTCGGTCTAGTCTATTCCCACCCCTAGATACAACAACTGTTTCTTGCTACCGGTGCACGTGGAATACCAAGGACACATAAACCACTGTTGGATGCTCAAAGAGGAGCAATGATAATTCTCAAGTGAATTGTGAAAAATCAAGAAGGAAAAATATCTAATTATGGGAAGTGAAATTTGTTTTTATGAAACAAGTAGACAGCTCAATCTTCTCAATCTTTTCGAGTAAATAAAATTTACATAAACATTTAAAGGATGATCTTTCACTGAATTTTTTTTTTTGAGGAATCACAAATTCTTCTATAGACGAAGAAATATATCCTTTAGAATAATTGTCAATCATTGAAGTAAACGAAATAATCAAGTGCATGATTGTTCTAATTAAGACTAACAAATGAATTATTTAAACACCTTTGATTCCTGTAAAACTAGACAACATCAATAGTGGAAATACATCTTTCAATTGTGTGATGTCATTTTTGTTACAAATTAATAACAATGATGGAATAGAATAATAAATTCCCCGCTGCCATAGTCAAATACTAAGCTAACTTGCAAGAACATAATAGTTGATCTGAGTTCTCATCATTAGCATAACAGAGGATAATAGTATTTGATTTGTTTTTAAAGAGTCTTGCTAAAACCTTCTGATGCAAACCATCTTTAGGGAAATATCATCAGAAGGAAAAAGAGCACTCTACTACATATTATTAAAAAAGGATAAAAAGATGTAGCACAATTGAGACCAAGGGGGACTTGGCCACCCTAGTTCAGAAAACAGACAGCAAGTCAATGAGGCAGCAAACAACACCAAAAACAAAAACCAAGAGACCAAGCCTCAATGAAAAATCATCTAAATCAGAAAAAAGAAAGGCATTGCCTATTATGACGGTTTTCGTGACCATCACGACCATGTTGTGGCTTTCCAAACTTAAATATTCATCAGCGGCAATGACGATGTCGTCAACTGAAAATGTTCGTTGGCACGTTGAAAGACGTGGCACTTCGTTGGTTCATCGGCCTACCCTCGAGATCCGTCACCAACATCGAAGACCTAATTACCAGACTCGTCGCTCTGTTCTCGCCTAACAAGGAAAAGCCGACGGTACTGGCCGTTCTGTTCAACCTCCCCCAAGGCCAGAATGAGTCATTAAGAAGCATTCTATTCCGATTCAACAAAGCAACCGTCCTAATTAACGAGCCCGATGAGAAATTCTTCATCGCGGCCTTTCTTAAATGACTACACACTGGAGCTTTCAGTGAGGTGATCTTCAACAACAAGTCGACCACGATGGACGAATTATGCACTCACACCGAAAAACAATCGATGTTGAGGAAGCCGCTATGGCGAAAAGAACGAAAAACTACAGGAGCAATCAAGAGCGCGACGATAAAAGAGAATGCATTATTCTGCGATCAGATAAGGCCTTCGACTAGGGGCAGATGTAGGTTTGTTTAATTGGGGGCATTTGCCACCACTTGAAAATTTATTTTGTTTAGAAACATATATAACAAATTTATTTTACCCTCATAAGGTGATTTTTTAAATTAAATGGAAAACTTACAATTGATAAATAAAAAAGAGAATAAATGGTGCTAATATTACCCTTTTGGCTATGTAATTTGTGGAAATTTAAATATGTTACGAATTTTTTGTAATGAAACTATGTATTTTGTAAAAATTTACAATTTTTTTTAACAAAATTGCATAGGCTATTTTTTTACCCCCACTAATAAAAATTTATGGATCCGTCACTTCCTTCGACAACCGACGGGGAGACCACATCACCCGACAGACATGCACCTCACCAATTTAAGTGTTAGTCCATCCAGGATCTACAAGGAAGCAAAGGGGCTCAACCTCATCGTCAAGCCGGAGCCACACAACTCCCCAATGGGGAGAGACCCCTCGGCGTATTGTCAGCGCCACAAAATGAAGGGACATCTCACGGACAACTGCTTCAGCCTAAATAAATAGATTGAAGATCTGATTCGACAGAGACACTTAAAGAAGGGAGCCAACACGAGGTAGCACGTATCCACAGACCAGGGGCGGCGACTCTTTGATGAAAATAGGAAGAGCTGCTCACTGGAGGAGCACAAACTTCCACATCAATCTGCCAAGGATTGCAATGCTAACGATTACCATGAACGACCAACCAAAGAAAGCACGACGTCCCGAAAGTCCAGACGGCCCCCTCTAGAGGGCACCCCCAATCACAACCTTCTCTCAAAAGGACGCAAGGAGAGTCTCACCCCATGCGAATGATCTGATGGTGATTACACTTTGTGAGAACCTGTTAGTGTTTTCACGAGAACTTCCTCGCAACAAATAACATGCTGATTACTTAAATACTTGGCACTTTTTTGAGTAGTTAAGTAACTCAAAATTTTAAAAAAATGTATTTATTTAGACAATCAACTATTTTGTGACAAACGATATTATTATGTTAGTCGACACTATCTGATTAATTTGTTGTCCACGTCAGACGTGATAATCATCCTGATCTGGATTTTATTATTTGATGACTGGATTCTGGTCTAGATTTGAAAATAACTAAAACGCGGTAAATTAATGTCGATACCATAATACAATTGTCGAAGTTATGGTAAAAATATTAGGCGCGAAGCTTCGAGGAAACCAGTGAAGTGATATGATCATCAATACCAAATCCAAGAATGAAAAGCAAAGGATAGGATGAAGTAGTAGAATGCATTTAGAGCCAGGCAAACACATGGTTTGATTGGTACCACTTTTGTCTTTTTCAAATTTTTGATTTTTCCTCCTTTTGTTGTTGTGTCCCCACACGCTTCAAACACGTACCATATCATCATATATCATATATCATTATATCATCTCTATATATATTTTCTCTTCTTTCTCATTGGACGTCACCTTAAACAGTAGTAGTACACTCACCTACAACTAATTCCGTTCCAAACACACAGTTTGTTTTGTACTAGATTCATTTGTGTTCCGTTACGGTGCCAAAGAGGGAAAATAAACCTGCGAATATAATCCAACGTTGTTTTGTGGGAAATTAAGAAGAAAAAACATGTTGAGCAGGAAGACACCACCGAAACCTCGTACCTGTGTAGGGAAGTACGAGATGGGAAAAACGATTGGTGAAGGAAGTTTTGCAAAGGTGAAGTTAGCAAAGAACACTGAGAATGGAGATTTCGTTGCTATCAAAATTCTCGACCGTAACCATGTTCTTCGAAACAAAATGATGGAACAGGCATGTCTTCTCTCAATTATTTTACTTTTTTTAATCAATAAAATTTAAAAAGATTTAACTATTTTTTTTTGTTGACAATGATTTAATTAAACTTGTTTTCTCCTCGTTTTATAGTTAAATAATTGTTAATTAATTAGGGAATACTGTTAATGATAATGACATTGAAATTGTGATAGTTCTGTGGATGTGTTCATCTTCACATTTTTTTATTTAATACTAAAAGTAATGCTGTTAAAGTTGTTGATTTTTTATTATTTATTTTTTGGTTTTGGCAGCTGAAGAAAGAAATTTCAGCGATGAAGTTGATTAATCATCCGAATGTTGTTAAAATATTTGAGGTACTGCGCAGTTTTCTTATTTTTCTTAACAAGAATATTCTAAACATTTCTTTTTTTATTATTATATTTTATTTTTACAATTTTATTTATTAATCTTACACTTTCTCAATGTGTCCAATATGTGGAAGTCCTCGTATTAATCTGAATCGTGCACGTTGGTAAAAGTATTTTTTTTATAATAAATAAATATGATAATATCGTAGAATTCAAAGCCATTAAATGTTTTTCTCTGATTAAACATAGGTGATGGCAAGCAAAACAAAGATTTACATCGTGTTGGAGTTGGTTAATGGAGGAGAACTATTTGATAAAATAGTAAGTTGCTCATTTACTTCACATTATATTATATATTTCTTTCCTTTTTCACACAGCACATTGTAACATATAAATTTGCATAAAGATTGTGTGAGAATATTGTTTTTCTTGATGTTGTTGTTAGATCATAAATCTCAAGAATTCTCTCTTTGCTTCAAATTTGTTTTCTAGGCTACAAATGGGAGACTAAAAGAAGATGAAGCGAGACATTATTTTCATCAACTAATCAATGCAGTTGATTACTGCCATAGTAGAGGCGTCTATCACAGAGATTTAAAGGTTTATCAACTTCCTTATTTCTCTTTATATTACCACTGACACTTTAGGTTAAGGATGTACGTGTCTGGTGTCCGACACGTGTCGTATCAGACACTGACGCTTCAATTACGCTTATTTTTCAAATTATTATCGGTGTCTGCAGAATCGATTACTTTTTACCCGTTTTTCGAATGAAATTAAGGATCAGACTCATATTAATTCGCTGTATTTTGCAGCCAGAAAATCTTCTTTTGGACACAAATGGTGTTCTTAAAGTCTCAGATTTTGGATTGAGTACATACTCACAAAAGGTTTGCTGATATTGCAATAAAAATTTACAATCAGGATAATTGCAAAGTTAAAAATTTCTGATATGTTTGAATGCTTAATGCAGGAGAATGAACTTCTTCGCACTGCTTGTGGAACTCCAAATTATGTTGCTCCAGAGGTACTACTATTTCTTTGTGAAATACAAATACTAGATATATTTGTTTCTGAAGCTGAATTAAATATTATTTGGTGTGCCATTTTTTGTATCAGGTTCTAAATGATAGAGGTTATGTTGGTTCAACATCTGATATATGGTCCTGTGGAGTAATTCTCTTTGTACTTATGGCTGGTTACTTGCCATTTGATGAACCAAATCAAATGGCACTTTATAAGAAAGTGAGTCATCTCAAAAATTTAATCCATGAGTATGAAAAAAAGTTGCTCATTTCATTATATGCTAATTATATGAGGGTGAAAATTCACAACATATATATTTCAGATTTGCAGAGCTGATTTCACTTGTCCATCTTGGTTTTCACCAGAGGCAAAGAAACTTCTCCAATCTATTCTTGATCCAAACCCTCAAACAGTGAGTTTTAAACCAACAACTTTCTTATTTTTACACTTTTGTTTGTTGTGATACTAATAATGTAACTTATTTTTCAATAATAATAATACTGCATATGCTTTTATAGAGGATAAAAATTCCTGAACTCTTGGAAGATGAATGGTTCAAAAAAGGGTATAAGCCAGCATGTTTTACTGAGGAAGAGGATATCAATATAGATGATGTAACTGCTGCCTTCAATGATTCTAAGGTACTGTCTTTTTGATAGGTCCTATGTAAATGAGGTTTTCCTACACACACAACAAATAAGGATATTTTTTATGGGTAATTTATTTATTCTGTTTTGATATGTAGGAAAATCTTGTCACTGAGAGAAAAGAGAAACCTGTGTCAATGAATGCTTTTGAGCTCATTTCTAGATCACAAAGCTTCAATCTTGAGAGTTTGTTTGAGAAGCAAAAGGTATGTAAATAGTAAAATATATATATATATATATATATATATATATATATATATATATATATATATTCATCCTTTAAAAATTGTTATGCATTGTAAACATTTTTGTGCAAACATTTTTGGTACTAATTATGTTTGTTTCTCTATTTTGTTTGCCATAGGAGGTAGTGAAGCGTGAAACACATTTCACTTCACAGCGACCTGCAAATGAAATTATGTCTAAAATTGAAGAAGCTGCTAAACCTCTAGGATTTAATGTTCACAAGCGAGATTATAAGGTAACAATTAAGTATATCTATAGATAATATATAATTACATTCACTAATATCCCTAATATGCATTTTAATGTTATAGAGTACTCAACCTTATCAAGTTTTGACTGAATTTTGCAGATGAAGTTGCAAGGTGATAAGAGTGGAAGGAAGGGTCACCTTTCAGTTGCTACTGAGGTTTTTGAAGTAGCTCCTTCCTTGCATATGGTCGAGCTGCGAAAAACCGGAGGCGACACACTCGAGTTTCATAAGGCATGTGAACATGATTCTGATTTTCACTTTAGTTTTGAGTGACAAAAATAAAGGAAATCTATTTACTTTCTGTCAATTAAAAAGTGATTAACTCAATGTTTTACTTAAGGAAAGAACAATGAGATAATGTAAATATCATAGTTCTGTTGTTAGTTGTTACTATATTAACACTAACATTATTAGTTGATTGCAGTTCTACAAAAACTTTTCATCAGGGTTGCAAGACATTGTGTGGAATGCTGAAGCAAATTAATGAATATATAATCAAGGTAGAAACTTAAACTAACCCTATTTTAGTAGTTTTATAAGGTTCATTTGTTCACTTACACTTCTGACTAATTAATTAGGTTTTTATGATGCAGGTGCTTTGGCTATGCATTTATTCAGGTTCATGGAAGGTATTATGCTTGCCTAAAGTGGGAGCGTGTGATAGTTGGAACTTGGAAGAATCTAGTTTAGTGGTTAATATCAAGAAACAGTAGATTCTATCCTACATAACTTTGGGAATATGTCCTTTTGAACATTCAAAATATTTAGTGAGCTTAATTCAATGGCTTACTAAAAGAGAGATGAGTACAATCTTGTTAGATATGGGGATCTCTATGTGTTCTTATTTATTCTCATTATGATTTATTATCATTATGTTAGATGTGGGATTCTATTTTCTCTTTTAATCTTAGGTTCAGTGCGGCAAAAAAGTAGCGGATAACTGATAGTGAATAAGTTAATAGATTGAATTTAAAGTGTTTAGTAAAATTAGCAATTGAACTGACTAATAGAGGATAGATGAGGAATTGAGTTAAAGTAACAAGGATAAAAGCGAAATAAAAAATGAAACACTACAAGTTCAAACGCTACTTAATTTAAGTAGCGTTTCAAAAAAGTTATAAACTAGTGAAAAACTACTAAAAGACTTATTAAGATTTTATCAGCTATAAACTAGCGGATTGATATTACCAAACAGAGCCTTAGACTCTTTTGACGAGCACCGATAATTTACCGACCGTTTCTACACAATCTGGATCATGTTTTTCTATCTTAACTCAAACCTCTAATCATGTTTTTTTTTCTACACAAAAAAACGTATTAGGTGGAAATTTCATGCTACAATATGTAATAGATAAAACTGTTAGGGTCATTGTGTAACATTCAATTTCTCTAAGTTCTATATATGCATTTATATATGTTTAATTCGTAAATGAATAGATGAAAATTTACGGTTTTGGCTAGCTATCTTAAGCGCGAAACCAAACCAATGGCTAAGCATGGCAACATTATAGCATGTAGATAGTGCTTGCTCAAGCATTGATGGAAACATCTAAGAAACAATCGAAGTTTGAATATGTTTGTATAAAATTCAAACTTTACTACATCGAATATTTTGTGGAGATAAAAAATGGATATGCGATTAATGCACCGATCATTTCTTTTTATTATTTTGGCTGGGCAACCCACATGTTGTGCGTCCAACACAATTCTCTCTTTTCTGTTTTTCCTCCTTTTCCCTTATATCAAACGATCCTTAAATCTATCATATTTCTCACTTATTTCTCATTTATTTCTCTCTTCCTAACTTTTTATTGGAACCAAAGAAAGCATAAATGTTCAAGCTTAATTGTATTTCTCTGCCTCTTTAGATTTCTTTGGGTATCTGATTGTTGTGTCATATATAGTCCCCACAAATCCATCGGTTATGCAATTTAAAGGAATAGAAGTAGTATATCATTTGGTGAGCTTAAGGTTGCAACTTGCAAGTGTCCATTGTCACTTTTTTTGTCCTAAGATTGTTAGTGTTAGATGTTAGTTTAGTATCTTTGCTTGGGAATTGCTTTAGCCAGAGTATATTGAAAAAAATGGCTTAGTTCAAATTTATTATTCAGTATTGTAACATATTATGGATTACTTTATATGTTTATGTTGAACTCTGCAGGTAAAATATATTTTCCACAATTGCTATTTATCAATGGAAAAAAGGTTACATAGAGAATATCTCAAAAGTTTGTTCGTCTGTTTTCTTTCAATAGTTAGCATAATTGGTCGTAAAATGCAGAGAAATAGGTCGTAAAATGCATATTTGGTTGAAAAAATGACTTTGAAAGCTGATTCTGTTTTTTTGTTGTTGTCATTTATCATCTCCTGTTTTCTATTTTTTTTGGTTAAATACCTGTTTTGGTCCTTTATGTTTGGGCAAAGTTTCAGTTTCGTCCTTTATTTTTTTTTTGTTTCGTTTTAGTCTTTTATGTTTGTTTTTTGTTTCGGTTTAGTCCCTGACGTTAGTTTAAGTTGACGGACGCCACGCTGGCAGTTAACTGCCGACGTGGCATCCTTTATCATTAATTGACGTGGCAAGTTTTATATTTTTTTATTAAGTTAACAATTACACATCAGCTAATTCATTTATAAAGATATAAAACAATTAAACTGAGAAACATAAATTGAAAATAATAGAAAACTTAAAAACATGAAATTTAAAAACTGATAAATTGAAAAACAATTAGAAAATAGAAACCACAAAATCAGAGTTATAAAATTAGAAAGTTAGAAGAACTGAAAAGCCAGAAACTGATAAAGGGAGAGAACGAGAGGAGAGAAAGCCAGAAACGAAGTGAAATGAAGTCAAATTTCTGAGGGAACGAAGCAAAATCGAAGAAACGAAGCAAAATCGAAGCAAATGTAAGCATAAAGGAAGGAAGACGAAGCAGAATCGTGGGGTTTCTCTGTTGTTGTTGTTGTTGTTGTATGTTTCTCTGTTGTTGTTTCTCAGTTCGTGGGGTTTCTTCGTGGGTCTATGTTGTTGTTTTATGTTTGTATCTGATTGTGGGTGTTGTAGTGTTGTGTTGTTGTGGCTTTTGATGAATATAGCTATTGTTTAATATTGTGGGGTCCTGGTTCACTGAGTAAAGTATTGTTATCCTTGTTTTTAAATGATTTTTGCTGTTTGCTGTTTGCTACACATTCCCTCTTTCCATGTCGTGTCTCTGGCCACTGTGTCTCTAGATATTGTGTTTGTCTTCGTGTCTGAGGAGGCCATGGATCTGAAGTCCATTTCATATATATGCGCATCCAGGATCATCTTCAGACTGTGCAAACAAACAAAGATACATCAACCACATAAGAAAGTCAGGGACCAAACCGAAACAACTTAAAAACTCAGAGGGACTAAAATGAAACCAAACAAAAAAGCAGAGGAGGACAATGAAACAAATAGTGCTTCTTCAGAAAACCCAGATCTGCAACTCAGATCTACAACAATGGTGAAATACAACGTCCAACAACCATTAATCTTACCATGTAATACCTACATCCCCAGAACTTCCTTCCCTTGTTTGCGGTTTCTCTCTTCACTGTACGAACAACACATTTTTCATTACACAAACACATAGGTGAAGATTGAGTTTGGGTAGATGGGTAGTTATTCGAATTTGTAGATGCCATCGATTAAATGAAAAAGATGAAGATGAAGATGAAGATGAAGATGGGGTTTTCAGTTTTGGGACTGTGGATTCGTGGAGAAGCTGGGATTTTGAGTTTTGGGGCTTGATTTAGGGTTCTAAATCTCCAGCTTATGTTCTTCCCTGTTCTTCAACCATGTTCTTCAAATTTTCTAATTTTGATTCTTTGTGGTTTGTCTTTGTAATTGTTCTTCAGTTTCTCAGTTTTTTAATTTGATGTTTTTAAGTTTTCTATTATTTTCCTTTATGTTTTAATTGTTTTAAATAGTTTAAATGAATTAGCTAATTTGTAAATTCTAATTTAATAAAAAAATATAAAACTTGCCACGTCAATTAATGAAAAGGGACGCCACGTCAGCAGTTAACTGCCAGCGTGGCGTCCGTCAACTTAAACTAACGTCAGGGACTAAACCGAAACAAAAGTCAAACATAAAGGACTAAAACAGAACAAAAAAAGATAAAGGAAGAAACTGAAACTTTGCCCAAACATAAAGGACCAAAACAGATATTTAGCCTTTTTTTTGTCAGAAAAATATTCATACGCCCCACTGGCTATTGAATCCAGAATCTCTGATTCGTAGACCTGTGTCTTATCTAGGGGTTTGGCTTATCCCACACCCTACTCACCCCACATCCCCTAACCCCTTTAATCCCCGAAATACCCTTTACTAAAAAAGACTATTTTTCCCTCTCCCTCCCTCACACCGCTTCTCACACTCACCCAAACACACCCCAACCAAAACCCTCTCCCTCTCCCTAGAGTAATCTGCCTCCCTCTCCCTCTGAATCATTGATTTCGAAGTCTCAACCTCAATTTCGCAAGCAGGTACTCCCTCTCTCACCTTCCTCTGTTATTTTTCATGGTTTTAAGTTTCTGTTTTTTCGTTTTCTGAATTCTGGTTCGCATGCGACAGATTCGGTTGCCCTCAACCGAATGGTTCTGGGGACGAAGGAAAACGAACCCATTCAGTTGAGGTCAACCGAATCCATTCGGTTGAGGTCAACCGAATCCATTCGGTTGAGGTCAACCGAATCATGTTGATAATGATTGTGTTGTTTTGATACGTTCGGTTGCAGGTATGATCCAATTTGTTACCTTGATTGAACGAAATGATGGGAAGATTTCCATTCTAAATGAGATTTGGAGACTAGAAAACCCTGGCGACATTTGTTTTTGCTTGGATGTTGGCCTTGATGTTTTTGCTGTCAGCAACTTTCGCTATGGCAACATCCTTATTGATACGCATGCAATATGCCAAGCGTATGGGGGTGTTGATAGTGTGGAAGTGTCCGTAACATATATTCGGTCTGGGCTGTTCAATGTCGCCAGGATTATGCCCAGGAGGACAATGCCGGTTCTGACTCGACTGATTCAGATTACCAGGAGTTCCTGGATGACTATGATGGGAGTGACTCTGGGAGTGGTGCTGGGATGGATGTTGGGAGCGATGCTGGGAGTGACTCTGTTGTTACCCATTTGTAGTTTTTTACTGTTATTTCGTTTATCAATAATTGTAATCTCAAAACTGATTTAGTAATGAATAAGTATTTCATTATTTATATTTCGGTTTATAGTACAATTTAAATTAAACAACAATTTTAATATTATAAAGCGTAACCGTACATGAAACACGAAATACATCAAAACGATAAAAAACAACATAAAGAAAGGACAACGAAACAACTAAAAAACAACTAAGAAACTAGCGATTCTTGGTGAGTCGCTGCTACATAATATAAATGACCTCATCCGGAGTGCCAATTGTTTCGACAAACAGCTCAATGATTTGACATCCCAATGGAACATTAAGATGATGTTCCAACATTGCGCAAACATCATTGTCGCTCCGGATATCCATAGCTTCATAGCGGAGAGTGTCGTCATCTCGACAATAGCACTTGCGGTAACGTATACGAAATATGTCTTTACACCACTCTCCGTCTTGGCGAACCTTCTTCTCCCCTTTTCCTTCAACTGATTGAATGTTATATATTTATCCAACCTACAGAAGACGTTATCGCGAGACTTTAAAAAAACACCATCGGCTCTCTCCGTGACCGTTCTAGGGTGATGCAGGACAGTTAGATATTTGTCTGAGAATCTCTAAGTTGGGCACAACTGCCATTTCAGAAGGTGTTCCATTACAGCGGGTGGGGGTGTTGGTGGAGAAGAAGAAGCAGAGAAGAGAAGAGGTTAGGGTTTTTGTGAAGTAGAAGGCAAAGCTGAAGCCCAATTTATAATAGGCGTGGGGAAATATGAGCCATTGATCAAAATTTTAGATCACAAATCTGAGCCATTAATTTTCTATCCGTTGGGGCACAATTTTCAAATGAAATGTCATCCACTCCTTTTCCTGACAAGCATCACCCGTGAACTCAAACATACAAAATAAATATCTCAGGTTTGAATCCGAGCAACTTCGTAAAATAGTCATCCTAACAATATCAGCTTTGCCTGTTGTGTCAGACCTTACAGAAAATTAAAAATAGTGATTGATGATGTATCAAGAATCACATATATAAATTATTCGATATATATTATCACTTTTTCATAAAGTATAGATTAATGGTTAACAGTTAACCCCATATTCAGATCATACATGTGAACAAACCCTAGCCTCCTTGTAAACCTTCCCAGGTTTACAAAAATACCCCTTGCTTGGATTGCAGTGACTATCTTGTGAGCAAATACACAAACCTTCTAACGCACACCCATCTTTCACTATTGAGACTCCTCCTTTTAATCCAAGCATTTGGTCACTCCATACACTTGAGAAAAGCCCTTGTGAATCATATTTTTCTTTAGCCTTCAAAAATTCCCCAGCATTTTTATACTTCTTAATAGCTCCTTCAAATGCACTATTCCTATTCTTTCCCCAATGAGGTAACCCACCATATTTAATAATCCCCATTTGTTCAATCTCTTCAACAATATCTTCATAAAGTCTAGGTGCCATTGGATCTTTACTACGATAATATGTGAAATCAAAGTCTAAAGCATCTTCTTGTTTCCCTAAATAAGCACTTGAAGTTGTGACATAACGCATTAGAATTCCGTTGTAAAGTTCTATGCCACATAACCCTTTTGGTTCTAATTGAACTAGCTTTTGCACATCTTCAATGAAGTTTTTTACAACAGATAAACTAATGCTAAATGTTGTTTGGTGGAAAAATTCCCCTTTTACCCTTGAATCCCATGCACATGTTGTTATCTTTGCATCTTGAAGACTATCTAAGCATGAACCTGATGCTTGAAGACGATTTTGAAATCCAATTACTGGGTACCCTGTAAATATTACACCTACATGTACCAAATATTAAATTAAACGCTTTAGCTTATGAAAATGAATTTTTTTTGAAGAGTAAAATATTAGGTTTATTTCCATTTCTAGTCTCCAAGTATTGCAATTGTCCGATCAAAATTACACTGTCGCGATTATTTTTTTTACCAAACACCGTCGCAATTCTTAGAGACCAAAAAAACGGAACTACAACTATAATATTAATTCATTTAAGAGTACCATTGTTAGTAAGCCCATAAGCACCGGTGAGAAGGGTGTTTGTTGTTAGCTTTGCAAGTTTGCAATTTCCATCGACATCACTATTAGACTCATGAAGATCCTCTGCAACTCCAATAACAAAACAGAAAAAATATAACTAACCTTAAATTATTTAAAACACTATTAGAAAAAAATCATAATATTAACGAAAATTAGAGACGGAAAACATGAAATTAATATCTCATTTTGACGTCTTTAATACGTACTAAAAATTAATTAGGTATGTTTTTTATTTTATCATCTACAACTTTTTTACTGGAGCTTTTCTTTGGCAAAAAATAGCGGAGCGGATAAGCTAGCCTTTTTTTTTTGGTGAAAACGGATAAGCTAGCTTCAGATAGCTTATAGTTGGTCCATTAGAAGCTATCCGCTATATGCTAACGGATCAACATTGCCAAACAGAGTCTAATTCAACTTTTTTAGAAGCATTTTTAAACTATGTAAAGTTTGTCAACACAATAAAGCTAGGCTGACCTGTGGTTCTAATGAGAGCCAGAGCAAGTGAAGGAGTGGGACGAAAAGGGATAAAGTCATAGAGACCATTTCCTGATTTATTGATGGAGACACGATCATCAACACGATAGATAGCCTTATGTTGACTTGGGTACCATGTTATATCTGCAAACTCATGTTTATGTCCAAAACTAACTGCTTGGTCTCCTAAATCTGAGTCATCTTTTGTCAAATAGGTGATGGATCGCTTGAACAGGGGTTCTAGTTTTAGAGTGATCTGCAAACTTGAAAACAAAATATGATAAGCTTTCAAGATGATGAACAGATATGAAAAAAGTTTTTACTTGCTGATGAATTAACTAATTAGAATTAGGGATGGCAATGCGGCGGGGCGGGACCGATGAGTACTTCCCCGCCCCCACCCGTGCCTCTCATATTGTCCCCCATCCCCATCTCCATTCTCCGCTTCGGGGGAGTTTTCCTCCCCATCCCCACGGATCCCCGCGAGGACCCTAAGAATTCATTTAAAGTTAGCAAAAATAAGACTAAAAAACAAAAATTTAAAATTGAATATAAAAAAATATAAAATTTAGTCTTAATTTGATATTTTAATATTTAAAAAGTATAAAGATAAGACTAAAAATATAAAAATTAACACAATTTAATATTTTATTAATGTTTTTATTTAAAATCACATATTAAAAGGCTAAAAAATCTATAACTTAGAGTATAAGATATATCTATAATAAGAACATTTATGTCATATATTTGGGGGCGGGGTCCTTGCGGGGCAGGGATACGGACCCCATCCCCATCCCCGAGTTGACTGCTGGGGGATTTTCTCCCCATCCCGTCCCCACAGGGAAAAATACCCCGCCCACGGGGCCCCAAGCGGGGCAATCCCCGCGGGGATCTTCACTTGCTAGTAGAAATTGCTACCCCTAATTAGAATCAACTCAGCAATGTTTCATGTTTGGATTTAGGTCATATTGCATTCAAAAAGTAGTAATGGAAGATTTACAAACAATTAAAAAGAAAATGTTTTTTTTACAAAATATCTACTCCCTCCAACTTTGAATACAAGAAAAAAAAGTTTGTGTATTTTGAATAAAGAAATTTTTTTATATTTCGAAAAAAAAGTTTGTGTATCACAAAATGTCAGGGACTGATTTGTCTCTTTTTTAAATTTATAATGTCAGGGACGAATTTGGCCCAAATAAATACATCTGTGGCATCTAATGTGACAACTTGGCACTTAATGTGCCACGTAGGAGACGTTTACTAAGCTGGTAATAGCTAAATGGACGGAGGGACTAACGTGTCTCATTTTGGAATTGTCAAGGACCAATGTGTCTCGAAAAAATTGTCAGGAATGAATTCGTCCTACGAGAAAATTGTCAAGGACGAATTTGGGCTTTACTCTAGTATAATAGTATTTGAGATTAAAAATTGTCTCGAAACAATACTTGTAAGGCCTAAATACAATTTTAGTCCCCCAAGTTTTACCAACTCACGATTTTGATCCCCCAAGTTTTAATTTCACGAATTTGATCCCCCAAGTTTCCCAATTTGTAAAATCAGGGTCCTCCACTAATCACGAAAAATTGATGCTGACCTGTCCGCCACTTAAACTACGTGGCAGCCACGCTGGCATGCCAAAGTGGCTTTTTTATATTAAAAATTGTTATTTTTATTTTAACATTTTGTTTATATATATATTTATATTATATTTAAGAAATTAGAAATTAAAAAAAACACTTAAACTATCAGATTAAACGAATCAAGGGAGCAGATAGAGAGAGCAGAGAGCTTTTCATCTTATTCTTCGTTGGTTCTTTAGTGAGAGACCAGAATATTTGAAACACCTAAATTCGTGATTAGTGGGAGACCCTGATTTTACAAATTGGGGGATTGATGAGTCCCCATCACATTCGTGAAATTAAAACTTGGGGGATTGATGAGTCCCCATCACATGATAGTTTTCCATGATAAGGAGGGAGTTTAATTGGAGATTTTGATGAATAAAAATAAGAAGTTTGATGAAAATTTAAGAAGTTGTGAACTTAGGAAGTTGGCTTGTTATGCAGTAATGTTGGTTTTCTTCGTGTTTTTGTGTGCAGGAACTAGATCGAATTGAAGATCGAGTGGTGCAAGCAAGAAGAACAAGTGGTACAAGACAAGGACTTGTCGTGCTGAGTGGCGCGCAGGAGGCGCGCAGGTGGCGCTTCACGCGCAAGAAAACAGAATTGGCGTGCTGTGGGGCGCGCAGGAGGCGCGCAAGCGCCAGTCACGCGCAAGAAGGCAGAAGCAGAGGCGCGCAGCTTGCGCTTAAGTGGCGCTTAAGCGCCAGCTGAGCGTGAAAAACGTTAAAAACACGTAAGGCCAGGGGGTCGACGAATTTTGGGAACGTTAGAACGCGAAGAGAACTCATTCCTTCTCACCGGTATTGAAGATTCAAGGCTTGGGGACAAGAATTGAAGCTTCATATGTGTTCATCATCATCTTTATCTTGTAATTCTTCCTTTCTCTCTTCCCTTATCATGTGTAGCTAAACCCTAATGTTAGGGATGAATTAACTTTGACGTAACGCTATTGTTGCTGGTTTAAAATTATGTTTATGTCGTACTCTCTTATATTTTGTGAATTGAATTTCTATGCTTAACGCTTTCTATGGTTGGAAAACTTGTAGAACGATATTTTATTCAATGATCGAATGGAAGTTTTATTATTGAATGTTTGAAATTCAATTCCTACCATTCGTAGTTTAGGAATACTCTTAGAATTGTTGTATGTTGCGAATCCTCGTTGTTAATGCTTGTTGTTAATTGAAATCGCCTAAGGAATTAGGGCTTTAGTTATCGGCAAAGGACTAGTTACCTAAGGAATTAGGAATTAGTTAGAATTGAGGGCTTGATAGCAAAATAAGAGAGAGGTGATCTTTCGAAATTAAATCAGTGACAATAGTGTGAAATCAACAGGCATTCATCCCTAGCGTTCTTCCCATCGTATCTTCTCCTAAGCATTTTAGTTTTCTCTTATTAAAAACACAAAAAGAAATATTTAATTGCTTACTTTAGTATTAGTCGCTCACTCATACCAATCGGAAATTTATTTCAACTTGGTTCGTTTAGTTGTTGTTAACGTAATTGGTAAATTAATTCGATCCTCGAGGACGATACCCGGTCTTACCGGTTTTATTACTTGCAACGATTCGGTACACTTGCCGAAATATTAACAGGGATCAAAATCGTGAGTTGGTGAAACTTGGGGGACCAAAACTGTATTTAAGCCTAGTTATAATTGAGTGCAACACTCATATGGCATTCACAATAGAACTTTAGATTAATTCTAATTAGTCAAAATCCTATTTATCAGTCTTTGAATTGGATTTAACTTGACTGTCTACGGCTCTATTGCGTGTTTTCGGGATATAAGTTTTGTATAAATGTATCGCCATACTATTTAGTGTTTTTTAATTTAAGTATTCTTTTCTTTCTAAGAGGTGGAATAGAATAACCCGGTTGATGCATAGGTCCCTTGAAAGGTCGATTAATTTATCAAAGGTCGATTATGAGCGTACCAAACATCATCATTGTAGCATGTAAAAAAAGATAAATTACTCCTTGAAGCAATTTACATTGCCTATTTTTATATATGTCGACCTAATTTTTTTTATATATACCACCTATTTAACATACGTGCCACTCACCTGTAGCATTTATATCAAGACAAAAAAAATCAACTATACAATCTCTAATAATTAGAATTATGGGTAGGGTAATGGGGCGGGGCGGGACCGGGGAGTACTTCTCCGCTCCCCACCCCCATCTCCCATATTGTCCCCCACCCATCCCCATTCCCCTTTTCGGGGGAGTTTTTCTCCCCATCCCCATCCCCACGGATCCCCGCGGGGACCTCAAGAATTCATTTAAAGTTAGCAAAAATTAAAATTAAAGTATAATAAAACTGAAAAAATGTATAAAAGTTAGACTAAAAAACAAAAGTTTAACATTAAATAGAAAAAATTATAAAATTTAGTCTTAATTTGATATTTTAATATTTAAAAAGTATAAAGGTGAGTATAAAAATATAAAAATTAGCACAATTTAATATTTTATTAATATTTTTATTTAAAATCACATATTAAAAGAGTAAAAAATCTATAACTTAGAATATAAGATATATCTATAATAAGAACATTTATTATATATTCGGGAGCGGGGTCCCTGCGGGGGGGGGGGGGGGGGGGGGTGGATATGAACCCCATCCCCATCTCCAAGTTGACTGCGGGGGAATTTTCTCCCTCATCTCCGTCCCCACGGGGAAAAATTCCCCACCCACGAGTCCCCAAACGGGGCAATCCCCACAGAGATCCCCACTTGCGGGTGGAAATTGCCACCCCTAATTAGGGGGCATATTCCTACCAAACTAAGTATTTTTGGTTACTGAATAGAAATTCCAACCAAACTAATTAATGTCAAGACTTTACTTAATTAGAAAAAAAATCTAATTTGGAAGTATTATTGGACTGAACAACAGCTCATCGTTTCTATTTTTATTTATAAAATACATCGATCCATGTGCTGTTGTACAAGTACAAGTTATTATTTGTTGTCTTTTGGTTACACTCTAGGAATTTCTTGATATGAGTACACCATGATAAGAAAAAGAACATGGGTATGGCCATTTTAATATTGGATTTTCTCAGATATTTGTCAACCATATAAGTGATACTTAAAATATACTTCACAATTTTTATTTGTTTGCTACCTAATGGAACAATTGATTTTGAGGCACACAAAGTGATTCAGAATATTTCAATAGCCTATGGAGACCACCAATTTGCCAAAGGAGATCACCAATTGTTTTCTAGTAGTTGGTGCCAATGGTATATCTTATATTCTTTTTTCTTTGTCGATTTAATTTTTAAGAATTTTTTTTTTGCATTTTGATAGATTAATATTACATTAATTAATTTTAATTATATTTTGTCAAAAAAAATTATTTATTTATTATAGAGAAAAAATATGTAATAGGTAATATATAGTTAAGGATATTATAGAAAAAATTAGTTTTATCAAAAAAACAACAAATTTTATAGGGATACACCCAAGATTGGTAACACCGTAAGGTCTTGGTAGATAGTGCGCACCAATTACACGGTAAAAAAGAAGTAATTATGTTTTTCAAATAAATTTTAAAAAAATCTCAAAAATAAACTGAATCCAAACTATAGGTTAGCTCTTGATTTGTTTTTAATTGGACCATTGTTGCCTACTCACGGAGTGTCCTAACACTTTTAACGAAAATACTAATCTCTGTTCGTGCTTAGGATCAAATTCTGCACTAACCAACAACGAGTTTGTGCACTACGAGAATTGCACCCGAGAACACAGAGTCCACCTTTCGTGTCCCAAAGTAGATTAAGCCACTGGGTCAATGGTGTTGATCGTTAGCTATTGAATTGAAACTATGTAGAGTATTTTTTTTTTTAATTTATAAACCTAATATTAAGTTAGGGTCTTAGTTGTATAAATTCAACGATTACTTCTTATACATTATTAAATTCAAAGATAAATAGAAGCGAAGCATCAGTTCACAAGTTAAGTTTTTTTTTTTGACCCATTCACAAGTTAAGTTGCCAGTTTATTTTTAATTAATTATTTTATTATGTCCTAATACTAGTTGTTACCGGTCTATTTCATAATTATCACAAGGATTTCATGGATGTTAAACTCTAGGCCTTTTTTTATCAGTTATTTGATTTATCAACAAGAGCTGGTCTGAGCGTTAAATAAGTTCGAATTCCACCTTCAGGTCTCTTGCGTTCGAATCTTGAGTGTGGTAAAAACTATGTTAGGATGGGAGAACCACAATGACCGGCAAAGTCGGGTACTCGTAGCTAACTAATTTACCCGGCGTCGATTAATCATCAGCAAAGCCGGTGGATACTACGCACCAATGACATGGTAACGAAAAAAATTAGTTATTGAATCTTATCTATCGACATAAAGATTTATGACACTATTTAAAAAGAGTTTATGGATGTCCATAAACTGTTTTCAGGTTATTTTGATAAGTTGTTTAAAATTTAAAATAACTAATAAAAAGAGTTTATAGCTTAAGAAAATAGAGTAAACACTTCATTAAACTACTCCCTCCGGTCCACAATATAAGAGAAAAATCACTTGTTAGATTCATTCAATAAATGATGTATCTAGTATATAATAAAGATTAGATACATCATTTATTGAATGAACCTAAAAAGTGATTTTTCTTTTATAAAGTGGACCGGAGGTAGTATTTATTTATCAAAAATAAAATATAACCCACCTTTTGACTTTACCCTGTTGATTCCACCTCCTCTTCTATATATTTTAACCTCTAAGGTAAACTCTTGGAAGATAATTAATCTATCTATCCCTTCTTTGTTTTTGTCTTTTTGAAACTTTCACTACACCCCTTTTGAGAAAAATGTTGATTTATATAATTAAATCAAGGACAATTTTGGTTGAAGCTAATTTCACTTCACCCAGCATGTGAACACTCAGGCTTCTAAAATACAAACAACATATCAAACAAGCAGCATTGACATATGTTCAACAAGATACCTCCCAACAACCGATTGTACTAATCAGAAACGCACTACGTAAGTACCTCTTTAAGCATTGAAATTTTACCGGATCTTTATGAGCTACGAGACCGAACTTATCTAAACATTTATATAAAAAAAAAGTAATCAACATAGAGCACAAGTTGTAGATATTTGGACTCCTTAACCATATGGTCAAGAGTTCGATCTGGCCCGTGCGTATGAAAAAATATCTAGTGGGAGCGGTCGACTTCTTAATTGGATCTTAGTATTTCAGAGGATTAGTCTCTCAGTTACGCGCAGATAATACATTGACTCAAAAAACAAAGTATAGATGAGACAACATACCTGTGAAATAACTCCAAGCACACCAAGTGAAACTTTAGCAGCATTAAGATCTTCATTTTGTTCATTCAAGCTTTCAACCTTAGCATATCCATCTTCAGGACCAGAAGGTCTAACAATTCTAATCTCAACAACATAATCATGAACAGAACTTCCTTTCCCCCATAATGTACTTCCATGAGCACCAGTTCCCAAAAGTCCACCTATTGTTAAACCTAACCAATAAGGTGTATAAGGTAAAGCCAAACCAGCTTTAGCACCTTCATTAATAATCTCTTTCAATGTCACACCACTTTCCACTTTCATTCTCCTATTTTCCACATCAATTTCCAATATCTTGTTCAAATATTTTGTGCTTATTAATAACCCATTTTGCCCTTCAGGACAAACTAGTTTAGGAATGCTGTGTGAATAACGTGTAGATACTTTTACCTTAGTTTTTTTTCTACTTGCTGATGCAACCATTGATAGAATTTCTTGCTCAGTTGTTGGATATAACACTTCAGAAACTTGACATGTGCTTCTGTCAGGAAACATGCCATATGAATTTGTTATTGTGCAACTTGTGTTCTTTGATGAACATTTTATTGGATCTTCTGGAGGAGTAGAAACCACCACAGAGATAAAAAGAAGAACAAGAATTGATCTCAATGCTTTTTGTGACAACAACATGGTTGAGAAACTTTGAACTTTCAATATTCTTGTGACCTTTTAAACCATATAGTTTTGTGTGTAATAATGTATTTGTAAGTAGATGTTTTTTTTTTTCTGTTTAATTATTAAGGAGTAGAGAACAAGGAAACTAGGACATAGCTTTGAGTATTCCTTGGTATAAACTCAAGAACATGGTTATAATTAAATACTAAATTTCTGTGGTCTGGGGTAACAAAAAGTAATGGTTTTATTAAAATTAATTTGTTTTACATATAATTAGTGTTGGTTTTTTAATTTAAGAAGGTTGCTTGTGTGGTGATACACGTGACAAATGGGTCAGGAACGTTTTAAGTTGAAATGATGATTTTTTTTGTTTGGTTGGTTTTTGGCATTGAAAAATACCTGTTCTAAACTTGAGAGTTAAAATAAAAAAACCCTTAAAATTAAAATAAAACAAGATTGTTGCTATTCCTTTAATCATTTCCTCAGTGCTGCCTTTGAATTGAAGGGTTAAAATATACGTTGTTGGGGAAATTATGATCTTCCACTTTGGTCACTTACTCATTGTTGAAGCCAACACACATCCACACCAAACGTATTTCAACAGATTCTTGCCACATCTCTAACGTTTTTATTTATAAATGTAGAGATTAGAATTAGTATTGAGAAAACGTGTAAGGCGCGAGGAGAAAATCGTGGAATTATGATTTTATTGGTCATGGAATTATGATTTCATTCCTATAGTAGACAAGCTCAGTGATGATCAGTGCGAAATTTGATCTTAAATACAAGTAGAAACTAGTCTTTTGTTGAAAACGTCGGGACACTCCGTAGATAAACAACAATGTTCCGAACTAAAAAACTTGAACATCAACCAACTTAACGGTTATTCAAAGTATCAAATTAAACATAGATCAATGTTTTGTATTAATTGTTACTTGTGCGTTCATCATCAACTTGTATAGGATAATCTATATGGGTACCCTTCACATTAACATTGAACTTTTCTCGGTGTCTTCTACTTAGCATCTTCTCTCCATGTGGTCGTCGCGTGTTCTGAGGCTGTTTGATAAGGTGCTTCAGGTTCTCAATATGGTTTGGAATAGTTTTGCTCCATTCAAGGTTGTAGTTGTTAAGCATCATAGGATCATACATGCATAGATCAAACCCATAGGAGAGGTATTGAGCATAGGAGTACTCATGAGGTAAATGTGAATACAATGTGCTCTATATATAGAGCTCTAGAAAGGACTAACTAACAATTTCCTAACAAGCTAATTACCAGTAAACTAATTTTTATCTAATCTTATATTTTTAATAGTAGTCTTCTCTTGGCAACTTCTCTTAGATTGTGTGGGAATATTCAAGAGTCCTCCCTCCATCTCTTCTGTAAGTAAGCTGGGGTTTGACTTTGTGATGCAGTAGGATATTCGGACATTGTTCCTTCAGTTCATTCATGTTGGTGGTCCACCTAGGTGTATACGAGGTCTGATGCTTGACATATTGTCCATTGGGTTATTTGGATTTGAGAAACACTTGTATTTTTTCTAGAGATGTGCCTGATTTTGGGAGAGCTTCTGATAGGATATTATCCCTATCTTGGCGATGGTTCCAAGATAGGGAGTACTTCTTCTTTTTGTTTATTTTATGAGTGGTATGTGGATCTTGTTGATTGTATTTATAGGATGCAGTTCTTAGTATGGTGAGTTTCTTTTGTGGTGATTGAGTTTTTCTGAATGTATATAGGTTGAGTATCGCCCCTTGTGGGGTTGGCCTAATGGAACATGAAAGAATTTGTATCTGGGAGGTTTTGAGTTCATGCACTACAAAAAAATTGGATATTAGCGAGGGAAATTTCCCTCGCAAAATGACCAAAATCCCTCGCTAATGGTCATTTGCGAGGGAATTAGCGAGGGACCAGTTCCCTCGCTAAATCCCTCCTCGCTAATGGGATTAGGGAGGGATTTTGAATCCCTCGCTAATTAGCGAGGGAAATTTCCCTCGCTAATTCCCTCGCTAATGTCTGTGCAAATTTTCAAATTTTAAAATTTGATTGGCTTGTTTTTTTTTATATTTATTATATTTTTTTGAAGCTATTTATTATTATACTATTAATGAAAATTATATTATATTATATTATTAATTTTGTGGTTGTGTTGGTGGTGGTGGTGGTGGTGGAAGGTGGAGAGAAAGAGGAAAGAAATTCGTAGGTGGTGGTGGTGGTGGTTGTGTCGTGGGTGGTGGTGGTGGTGTGGTGTCGTGGGTGGTGGTGGTTGTGTGGTGGTTGTGTGGTGGAAGAAGGTGGAGAGAAGAAGAAGGAAGGGGGAAATCGTGAGAGAGAGAGAGAGGAGAGGAAGAGGAAAGAAGGTGGTGGTGGTGGTTGTGTGGTGGTGGTCGTGGGTGGTGGTTGTTGTGTGGTGGTGGTTGTTGTGTGGTAGTGGTTAGTGTTTGTAGGTGAGAGAGAGAGAGTAGATGAAGAGGAAGAGAAGGGTGAAGAGGAGAGAAGAAGAGTGAGGGTGGTTGGTTGGTTGTGTGGTGGTGATGGTGGTGGTGGTGGTGGAGAGTAGAGGAAGAGGAAGGGAAGAGGAATGGTAAAGAGGAGAGAAGAAGAGTGAGGGTGTGTTGAGTGAGAAAGAAGAGTGGTTGTGTGTTTGTGTGGTTGAAACGGATTTAAGGAAAAAAAAAAGTAAAAAAATTTGCGAGGGATTTTAATTCCCTCGCTAATAGTCACTTTAATTTGCGAGGGATTTAAAATTCCGTCGCTAAACTCCTTGATTTGCGTGAATTTGACTGAATTAGCGAGGGACCAATTCCCTCGCTAATTCCCTCGCTAACCATTCCCTCGCTAATTCCCTCGCTAACGGTCAGATTCACGTTAGCGATGGACCAATTCCCTCGCGAACCACCTTGTTTTTCGTGCAAAAATTTTCAAATTCCTGCCTCCACTTAGCGAGGGACCAGTCCCTCGCTAATGTTGAAAATTCCGTCGCTAACCATTAGCGAGGGACTGGTCCCTCGCTAATTCCCTCGCTAATGTGAGTTTTAGCGAGGGAATCACATTCCTTCGCTAATTCCCTCGCTAAAGTCAGTTTTAGCGAGGGAATGTTATTTCCTCGCTAATGTCCCTCGCAAATAAGCATTTTTTTTGTAGTGATGTCCCTGCTAGTCCCATTAGGTTGAGGTACTTGTAATTAGCTTCGTAAGTGTTCAAAGACCCCAAAGGTCTTCCCTGCTTTCGATTGGGGCGTCATCCCCTCGCCTTAATTATATTTTTATTAATAGTATACCAAAAAAACTATGCGGTTTTCTTTTTTTTTTTTGACAATTAACTAACTCCTTAACTCAATTACCGAGGTTCCTTCTCTTTCTAACCTTCACCAACCTCTTTTGCACGGAAAGTTTCATTAACAATATCTCTTAATTTTTTTATTCAGACAATTATTTAAATATTTGTACATTTTGTATGAACAAATTTCCTTCATGTGCTTTTTTTGTTCAGATCATTGTTGGCTACCCACAAAATGTACATTTCTCAATGCTTTTAATAAAAAACTAATCTCTGCTTGTGCTTATGATCAAATTTCGCACAGGTCAACACCGTTTGTCGAGTACGAGAGTCAAAAATCCCAGAGTAGATTAAGCCTATGCCATTAGATAAGCCCATGAAGGTTAACCAATAAACCTTCATACATTTTTGTATGAATTAATTTCCATCTTACGTGTTTCAGTAGTTGACTTTGACTACATAGCTGATTAAGCTAGATGAAACTCATAACTCTTATGGCTCTTTACTTTATAATTTATAAAACATATTTTCAATTTTTTAAAAGTTGTGTTAATTTGAATTTGTTACTAAAAAAATAAAAGCCTCTTGAAGTGAATTGTCTGGATTTCCATAAAGAATGAGAATGTCAAAAAAAAAATATTTTCACTATCTCTGGAAATGCTTCATTAACCATTACAATAGCTCAGTTAAAGAATCTCCCATTTTCTTATTTGCAAGTTATAAAACGAATCAATATTTTAGAAAATGAATAATAAACATGTTTTCAACAGGCTGTTAGTGTTTATTGTCGGTGGTATCTTATGAAATTTGTCTATTTATGAGTGCTAGCTAGCTTAGGGGGAATTCAAATTGAGTTCAAATTGATATGTTTAATTATATCTTTAATTATGTGGATTTGGCGTCAGGTTCATGTCATTCGTTGATACTTGATACACTGTTTTTCCACATATTGATTATTACTACTATTTTAAGTGAACGGTTACAAGCTGCAGGAACTTATAGAAACCTAATTTGTTTAAGAAATTAAACTGCTAGGTGTAGAGAACTGTCAGTCTCAAATATTGGGAAATAAAAGCACTAGTCTAGAATATGGCTTGGATAATAGGTGAGGGAACAAAGAAGCGTGGGTGTGGTTCGCACCCACAATTATACTTAATTCTAGCGCTATCCTCTTAACAACAAATTAATCGTCAATTAGACTACTCACTAATCACTATAGAGAAACACTTTTGGAAATGAATTATTTAATCTCAAATCATGGGATGTTTCAAACATTGTGGATGTATAATATACGTGGATGCAATGTTTTTCCACAATGAGAGTACTGCTTAGATTGGAATGTGTCTCCAAGATAACAAAGGTTGTTTTTTCAGGACTCACTACAAGAATTTTTGTAGCGTGGGCTAAAAGCTCACGCTAACTAGCAAAAGCCGCCGCTACAAGAGAGGTTCGCGTCAGTTATGCGACAGACACAGGGCCGAAGCTAAAATAATCGTCGCAATAGGTTGCGTGGGTCGTTTCGTAGCCGACGCTATGTAGGGCTTCGCTGATGCTATGTAGTGTGGGCTTAGCCAACGGTAGTTGGCAGCATATCGCAACCAAAAACCAGTCCACACTACCTTTTAGGGTATGTTTGGATTAAGTGAGAAAGAGGAAAGAGGGAAGAGTGAGTGAGGGAAGAAATAGAGTAGATTAGGAGTGTTGTTTGGTTAAAGGGAAAGAGGAGAGAAATAGGGAAGAGAGAGTTGTGTCTCTTGGTTTGGTTGGAGCGAAAGAGAGAATGGAGAAAGAATACTAGTTTTTCTTTTTGACAACTGAAAGAATACTAGTTTTGATAGGACAAGAACACCCTTATGTGTTTGATTTAATTTTTAGATTTAATTAACTTAATAGTTATTTAGATTATTAAATTAAATTAGCTAAATATTTATTTTAATTAGATAAATAATTATTTTAATCATTTAATTTAATTAGTTAAATATTTATTTTAGTTATTTAATTTAATTAAATAAAAAAATTATTAAATTAGGGTGATAAAGTGAGGGTAAAATTGTAAAAACATAATTATTGAGCCCTTTCTTCCCACTTTCTTCACACTAAAACAATCCTCTATCACTCTCTCTTCCCTTACTCTCTCTTCTCTCTTTCATCTCAAACAAACACACCCTTAGCATCGGTTAGGCCCACACTTAAATTAATACTCACCCAGCAAAAGTACAGCAATAAATCAAAGTAAAAGATCATTATTTGAAGTCCAAATCTTATATTTCCTATTTCTAGAATATTGAAAGTTGTAACACAGATAAAATATAATACTAACACAAGAATAAGTAATTGAAGATTAAATCAAATAAATATGAAACAAACAGCATTTTGGGAGATATAATTATGTAAACTGATGTATATAGTCCTTGTTCAGATGGGATCCTCGGCAGTGTTACTATGAAAAAAAACATTCATAACAAGCTTATCTTCATTATTCCCCTTGGCTGAAATGCAAAGATAGTTATACAAAAAGAAGCTTATCTTCATCGAGTTTTATTCCCTTTGGCTGCATCATTAGGGAAAAAAGTATGGTTACCTAATGATGCAGAAGCCCTAATGATGCATCATTGGAGCAATTTGACAACAAAAGATTTATTTGATAATAAATAATAAAAATAAAGCCATATATTTTTTACTAATTGTAGAGTAACAGAAGTTCAGAGCCAACAAAAGATTAATTATTTTACAACAATGAAAAAATAAAAAATAAACAGACTTATACTATAAGAAAAACCTGTTTTAGCCACTAACATTTGCGACGGATTTTTCCTGCATTTGCGACGGATTTTTCCTGCATTTTGCGACGGGATTTCCTGCATTTGCGACGGATTTTTCCGTGGCAAATCAGCGAATTTTTTGTAATGTTAAGTGCAAAAATAATAATTATTTTGACAACGAAAGATTTTTTTGGTTACCATATCATTGGTGCGTAGTTTCTTCCAGCTTTGCCGGAGACTAATCTACGCCAGGGAATCCGACTGGCCACGAGTTTCCGGCTTTGCCTGCTCCTGTGGTTCTACCCTCCCAACAGAGTTTTTGTCATATAGCAAATTGCTTAGCTAATTTTTAATGTAAAATGTATTCTGCTTTATACGTAGAGCAGTGTGTTGTTTAATTTTCTCAAGTTCGTACACCTTTCACCTAACTATTTGTTTTTTTAAAGAAAATGTTTTCGCTGCACACTTTCCTTTTTCAGCCCCATGTGTCTTTCCTTTTAGGTTTGTGACCGGTCTAATTTTTTAGCATGTGGTTCTTGTCATTTTTTAAACACAATCTCGTGGTTTGTTCTTTTAGCCGATGGTCCTTGCCATGTTGCGTAATGTCAATTGAAGTTTTTAAGCCAAAGTATTCTAACACAATTTTTTTTGAGCAAAATGATATGAACGAACAATATAGACCCTATTTTTGCTGACTTGTTGAAAAATGAAGGAAGGGTAGTTGTGGTATTTGGTTGGTGGTTAATTTGTATAGATGGATAGATAGATATATTTATTTTTTTAAGTAGGACATAACAAAATGATATGAATGGATAATATATCCCCTATTTTTGCTGAAGTAGCGAAAAATGAAGAGTAGTTGTGGTTTTCTGGTGGTGGTCAATAGTATAGATAGATAGTAGACAAGGACATTGTAAATAAAAAATATAAAAATAATTATTTTGACACTCATGAAGGGTCATGCACCAACTTCTCAGCCTCTAGCACTCCCTTCACCGTCACCTTCAGATCCGACTCTGTTGATTCCACTCCTGCGTGATAATAATACAATATGATAAGCAATTAATCACTTTTCAATGCAATTTTAAATGAGATTAAAGTGGAGGTCCCTCACAGTTGGTTGCTTTGGCAATTTCAGTGACATGAGAACATCTACTCTCGAGTTCGAATCCATGTGTGAGTAGTGATAGTGTGTGCGCGCGGTGTTTATTTACCATTTCATCTAAGTACACAAAAAAAGAGATTAAAGAGGAGGACCACTTCCACTGAAATAAAATATAAAATACGAGGTGAAACTAAAAATACAAAAATGAAGTTTCATAATATTAGGATAAAATGTAAGTACACCATTAATAGGAAACGTTAGATATCAGATAAAATTCAAACTTGTACATCTCATTTTCTTTTTTTCCTCATTTTTACTCTATTATTAATATTATAAGGTGGTACAGACTTTTTTTAAAACTTTTTGCAACACACCTATTTTAATAAATTTTAAATATCATCTTTTATGGAGTTTTTCCTTTTTCTTTTATTATTACATTTTGCAACTTTTAACGTATTTATAATTTCATAGCAAATTATAACAAATACAATATCCCCCGTGCGTATGTACGGGTAAAATACTTATTATATTAGAAGCAATGAGAAAGAGGAAAGGCATCAACCTAAATTTCCTGACATGCTCCCAATTTTCTGACACTAGTTGCTAAAGATCTCTCTATTATTCCCTTGAAGCTTAGGAACACATGGATGAATTCTTTATTTGAACCTTTGAGTATGAACTTTCATGTTACTCATATTTTTAGGGAAAACACGTTTCTTATGCTGATAAACTTTCCAATTATGGGACTTCTATCCAAAATTTTCTTTGGTGGGATAATATTCCTAATTTCGTTTTCCTAGGCTCCAAGCTATGTTACCTCGGTTTTTTGGTTTTGTGGACTATAATATTGTAACATATGCTCGCTTTTTATTTTTTGACAAGTGTATTGGCCTCGTCACCATTGGTTTTTTGTGTTTAGCTTTTTATTTCTTTTTAATAAAAAATGATGAAAACTCACTTACTAATAATTTTTTTGCAGAAGTTGATTTGCATCTAAAGATTAATTTTAAAGTTTTATCGATACTCTATGTTTCTTTGAAAAAAATGATACTTTTTTTTGTTTGTAGACGAAGTGACAATTACCATTAGAAACAAACACACACAACTATGGGTCCTGGGTTCGAACCCAGAACATGAAATCCAACCTAACATTTTCGACATTTGCCAATTGATCTAGACCTTATGGATAATTAATTGATTGACAACAACTGCTAATTGTAGAGTTGAGCATTAGTCTCAATTACTTGAGCAATAAATTTAGGCCACATTCGAGGTGATTTTTTAGATTTATATTTTGAAATTTTCAGAAACTAAATCTAGTTTCTGTTTCGAGTTTTTGAGTTGAGGTTTTAACATTTGAGTTTAAATTTTGAGTTAAGTTTCACCTTTTCTTTTTGAGTTTAACATCTCTCTCCATTTCACTTCAATATTAATTAGTTCACCCAATATAAAATATAAATTTGAAAATATAATAAGAGACTAAATAAATTTAAAAATAATTTTTGACAAGAAAATATTATAAAGCTATAAAACTACAAAAGTAATAATCTATATCTATATATATTAAATTACTAAAGGAAGCTTTTTAGAGCCTCCACAATGCTCCACATCATTTTTATTCAAAATAATATATATTTATAATTTAAATAGAAGACTTTATTAAAACATATAATTACACACTAAATTATTAAATGATGATTTTGTGGAAAATTAATTTTCGATGGAAGCTCCATAATGCTTCTCCATAATTTTCCCAATCCCTAACACATTATGATTATCATTATCATTTGCTCTTTCCTATTCCCAACTAATAATTTCCTTTATTGTCATTATGGCAGTTTTTCCTTTTGTAATTCACTTGCTATTCCTCATTATACATAAATAGATGTTACTAAGACAACACAATTGCATTCTCTCTAACTCTTTTTTTGAAGTTGCTTCTTATTGGCTTATTATTACAACAAAACCAAATGAGGTCTTCCTTGGAAGTCATGTGTACGTTCACTTCCAACTTTATTTGTCTCCTTTTCACTTTGGATAAATTGTATCTTTTTTTATGTTTGTATCTTATTTTTGTATCTTCATTCTCTTTTATAAACAACACATGCATACTCTATTACAAATGTGGTATCTAACTCTATTACAAATGTATATTTTTACAATTGATTGATAACAAAATGTAACATCAGACTTTCATGTATTCTATATTTAATTTTTGATTACTCATATTTTATTTGTTTTAACCAATACTACCTCTTCAATTTTGATTAGCATAAATATAATTATATTTGATGAACTGGACAACACCATGTTTTGGTGTCAAAGATCTTTTGCATTTTATTATTATCCACCTAAATGTGATTTCTAAGTGAATATCTTATCAAACTAATGGGTAACAAAAAAAACAAAACTAAAACAAATTGTGGATAGCACATGTCCAAAATAGAATGAATTGTTGAATGCAAACTATACCAACGAGAGAGCAACTCTCACTCCACCAAATGACAACAATGATGAGATCTATAATCATGCCATTGAGATATAATCCTCCCATTTTCTCTTCGAAAATAGTATAATCATGCCATTTTTATTTTTATTGTAAAAACTTTCTTGATTACTCTTTTTTTTTGAAAAGTGAATGTATGTATATATTATATATCAAAACTAGGACACTATGGGTGTCCTACACCAATACAAAGTTCAAGAAGCACATAGAAACTAATTCCTTGATTACTCTTAATTTATTAGTTGATGTTTAATTTTGGATGCCCTTTTGGTGTCTCTAAATATTTAATATGATTAGTACAAATTAATATAGTTGGTTTTTATGAGAGATTAGTTACAATATTTTTATTTTCCTTTTCTTTAAGTCTTTTTTCAGAAATATTATAAATACCTAATTAAGGTCGCCACTTATCTTTTCATTTTTTACATCACTTTTGTTACGGTGTTACATTATGTAAATTTTTTGTTTTTTATCATTAGTATTCATGCTTGAAGAAAGCCATTCTAGTAGTTAGAGTTCCAAATTATTTTAATGTAAATTTGTCTTCTATTCATTAGATTTTATTGATTGTTGATTAAGTATTGAGGTTTAGTGTTTAGGGTCTAGGGGGTCTTCTATTCATTAGATTTTAATGATTATATATATATATATATATATATATATATATATATATATATATATATATAAAAGCGTGTACTAAATGAAATTAATTCCTAAATTTTAAACAAAAACTAAAAATGAAATTCAAAACAAAAGTGGAATTGAAGAAAAATAATTTAAATTAAATTTATAAATTAAAAGGAAGGTAATCAAAAGTTTATTCTTTATTTATATTTTTTGTAAGGATAAGAAAAAAGAATAATTTTTTTAAGGGAATGACAATATTAAGAGAAAATTATTTTAAAAATAATGAAAATAGTTTTTGATACAGCACGCATATAATTAATCTAACTAAAAAAAATGTCAAAAATACACTATTTTTTCCTCTAAAAAAGTAGAGAAATTATATCAATGGAAACAATAGTCAGTATTACATTTGTCTATATTATTACAACTAGAATAATTGACCCGTGCACACACGGATATAAGTATGCTATTGGAAATTGTTGTCAAATAATTTATATTTTATAAATTAGTAGAAAAACTCGTGTATAAATAAATGATGCTATTTTTTTGTGATTTGAAAATAATATTTAAACTATCAAAAATTCATATTAATGTGTTATTTTTAAGAACAATATCATTGTCAAAAAACAAAAGAACAATATCATATTGTGGTGATTTGTCCCTCACTGTTGGTTGCCTTGGCAATTTCAGTGGCATGGGGACGTCGACTGCTGAGTTCAAACTCAAGTGTGACCAGTAGTAGTGTGTGTGTAGTGTTTATTTTTCATTTCATATAAGTAGACCAAAAAATATTGTGGTTATTAGAGTTCTTCATTGCATACTCTAGCTCTAAATATGACGATATTAATGATCATATCATAACATGGTCATGTCAGGTCATATATTTGGTCAAGGTAATCCACTACCGAGTCACCTAACTCCCACTCAAGATTGAGTAAAAAAAATACTCGAAGCTTGGAGAGTAGTGATTGTAACAAAGATATCTCAATATCAACCCTACATGTTTTTGGGTTCTTCCCCTTTTGCATTTCTGCTATCTATCATTTTCCATCAATTCTATAACTTTTATATCAGATATTGCAGTAGCCACCATAGAGAATTATCAAATTCGAAAACTCCCTCCTGAATGTAACTCGAATTTCAGCAAGATATCTCTTTGACTCCTTGTCTTCAAAGCAATATTAGCAACACCCATGCAAATCATTCATTCAATGCAACAACCTTCAATTTCATAAACTTGTCGGTAATTCCTTCCCCAATTTGCAAAACAGTATATATGTAAATATCATTCTGCTGATAAGTGATAACCAACTAAACTCATGAGAAAATTATCTTGTTCATCAGAAATGATTTTGCTAATTTTTACAGCAACAAAGTTTAACAACTAATCATATAATATGATAATTTTTACAGCAACAAAGTTTACCAGCTAATCATATAGTATGTTAGCAATGTATATACTTTCTATTTGGACTAAAAACCACTGTTTAGAAAATCGGACTGGTCAGTTGAACCATGAACCGGAGAGGGAAGCAGTTCGGTTGAGGCCCAAAACGGTTGAACATTTAAACTGCTATAACTGGAGAACATACGGTTTGAAACAATTCAGGGAAACTGCTATAACAATCACTCACATTGCTAAAGCTATACATATCCCATGTGGGACTAATTTAGGAGCAATAATGCTACTCAAACAGGTACTCTCTTAGTTTTCATTAAAAGACTTATTCATCCTTTCACTCTCCCAAGAACTCTCACATATACACTCTCTTTGATGTTTCCATGTCTTTCATCGTCTCGTTCAGCCATTTTCTTTCTATGTTAATGCTCTCTGTAGTAAGTGTTTTTACAAAAAAAAAACGGTGGCTGCAGTGGGGACTATAAACCACCTCTGTTTTATATTTTTCATTTCTTCCTTATTAAATCAATAAAATAGATCAAATATGCATGAAGGCGATTTAATAAGTGATTCATTATAATTTTGTAAAAAAAGTGATTAATTAATACTCATATACTTCTCCTGACATAATAATTAAATCAAATCAGTCACTTAACTTATATTCATAATGAAATTTTTTTATATAATTGTTAGCCTGTAATTTCGATAGGCTAAATTAAATGCAGTCAACGAGGTTTGACTTATTTTTAAAGTTTGACCTTGTATTTCAAGAGACAAGTATCAATTTCGACACTGAAATGAATTAAGCTATCAAGTTGCATCAAGTAGATTTCGACCTCAGATTTGGCAAAGTCGAAGAGGCTGAAGATAGATATTTCGACAAGAAGGGGTTGGAGGCTGATGATGAAGTAGGATCAAGTAACCGTTACCAAGAGCACGTAGCAGTTACAGTTTTTTAAACTTTGTACCGTTATTTTCTATTTGTATAAATAGTAGTTTCTCATAGGAAAAACGGGTCACAATTTCATTACAGAACTCTCACGCTCTAACTTCCAACACATTACAGAGAAAACGAGCAAAGAGAAGAATGTATGATATGTGCACCAACCCTCTTTACAATTAATGCAATTTTAATTTGTTTTCTTCTTTGCTTTTCTGCAATTTTTTCCTTTGTTTTATTCTCCCTCATTGAGGAAACTCGACGGTTTCGCCCAATATCGACGGTTATCTTCTTCTTTTACTTTTAAACTGCAAGAACACAAGTAATTCTGGGAAAAGCTTTAACACAAATGGTCTTAGGATTTACTAGTTGATCCTGCAAACAGAAACAATTTCAAACTAGCGGTGTTTACCAAAATCCAAGGTAAACAATAATATAAGTTTTTAATTAATTATTTTTTGTTTTTATTTTTTAAAAAAAATTGAGGAGGGGGAAATTTTAATAGTCAAAGTGGCACTAATTAATTTTTTTATTAGAAAATATACTTAACTAACTCTTAATCAAAAAGTGTTTGAGTGTTGATAAATTAAATAATTTTTTGAAATACAATTTGGATACATTAGAAAAACATTTTATTTAGTATTTATTATGTATAGTATCTACAGAGCATTAATTACAAAAAAAGATATTAATTGCCAAATTACTGTAGGAATACCACGTGGAATAGCAATAAATGATATTCATTTTCAAATATTATATATATAGATTTATGCAGATAAAATCAACTTCTTAATTATTATCACATTTATTATTACTAAATATAACAAAACATTGTATTCCTCTAAAGCTAACATTAAAATATATTTAAAAAATTCTTAAAAGAATTTTCTAATATTCAATTAACTTTAGTACATTTGGATTTTCAGTAATTAATCTCATAAAAAATATTGACAATTATTTATGCTAAAAAAATACGTACACTATATAAGATAGTTGCTTTCAATAGCAATATTTTTATAATATGAAAAATGTATAGATAATTTTTATTATTAACTTATATATTTTGTATAAGAGCTTCATAAAATTTTAAAAATAATATTTTAACATCCCGTACAACGCACGGGATATTCCCCTAGTAAGTATAACTACAAGATAATTGGGAAGTTTGGTCAAAAAAGAAGATAATTGGGCAGTTTTAAATCTATTATTAATAACAACTTCACTGGACAAAATCATTATATCTGCGTGTATACAAACATATATTGGCAAAAAAAAAAAGTGTACAAACATATATTATAGTTTTGAGTTTTAGTTTAAAACTGCTTAGAAATTAAGTAAAAAAAGCAAATAAACGCGGTCCATTGCATTTTAATGGCGCTAGAAGCACTAGATTATGACTTTGTCTTTGGTAAGGAGTAGCAAACCTATGTGTAGTTGAGGGGTTCAGTTGAACCCCTTAAAAACTGTTCTATTTATCTCCTATATACCTCTTATATAATTTCTTTTGAACCATCTGAAATTTTAAATTTACACTAGTACTCTTAAATTTGCATCCTATTGCATCAAAGACACAATTTTGAATCCCTTGATCTCGATTTCTGGATCTGCCACTCATGGTGAGGAAGCAAAAAACCATATGTGGTTCTCAAACACAATCATACTTAAATCTTGCGCTATCCCGATAGCATCAATCGTCAACAATTTTTTTTTAATCAAATCATCAATGGTTTTTTTTGCCAATGGCTTGAACAAAGCGCCTACACAGGTTTCAAATTAATGGGCTCTATAATGGGTTTTTTTACCCACACTTATACACACTATACCCCCACATTTTTTTTTATTTCTTGAATGCCCTTAATAAAAATGTGTCTAACGGAAGTATATTGCTTTTAGGTACTTCCGTTTTGTTGAAATAACAAAACGGAAGTATGTTGCTTATGTTGCTTGCAGGTAATTTCGTTTTGTTATTTCTCAAAACGGAAGTATGTTTCTCAATTTGGTCGCCCTATATTATAAAATTCTGAAATATTGACCAAATTGAAATTTGATCTTCTTAAATGGTGATGTGGATCTATTTTAATTGATGTGGCATCCAGACTCAGCCTTGTTGGCATGCCACATCATTTTTATCATTAAAAAACCATTTCCTATGTTTTATTAAATGTTTCATGATTCCTGGGATGTCTTTGAGACTCCTCCTCCTGGGTTGTCTCCTCATTTGGTAGCGGATGCCTCGAGAGTCGAGTTTGTTCGTGTCTAGTTAGTTTTTCTTTGTTGTTTTTTCCCTTTTGGCGCTCTTTCCTTATTGTATCAAAGCTTTATCTTCAATGTTTCTCCTTTTATGTTAGAAATCGCAAAGCCTTGGTAGATCTCTTTCTAACCGAATCGCACTAAATTCAGAAGGAAATGTCTAAGTTCTAAGTGACATCTCCCATATCCAGCTTGAGTAGGCGACCTGTTCGCTGCAACTATTGAGTGACATCATGGACAGAGAAAAATCTGGAGCATATGTTCAATGGCTGTGTGTGCGTTATATGAAGTGATCGTGCTATATCTTCCTTTGTTTTTCAATTTGTTGCTCACGTTTTTGCTCACCTTGTTGAAGCTCTATTTTCTAATATAATTCTAAGTTGAAACCTATTTTGGTAATTTTACGCTCAAAATTAATTTTGATCAAAACTATCCAAACAACGCATATTCGTAATAATCACTTTTTCGTTAAGGTATCCAAACAAAAATCATGTTATATTAAACTCACTTTTCACGAAAATCAATTCTGTTAAAGTCAATTCTTGTCACCGCAGAACCAAATATACACTAAGTCGAAATAGTAGTAATTCATAGAGAAATTTTGCAATTTTTCTGAATAAAATCTACATTGTATTTAAAAAAGTCCTAATAATTTGGAAGACCTAACTCAACTGGCAAATGTTAAAATTGATAGGCTGAATATTTCCACCTGAGTACGAACTCGAGACCTCGCAGTTGTGTACGTGAGTTTCAGTGGGACTTGCCACTCGATCTACAGACAAAAAAAGTTCTAATAAAAGTAAAGTATAGTCATACGTTTTATATACAACCAACAAAGGTTGGTCCAAGTGGTAACTAGACTTGGATCCTACCTCAAAGTCTCGGGTTCAAATCATCAGTGTGGCAAAAACTGTACTCGTGGTCAGCCCAGTTTTAGATTAGTCATCGGCAAAGCCGGTGGAAAATGCGCACCAAAAACATAGTAAAAAAAATACGGTATATATATTCTATCTTGACCCTAACAACAGTAACAAGTAACAACTATGGTATTCAGTAAGAAGAAGATGGGACCCACATAGTTCCAACAAACCTTTGATTCTACGTTTCAGTGAAGAAAAAAGGTTGTTCAGCTGGAGTGTGTACTGTGTATATTGTAACGAAGCATTAGGTTCTTTACTTTTTCACAGTGAAAACAGTGAACAGCATAAAACGTTTTATGACCGAACTAGGCTAAGGGTTCTGCACCAAGCATCCGTATAAAACCCAAAGACTTCTTCTACAAATTTGAAAGATTCTGTGTGTGGTTGATGTAAGCCACGTTCATCATATCTTCTCATTAAATGTTCAACCGTATTTATTTTTACCCTTTTTGGTGATTGCAGCTCATTTAGCAGGAGCGTTGAAAAGTTACATGGTTGAGTGCAAGTAATATATAGGGAGAAAAACACCTGAGTGTATTATTCTTTGGTGATTTCCATTTAGTTAGTGTTGATCTTCCACTTCACATGGAGAAAAATTCAATTATGTAAAAGGCTAATTATAAATGAATAGGAATGATTGAAAGTGAAGGTTGGCTTAAAAAAAAAGGAATAATTGAAAGTGTTACAATTTTTAACTACGATATATGTGCGAAGTATCTACCGATTTTGTTGATGACAAATCTCCATTAGAAAATTTGGTTGGCTGCCTTTCGTGGAATTTCCTTCCCAACTATGTTTTTTCATCCACAAGGCTCAAATGCAATATTGGTAGAGCAGTTACATTTTAATTATACTTCTAAATTTATACACAGACTAGGGAGTTGGACGAGGAGTATTTAGGTTTCGAACCTCCATGCTCAAACAAATGTCCTGCATTATAGTTCTAAATTGTGCTTGCGGTTGCAATTATACTGCAAACCTTGATATTGCGCAGAAATGTGGGAAAATGCGACGAATGCAGCTACAGTTGCAGTTGAGATGCTGTTGCAAACACCTCTAAGTCCTTTGTGTTACGGCCACAATTGCGGTTGCAGACCGCAATTTAGAACCAAGTTGCAACATTTTGACCAATTTGAAGAACTCATTGGTGGATAATTTGTAAGTAACTCCTCTAGAAAGCCTATGTTCCAAAGTTGAAGTGAAAACCTCATTGGCTGATATTTCATAAGCTTCTCTATAAGTTTGAGCCTTGAAAACCTCTTTGATACACCGAAATGTTAAATTTAAAAATATTAAGAATTTCATCCTTTGCAACAAATAATGACTACGTACGGAAAAATAGGAGGGGGAGGGAGGGGGGTCATATGACAGTGTTTAACAAACCATGACTGACATATAAATAGCAATTGCACTGGGCCACTGGTTCTTGGATGGATGCTGAACAGTATGTAAGATAATAGAGAGAGCATCATCATCTCAATTACCCATGTGGGGTTACAAAAGTCTAAGAATATGACAGGACAAAGAATTAAAACTTTAGTGTGTCTGCTAAATTTGAAGTATATCCATAATTATATCATAGAATTAGAAACTAGTAATATCCATTTGAGTATTAGAAAAATATAATTAACCATCAAAAAGCAATAGATAGCTAGAATACAAAATATTACATGTTATTGTGACAAGACAGTCCATTAAAGGGCATTCAAATGGTGTAGCCAATTCTTTCAACATCAACACAACACCCCAAGTGAGGTAGGCCACCACATATATGGAAAAATCAATGATAAAAACGATTACATCAAGTGCTTCTTAGCTTCCTAGCAAAAAAAGTACTTAATGGGGTTGAAAAGGGTTATAACTAAAACAACTCTACATTAACAAAGCCTAAATAAAATTAGAAAGTGAAAAGTGAAATGGTGATAAGTAAATAATCTAATGGGGTCATAGTTCTGACATATGCTTATCAAGTTATGCTATGCTATGCAATGCAATGGAATTGGATTAGGTGCATTAGGTGCAGTCGAATTTGCATGCAGTCATGCGGTCGGTGAAATAGTGATCCTCCAATTAAGATCCAAAAGTCCAGATTTTAATAACTGTTAAATTCCGGACTAGTCGGATGGTCCCAAGTTGTTGACTGCGCGACTGCTTGCATTTTGTGACTGCACACAAACCGATCCTCACCTCAACCACCTTCTAAGGTCACCAGTTGAAGAAGGAGAAACCTCACCACCAAGAGAATCAGTACAACAAGAAGAGTAATTGGAATGTTGCTCCAAACCAAAATGCACTGCACTCACACTCACACTCTTGAAGCTTGGACTCCTTAAACTATGTCCATAATTTCCATATCCAACTCCTCCAACATTATAAGGATCTGGGGCAGGAAATGAAAGCCTTTTCTTAACTGATCCATTCCTATCCCTCTCTGGTGTAGATGGCCTCTGCCTAGGAGCACTTTGTGATCGAATTCGCGCTTTTGCGGACTCGGTTGCTTGCATGTAATTAGGCAATGTAGCAGTAGTAGTAGCAGTAGTAGCACTACCACTACTATTACTTGTTCCAACTCTACTATTTTGGTACAAGTTACCTGTATAATGGTAATTAGACCTTAGACTTGGTGTTTGGGAGGTTTGGTAGGTTCTATCTTCTCGAACGCAACGAGGACTCGCGGACCGGACTTGGATTGGTCTTGATTTTGCTGGAGATGGGGTAGTGAGGGATTGGTGAAGAGGTGTACCATTTTGATGTGTTCTGTGAAGTGGTGAAGCAATGGAATGTCTTTGTGGTTGGTGGTGTGGATTGTATTGATAATTTGGATGTGATCTTCTGTAATTGGTTCCTAGATATGAATAAGGTTGTGAGGTGTCCATTTCAACAGTTTTAATAGAATCTCTTTGATCAGTTGAAGCTCTTCCTCTATTCTCCCATGGTTTTGTTGCCATCCATCTGTCTAGCCATTTTGGTCTTTCTTCAATTTCATCTTCGTTTCCAATTGATGATGTTCTTCCATTCCTCCAAATCTATCACATTATCATAGCCAATTAGCCATTAAATTTCAATTTTAGATTCAGAAATAAAACAAATTCAGTATGAGCAAGGTTTTAATAAAGGGTCGGCGACCACAATCCGGGTCGCAACATCATGGTTGATGACATCTTCAGGACTCCAATTGAAACTGCATTAGCTGCATATGACCGCGACTAACCACAATATCAAGATACCGACACAACCATCTCCGCGACCGCAATTTATGAAGCACCAAGACACTGGACACAACACTAACACGTAGACATCGGTTTTAATTTGAAAAATGCAAGTAATTGAAGTGTCAGTGTCGTTGTCTGACACGTGTTAGACACCGAACATGTCTTTAATCTAAAGTGTCGGTGCTACATAGAGACCACAATAAAACCTTTATGAATAGAGGACGAAACTCAAACCTGTTGGGAAAAGGCTTGTGACAAGGACTTTTCTCTCTTCATAGCAGCTTCCTTCCTCTGTTGTAACATGGCCTTGACTTCTTCAACTGTGTGTGGACGGTCATCCCAGTCATCAGCTACACTGCTTCCCTCTCTTGACTATAAACAAAACCCCCCAAAAAACAATGAAAAGTTATAAACTATTGATTGATTAAAAACATAAGAACTATTCCCTGCTTTTGTAACCAAAAAGTACATAGTTATAGATTCTGAAAGCAAGCAAAAGTACACACAAACTAAGATTAAGACTTTGACTTACTATTGATTTCCTATCTGAAATATCTTGAAGATACCTTGAATCCCAAACACTAGCAGTATCACTGAATGTAGATTTTCTACTACCATCATGTGAAGAAGACCTAATCCTTTGGTCAAGCACCCTTGCTTGTACTCTAACTAGTGCTTGCATGCACCTAAGAGTCATCTTAGCTTGCTTCCTAACATTATGTCCTCTAACTAATGCTTGCAACTTCACTAACCCTTTAAGTGCTCTAAGTGCTCTTCTTGCCTTCAAAATTCAAACAAACAAATACACAAACACATTGAGGTCATGTCAAACACATTTGACTAAATGTTAATGGTTAGTAATTAGTTCGAGTACGAAAAATACGAAAAATGTTAGTTTCCAGAATTTGAACTTCGATAACGATTTAAAACCTTGTTTTTAATTAAGGTTGAAAAATTTAGATCTATTGTGTATACTTACAAGATAACCTCTAAAAGAAGTTTGAATGACAATAGCAGCAAAGTGTTCTTTAGCATGATTTGAAGTTTTGGTCAACCTTGCTACTTCAACAGCAGCTTGAGCAGTAGCCATGGCTGCTTCTGCAGTAGCAACAGCCATAGCAAGAGCATGTTTTTCATCTTGTCCTGTTCTTGAAGCTCCAGATGCAATTGTTGTTGTTGTTGTTGCAGTAGCCACATCATGTTTCACTGTTTCATGATTTGCATTTTTTCTAAAAATCCATCTTCTTTTTTCTCTCTTCTACAAAAAAAAATAAACAAGTTTCATTGCATCAAATTACAAGAAAAAAAATGAATGCATGAAGTGAATTTAAAGATAATAAGTAAAGTACCTTTTCTTCATCTTCTTCTTGATCACAATCTTCTCTTCTTCTACCAGTTCTTTTATCAGAATCTTTTGTAGGAGATCTGAATGCTCTTTTCACTGCAGTTAACCATGAACTACTTCCCTTCTTCCCCATATGTAAAACTAAAACAACATTTACACCTCTAAATTTTCTAAATACACCTCCTAGAAAGAGCCATAAAATTTCTGCAGAGTTAAAGACAGAGAGAAGACTCTATAATGCTCCCCAACCAAGTCCTTTAACAGTGTCTCTGAGCCACCAAAAAATAAATATAACAAACTCTTTAATTAATTTTAATAATCCAAAGTCCTTTAACAGTGATGAATGAAATTAATTTGACCAACATACCATTAAAAAAATATGTGAATAAAAATCATGGTTTAAGATCATGTTATTATGTTGAGTACTACAAAGGTATTGAAGTTTGTATAGAAATTTATTTTTTATTTTTATTAATAAAAGGGTAGTCAGAGACAGGCTGTGAATGTGAGAGGGGGCCTGATAGAATATTAAATTCTTATGTAAATTAAACTAAACTGGCAAAGCTTATGGATTTTTGTGGCATGGGGTGGAAACCAGTGGTAGTGTCAGAAGCAACCTTAAGCTTTTAATGTTATCAATAATAATAATTAATAATAATAATTGAAAGGTTGAGTGTGTGTGTGTGTGTGTGTGTGTGTGTGGCCAAGAGAGAAACTAAAAGTGGCTTTTTTTATAATGGAATCTGAAAAAAGCTATTATTTCCTTTTGGGGAATAAAATAGCTTTTGGAAGTTGTTAAAATAAAGTTAAGTTGAGTAAGGTGAGGAATGCTCTCATGGTATCACGTGGTGTGAGAAGGTCGAGACATATCAGGTGAGGGATGGACCACGGTGGACCTTACTTATATATAGATACAATCAAAGATCATGTGGCTTTTACTTGGTAAACAAATAATTTTGCGTGAAATTCCAAGTTTGATATAAATGGTTAATGCAATTTATCTAAAGAAATGGATTTGGTTAGTACTCGAGTTCGATCTCCGATGATAGGAAAAATGGAGTCATGTTTTACTTACCTCTCGGTTGAACTCCATATTATTCAAAATCCATTTACCCTAAACACTGAAGCTCGATCCTCGACAATAAAACAAATTGGAGTCTTGCTTTACATACCTTCGGATAAACCTTCAGATTACTCAAAGTCCATTTACGCGAATATTGGAGTAGAGTCAAATACCCTTAAAAAAATAATTTTACATCATTATTTTTCAAAGAAAATTCTGACGGCACATGAATCAATAATACATAGCTATAAGGTGTTTATTATTGAGTCCACTTCTACTTCAAGGTTCAACTGCTCATGTACTCAACTCAAAAGACTGGTCAAACTGTTCTAGATTCTCTTGGGAGACTCTTAAATTACTTGGTTTTTTTTATGCGGTTGTTTTGTCCTTTTATTACCGATTAAATTTGGAAAAAAAAATGATTTTGGAGTGTAGATTGGAGTCACTTGTCAAGCATTTAAGAAAGACATAAAAGTTCCCTATCGATGAAGCAAAATGGAGTACTTCCATCACAAAAGACATTAGTGAAATATCCCATTATGACCTATATTATTTCAACATCAAATTTTAGCCACCAAACAACACCTTATATATTGTATATTTATTTCTATCTCTTACTTTATTATTTTTAAAATTTATGGATTTTAAAAATATTTCTCCTTTCATTCCATAATAACATATGACGTTTTAGCTATTAAAAATAGAAATGTAAGAAAAAACTAAAATATTATTATCAAAAACTTGAGAATTTGTAAATTGATTATATGTTGATGTTTTACAATTGAGACTATGTATATACTACTCAGATATATAAGTAAAAAGGTAAATGTTTCTCGTCCAAATTTAAATTAGATATAAGTACTTTTTTTGTTAAGTTGTCAACAAGTTGTTCTTATGTCTTGACGTGCACTAAGTTGATGAGCTTGCTTTGGACATGTTCTCGTATAAAGCAGCAATCAATGTCAATGTGATTTGATAATAAGTTAAATTGTCAAGCTGCTATCACAAAAATCCATGGTAGTTGCCAAGGAAATGTCAAATGCACGCAACAATTGTTGGAGCCATAGAAGTTCAGATTTTAAAGGAAAATGTTATGTACTCGGCCTCAGCAGAAGATCGCGCCACATAGGCTTATTTCTTTGATTTCCATGCAATTAGTGATTGACCAAGGAAGATCCATAATCTTGAAGTGGATTTTTGTGTGGATGTGTAAAGACATATATGTAAAGACATGCATAGAGGGCGTAGAAGGTAACAAAATTCCTTGTCTAAAATTTCCTTTGAGGTATTGCAGTAAGTGTGGCTAGTGAACCACATTGAGATGAGTGGTGCGAGACTTGGCCATGAATTAGCTCAATTTGTTCACGACAAATGTAACATCAGGTCTTGAGATTGTGGAGGTACATGAGATGGCCAATAAACGCAACGATCTAACAAAGGCTATGCGAGTAAGTCTCCATCAATATCATTGAGTGACAAGTTTGACTCCATGGGTAGTGGTTATGGTTATTATCTAAGAAACTCGCGTCATTCAGCAACTCAATAGTGTATTTGCACTCAAAAAGGTGCATTCTATTGGGTGACTTGGCAATCTCTAAGCCCAAGAAGTGCTTTGAATCACCAATGATCTTCAATTTGAAGTGATGTGCTAACATGGATTATGTGAGCAACCAATTCTTTGGTTAGGCCTGCCAACATTAATGATGTCATCAACGTACACAAGAAGTGCAACTAGTGTTGGGCTGAATCCTTTTGTTAACAAAGAGTGATCGACTGAACATTTTGGAAAACCGTGGTCAAGGATGATGGGATACTTGTGAAACCATTGATGTGATGTTTGTCTTAGCCCATATAGGGACTTGTGAAGTTTGCACACTAGGTTTTCAAACAATTCATCTTTGAGGAATGCGTTATTTATGTCTAGCTAGAGCATGTGCTAATTTTTCTAAGAAAAGTCATGGTGTTCATGAGTAAGAATTGGCCACAAATTTAGCTATAGCTGGAATTATGGCCCATCAAGAAGGTTAGAGCATATTCCTTTTGTGGGTAATCGAGCATCTTCTAATACCATATTAAGACTGGAAATTAAAAGAAAACTAAATTTCCATTATCTCACTTTGGATGTCCCTTGTTCGGCCAGAGTATAGAAGCGATTTCTTTGTAGGGGACTGTAGAAATTGGGTTCGTTTTAACGTGTTGAGTAATGCTGGTGACTCGGGTGACCATAGTTGGAGGAGTATTTGGGCAATTGCTTGCCATAGTTTATGGAATTGGAGAAATAAGGAAGTCCATGAGCAGTCATTCATTAGACCCTTTAGACCGTGGAGATTAGTAAGGAATTTGGCTAAGGATTATATGTTGGTCTCTACTGCAGGTGCATTGTTACAATCGCATGAAACTCGATGGTCTGATATTCGATGGAGTCCACCTCCTCTTGGGTGGTACTGCCTTAATACTGATGGTGCCGTGAAGAATAATGGTTGTATGGCTGGTTGTGGTGGTTTGATTCGTGACCATTTGGGAAATTGGATATGCGGTTTCTCCAAGTTCATTGGTACTTGTAATGCTTTAGTGGCGGAGCTGTGGGGTATTTTGGAGGGACTTAGACTGTGTTGGCCCAGAGATTTGAGGAAAGTCATTGTCCAGGTAGATGCTAAAGTTGCTTGCCAGGTGATCCAGGATTCAAACGATGACCATATTTTTGGTTAAATTTTCTCATGTCTATAGGGAAGCCAACCGGCGTGCGGACGAGTTAGCTGCTATTGCTTGTCGGCAAGTGGAGACTTTGATTATTTTTGAGCATTGCCCTCCAAGTGTGGAATCAATTGTACTCGTTGATATTGGGAGTGTGTCTATCCCCCGTCGTGTAATTTGCTGATCTTCTTCTTTGGGGTTTTTTAGCCCCCTTTAATACCAAAATAAAATATTGATTAAGACTTTACTTGAAAAACTAGAAACCTTTATTTCATGTGTATAGCATTTTCCTCTGAGTCTTAAAAGAAAAACTATCACCCAGACATACTAAGGATGTTTATGAAATTGACTTGTGCTCAAAAAATTATATCGACAATATGTAATATTTCTCGATCAAGACTCATAAACAAAGTTATCATATATAAATAATAAAAACATTTAGAAAAGATTAAATTAATTATTTCGACAATGTGTAGTATTTCTCATTAGGACATTAAAGTAAAATATTTTGTTATAAAAAATGGACATATGTGAAATTTGACGTGTTGAAAGACAAAATAAATTACACCAACAACGTGTAATATTTCCTTTCGGGACTTAAATAATCATTAATCATTTATAAATAGTAAGGATATTATCAAACATCATAGTGTTCGATAACAATAAAATTATATTTACAATATGTAGTAATTCTCCGTCAGAAAACAAAATAATTGTTTATAATTTATCAATATATTTGTGAATTTTGCATGTGAGAAAGACAAAAAAAAATATGTAAAATGTGTGGGTATGAGGGAATAAGGTTGATAGTTTCAAAAAAGTGTAAAAGTTGAAATATGTAATGAATATTTTGTGGATGTCTCATTCCTAAGCTTTACAAGTTTAATAGGATTATAACTTCATTCCATGAGTACAATCTATTACTCATTGTTATTGGTCTTAACTTAAGATGCTAATGACACATTATGTTAAACTATTTATATGTTTGTAACTTACATGATTTATGTCCTATAAATATGACTCATGTAGCATCGTAAAACACACACCTTTAAGAGTAGAATGAAAATACTCTATTCTTCTCTCATTCTTTTATTCTCTTTGTCTATTTCTTTTTCATCTATAGTTCATTATAAAAGTTCTATCTTACTCTTATTTTGATTAATTTCTTAATACATTATCAGTAAGAGACTCTACGAAAATGATAACTTGATCAACTTGGAGGCTATTTTGGAAGAATAAATTTTCTTCTATAGTACTTTGATTAATCTAACTCATGTAATCATGTTCTTTATTTTGTCATATGTTTTAACATGTTAATCTTTTATATTTGTTGCATACATATTTACTGAGATTTTTGTTTAACTAACACAGTTATCTTGTTTGTCTATTCTTGATGAATTTCGAAAGAATTCAACATTCGAACATCCCTGTAATATTGTTTGTGTTGTAAATTAGGACCTGAAACCACAACAATGAGAAGTAACCTGCAAAACAATAAACGTGAGTGTAAAACAGCCGGAGGGGTCTGACGACGCGCCCTTAAGGATTTATCCGCTTCAATAGCGCAAATCCCTCGAGGGTACAACCAGTCTCATCTGAAGTCACTGATAGCGACTCAGGTATCCGAACTGGCAAGAATTTAGTGTTTAGAAATCAAGAGATAAACCCAGGAATTTTTTTTTCTCATCTGTATATTGCTCAAGTCTCTCACGTTGCTATATATATATATATAAACGTATGATTTAGCTATTAACTTGCTTTTAATAGCAATAGTATATAATCAAAACAACAAACGGCTAATTTGAGCATAAAAGCCAATTATTGTATCATAAAAAGTTATCAACATTTATAAAGAAATAAAACTGACGACAAACTTAAATGCCATTATTATTAATAATAAAATATATTTTTGTAACTTCCACACACTTGAATGTCATTATTCCAACAATTCCCCACTAATGGCAAGCAAGTGGAAAGCATATTTAGATTTTGTAGAAAATAGAATTTTTGGATAGGCTCAAGTAAGCCCAAAAATATAATTATAAAAAAATATATCGGTAAATAAAAATTTGGTATGTCCAAAGCCAAACAAGGTACTTCCCACTTTTGAAATATCTCTTAAAATAAATAAAATCACAACAATCCCCCACATATTTCAAAAGTTGGAAAAGGAAATAAAGAAAAGAAGTTTCCTGGGTTAACATCGTAGATGTAATGCATCGGAGCTGTATAGCAAGCTATGGAACCAGTTCTAGACAGATAAAACATAACATACAGTGAATTGGTTTAGCAAGCTATGGAACCCAAGACACAGGTTATATGTTAGAGGTTTTACTATCACATTACACCCCCACAATTCTTGCTGTTTCCACCATTTTGCGCTACTAGACCGTGCGCGTGCTCGGTATTCATGACTGCTCTAGAAACCTCGCCAGAATCTCATGCAAGCGGCCCCATTTGACACTCATATAGGTGATCTCATCAAGTGTATGCTGCAAGTCATACACCACCCATAAGGCTATGATAATCATTAAAAGCTTTAAGCTTAACCTTTTTAACCATGCAGTCTAGCACTATCACAATAACACCATAGGAAGGGACAATAATAAAATTAATTACTTGAATTAATTTTTCAGTGCTAACAATCTCAAGAAGTGACTTGTTTTTACCACATTGAACCTTATTCATGGGATCTCCAACCACAGAGGTTGGGTTACCATCACTTCTTAATTTCAATTGGCTTAAGTCTCATTCCCCTCGATGTCTCACAATTTAATTTCTTCCCTATGGATTTTGTCAGAGGATCGGCCAAATTCACTTCTGACTTTACGTAATCGATCAATATTGCTCCATATTTTTGCAATTGTTTGACAATATTATGTCTCAATTGCACATGTCTATTTTTGCCATTATAGGTCTTATTCTTTGCAACGGCTATTGCCGACTGACTATCACAATGTATTGACACTGATGGTGTCGGTTTTATTCCCAAAGGAATTCCAGCTAAAAGGTTCTTCAACCATTCAGCTTCAGTACCAGCCAACTCTAGAGCTACAAATTCCGACTCCATAGTTGATCTAGCAATAATAGATTGTTTGGCTGACCTCCAAGTTACCGCACCACCACCTAGTGTAAAAATATAACCACTAGTGGATTTTGTCTCATCTGAATCAGATATCCAGTTAGCATCACAATATCCTTCTAATACTGCGGGAAATCCACTGTACGTGGTGCCATAATTTGTGGTACCTCTCAAATACCACATGAGGTGAGCAATTGTCTTCCAATGATCCTGACCAAGATTATGAGTATACCTACTCAGACGACCGACAGCAAACGCAATGTCCGGTCGAGAAAAGTTCATCAAATGCAGTAGGCTCCCAATTACTTGGACATACTGAGGTTGGTCAACAGTTCCTCAAATGCAGTAGGCTCCTTCAAGTGTGAGTTAGCTTCATAAGGGGTACTCAATGGGGTAGAGTTATAGTGACCAAAGTTCCTAAGAAGTTTCTCAACATAATGTTCTTGTGATAGTATAATACTATCACCTTCCCTGATGACTCTAACTCCTAATATCACACTTGCCTCACTCATATATTTCATATCAAAATTAGATGAAAGAAAATACAATCAGAGGTTTTACAACCAAGTTTTTGTTTTCTTAGGATCAGGCAACATAACTTTAGCAAAACGCCCCCACACTTCTATATATGTCAAGTTATAGAGAATTAAAAAAAATTCTCATTCTCAACAATTTTAATGATCTCGTATGGTAAGGAGATATACCTTACCTCCATGCTCAAGTAGAGGAGTTCTTCATTTTAGGTCTCAATGTATTCTCCACATGGAAAACTTATAAGAATAATGTTAGCAATAACAGTAACCACACCAACCACACCACAGTCCGAATTTATGACCATATAGGAAAAGGAGAATAAGCCGTTAATAGACAAGCGAGGCATGAACGTAGAGTGCGTGAAGTTGCACTGAGTCACCATTACTCCTGAGTCCCGAGTTTCCATATTCCAGATTGAAATAACCTTACCTCCATGCTCAAATAGGGGGTTTCTCCATGAAAGAAACTCAACAAAAAGAAATTTGTTATTGCATATTATAATCAAAAACAGTTTGACATAAATTCAGCTCACGGTATTTATTGTCAATCCCAAACATATCAACCAAATAATCAAAGGGTTATTAAAATCAAGAAGAAGAAGAAAGATGTTCATTCTAGCACAATACTTTCTCTTCTTAGATACTTAAGTAGGGGCTATACTAGTTTTTCTAAAATAAACAGTCTAATTTACTGCAATTAGCGACCGATGGAAAGTATTCAAGATCCTCCACTAAACTTTTGTGATGCAAAAATGCAGATTCATACTAGCCGCCTGACTCGTGCTACGCACGGGGTTGACTAATTTTTAGTTAACAAAATTTAAGTAAAACCATAAGGGGAAAACCTCTTTAATAAACCAAGCATTTAAGACAACAGTTTTTTGTCCACTGCAGGAATCAAACTCGAGAGCACTAAGTCGACCCCGTGTCCCAGGGTAGCTTATGCCAGTGGACCAATGATGTTTGTTTGTAAAATATATAGTCGAATAATTGTGGATTGAAATTAAATTATAGCTATAAATTAAATAAGAAGATTATAAAATTTAAAAAGAATATTGACAAAAAACGTTGAAATTAAACATCCATAGATAATGGGAAGAAAATGTCTAAAACTTTTAATAACATAATCCATATTTATCAAATGTAAATATAAAAACTTAGCCCATAATAAGAAAGAAAAGAAGACAACACAATTAAAAACTAAAACACGTGGGTATCATGCATGGTTGTATGAAAACTCATGATAAAATAGGAACAGTTATACAAAGTTGAAAGAAGATGGTGGAGGTTGTATTATAAATGTGGCTGAAGTTCCCGTTGAAAGAAGATAAAAATTTAAACACTAGTTAAAGTATGTTTTTAATACCGTTTGATGGGAAAAGACAAAAATAAAAAAAAACAGCACAAATAGAAAGTGAAACACGTGGGAATCGTGCAGGGTTAGATGAAAACCACCAATAAAATAGAATCACCTATAGAAAGTTGAAAGAGGGAGATGAGAGGGGATCTATTGTAAACGTGGCCGAAATTCCCGTAAATAAAAGTTAAATGAAAAAACTATAAATTAAATAAAAATATTATAAAATTAAAAAGAAACATTAACAAAGACATTGAAATTCAACATCCATAGATAATAAGAAAAAAAAAACGTAAAGAATATTAATAACAACAAATACATTGAAATTGAACATCCATAGACAATTAGAAGAAAAAGTTTAAAAAACTTTAATAACGTTATCTATATTTATCAAATGTAAATATAAAAACTTAACACATAATTAAAGAGAAAATAAGACAACATAATTAAAAAGTGATACACGTACGTATAGGTATCATGCAGAGTTTGATTTAAAACCACCAATAAAATAGAAGCACATATACAAAGTTGAAACTATTTTTGAAGAAAGAAGTTCGCATATTTGAATAAAATAGAAGCACATAGAAACACTATTTAGTATCGCACTACATATTTTGTCACAATTTTTTTCCACCAAACGGGTTTTTGAGGAATGAGCTTTGTGTATCCGAACATGTAAAAAAATTTGAATCCTAAAGTACCTCAACAAATTGTTTGGCATCACATTTTACGTATTTTGTCACGTATTTTTTTTATTTTTCGTCAAACAGGTTGTTGAGGAACAAACTTCACGTATCTGAACATATAAAATTTGTTCTGGATCCTAAAATACCCCAAAATTCAATGTTGGCATCACACTTTACCTATTTTGTCACAAAGTTATTATTATTTTTTTGACCAAAACAGTTATTGAGGAAAAAATTTCGGGTGTTTGAACAGCTAATTTTTTTTCTGAATCCTAAAGTGCCTCAACACACACTGGTTAACATCGTACTTTACGTATTTTGTTAAAAAAATATTTTTTTCACCATCAAGTATACCAAAGCACACTGTTTAGCATCTCATTTTATGTATTTTGTTATGAAATTAAATATTTTTTTCACCAAATCGATAATTGAAAAACAAAATTCGCATATTTAAACATCTAAAATTTTTCGAGACCGTAGAGTACTCATTAAAATATTAAAAAGGAAAAAATGGAAAACATTAAAATAAAAATAAAAATGTTAACCAATCATTCAGTATACTAAAACACGCTTGGATATCATGTGTGGTTGGATGAAAACCACCAATAAAATAGAAGCAGTTGTCCAAACCTGAAAGAAGTAAATATGGTTGAAGTTTTCGCAGGTTAACCCATAATTAGAAAGAAAACAAAAACAACACAATTAGAAGGAGAAACACGTGAGCATCATGTAGTGGTGGATGAAAATCACCAATAAAATAGGAACAACAATACAAAGTTGAAAGAAGATGATTCAAGGTTCTATTGTAAATGTGGCTGGAGTTCCAATGTAAATAAAAATATAAGGAGAAAAAGTATAAAAATAAATTATTTTTTGAAATGTTCAAAAAAATATGGTCATAAAAAATATAAAAAGAAGTTGATTTTTTAAAGTGTTGAAAATAATAAAAAGACGTGTTGCACATTCTAATGTCATGACATTTTTATTTTTTCACCAATCATGTTATTGAGGAAAGAAATTTAATTATTGGAATAGGTTAAATTTTTTTTGAACACTAAAGTACCATAAAATACACTGCTTAGCATCACACTTTACGTATTTTGTCACAGAATTTATTTATTTTTCACCAAACCGATTATTGAGGAACAAACTTTGTCTATTTGAACAGTTAAATTTTTTCTGAACCATAAAGTGTACTAAAACACACTACTTAACATCTCACTTTATGTACTTTGTCATGAAATTAATTTTTTTTCACGTAACTGATTATCCGATTATATTGTGGAACAAAGTTTGCGTATTTGAACAATTTAAAATTTTTTTCCGAACGCGAATGTACCCGAAAATATACTGCTTAATATCACACTTTACATAATTTGACACAAATTTATTTTTTACCAAACCGGTTATTGAAGAACAAGCTTTGTGTATTTGAATCAGTAAATTTTTCCAGAACCATAAAATACACCAAAACACACTATTTAGAATCTCACTTTACATATTTTGTCACGAAATGAAATACCTTTTTCACCTAACTAATTATTGATGAACAAATTTTACATATTTAAACGGCTAAAGTTTTTTTCATACCTTAAAGTACTCTTTAAAATATAAAAAAAAATAGAACTTAATAAAAAAGACAAATACAACTTTACAAAATGAAAGAAGCAAAAGAAAAAAAAAAGACTTGTCAACAAAAAGCAAAAAAAAAAAATGTTGGCGCCAAATTGCAGCGGCAATGACAAGCCGCGTACAATTTAAGGATAAGGATATAGATAAAAGTATGCCTTGTCTTAACCAAAAAGGAATACCAAAAGTGCCAATGGGATCAGCTTCAGTGAAGGGGCAACACCGTAACCAGCAAGAGGTGCTGACCCCTTCTGATACCTTTGTCTAAGCACACTCACTACACTACACATTAATTTCTCTATAGAATTTCAAAGGTCAAATCATACAAACCACAACAGGATTAGCAATGCATGCAGTGTCTTACCAAACAACAATATAACTCAATACCATGTAATTCAACAAAAATCTGCAGCAATAGATGTTGAACAGTATTTGAAAGATTTGATAAAACTTTGCATTTAAGTTTGAGCTTCCAAGCTCAAGCTACCAGCCGCGGTGTTATTTTCAAATCGACGAAACATGTTGTGTAAACTAAAATGAGAAATGCGAAACAATGTTCTCATAAATAGTGCAGTTAGTCTTCCAAAACTTACAGACACATATGGGAAAGTACCTTCATTGTGAAAGGACTTCACCAACAACCACACAAAATTTGACATGTTATTTGTTTCAACATAATGTAATTTAGTAAGCTAAAAGGTCAGGTTCCAACCTTCAAGATGAAATTACTGCCAGAGGGTCATAATGGAAAAGACAGTGACAATAGCCACTATCATAAATTTTAATGCTATTATATTTGTGTGTTGTTATATCTGGTTCAGTGGTTATGTTATTTTGTTTTGGCTATAATGACACCGATTCAAGTCCCTGCAGTGGCTAATTTTTGAATCAAATCAGTTTTTGTTCACTTAAATATATTTACGGAAAAATAAAAATGAATGGTGGCACCGTCGGGATTTGAACCCCAGACATTTTGCACAGAGGCGCAAGTCTCAACCACCAAGCTAACCGTTGTGCAGTGTCATTTTTTGAACAGGAACTGTATATGACAGTTTCGGAATACCATTGCAGAGTCTTCTTCAAGAGTTGTTTCCCTACACCAATTGACAAGAGTTTCTCTATAGAATAGAGACACTTTTGTGCAGAAAGAAGATAACACGAAATTCATGTTTACATGATGCAAAATTCTGCCAAAATTATATCTAAATCATCTCTTTGCTACTCTAGTGCACGAGAGTTGGTACAAAGACTTTATTCCGTAAACTATTATTGATCGATACGCTTGGTGTGGGTGGGCAGACCATGTCAAGGAACTCAGTTGTATCCTGAAGGGGATTCGCCGGTCATCCTATTGCATCCAATCTAGAGTGATTGGTGGGGGCGAATCGAACCTAAAGCTTAGGGTTATACACGCCTTGGAGTCTTGTGCAATGATAAATTCATCTTCTCCTTGTTACTTATGTTACATGCTATTCACAATTAACTTTTAGTAATGTTTTTCTATGTTTGGTTGTTCTTCTTAGTTGCAGCATTATTCCCACCAACAAATTGTTCTAACAAGAATGAATAACATAGTAAGGCGCGGAGACGAAATAGATTTTCGAACAGCAGGATTTGGTCCAATTCCACCACACTAGTGCAAAATCTTCTTTAAAAAGTACTATTTGGAGTTGGTTGTTTGAATAACCGATTCCAAATGTGGACGCGGTGGCAATTTTTTAATTAAATGGACAGGAGAGTGAATTTTTTATACATTTCGAATCGGTTGTTTAAACAACCGATTATTTAAAAGGCTTGGTTAGACATTTAGAATCTGTTGGGTAAACAACCGATTCATAATATATAAATTTAGAATCGATTCTATTAACAACCGATTATCAAAGTCTTCTTCATTAGCTCAAACTTTTCAGAATCTCATTCTCATTCACGCTCATAAAGATTTTGTTTCCCTTTCCCTCTCACAGTCTCACGGCCTACCTCTCCCTCTCTCTCTCTCAAAGTCTGCTCTCACGCCCTAGCTTTCCCTCTCCCTCTCACAGTTCTCTCTCACTCCGTCCAAGACTCCCTCGCAGTCTCTCGCGTTCTCTTCAAGTATAACAAAGGAAATAGAAGAAGAAGAAAGAATAACGAAGGATCCCAAATTGAAGTTTTAATACCCAGGAATCTGTTTCCAATCCTGTATTCTCTTTCCTTATGTTGGTCATTCCTGCTTCCCATTCCCGTTTCCCCTTCCCCTTTTCCAGTTTTCTCTTTTCCCTTTGCGTTCCTAATTAATCCTTTCACACCTCAACTAGTCAGCATCGATCAAGATTCTCTCTGTCTTTGTTCGATCCGCAATCAATTTCAGACCGATCTACATTCTCTCTGTCTCTCATTCATCTTCTCAGATTGATCCGCGTTTTCCGATCTACAATCTCTCTCTTTGAAGGTTAGTTTCCATCCCTAACATTTCTTTGATTTGATGTTGCAAATTTTTCCCAAATCAAAATCGCAAAAACACCCTAACATCACACGAGTATCAAATTTTCAGATCGATCCACATTCTCCCTGTCTCTAATTCATCTTCTCGGATTGATCTGCATTTTACGATCTGAAGTCTTTCTCTTTGAAGGTGAGTTTCCATCTCTAACATTCTTTTGATTTGGTGTTGCAGATTTTCCCCCAAATCAAAAACGCCAAAACGCCCTAACATCACACGACTATCTCTTCTCCTTTCTCGAGTTTCCTCAGTTCCTCTTTTTTTAGATTTATTCCCAGGTAATTCTTTAACTTAGTTATTCTTCTTTTTGTATGGATTTCAGTTTGTTCTTTTCGTTAAATATTTGGTATGAAATCAAAAGTTCAGAAATGAAGAATCATAATTCTCATACAGTTTCCTCTTTCAGCTTCAGCCTGGATACCAAACTCTCTCATTTAGTTTCAATGATTTTGTTTATTCTATGTAAGTAATTTGATGCATTACTTTGTGTGAATTTATTTTTTTCAAGCATGTAAAACACTTAGTCCACTTCTTGAAGCTTTATTTTCATAATGATAGCTTCTGGTTTGATTGAGTGATCCATTAGCCTATAATATTATTTCAATACATTCTTTCTTTATATTTGTCCTTTTCTTTTCAAATCTCCAGAGCAGGTTATTGGTATGTTGTTAACATCTGCTTTATTCATGTTTTTTTCAGTGAAGGTATTAATCTGTAGAAGAAATTAATGTTGAAAAAGAATAATTAGTTTAAGTTGCTATTGAATAATTAACCTCCATTTCTAGCCTTCCGTTTCTTTTTGATTTAGTAGCGACAATAAAGTTTCTAGATGTGAAATTTCATATTTCTTCCGGAGTTTTTAATGGTGTAGACTTTGTCTCCACTTCCTCATATGGACGTGAACTTAGAACCACCCCATCAGACTGTAGCAGTGGGAGTTGCTATGTGGGTAAGCTACTTATACTTTCAGTCGAGATAAGATAAATAAACGCTTCACTACTTTAGAGGAATCAGCAAATAAAAAGCTGATTACATCACATTCTGGCTATATGTGGTCAGTCACAGCTGATGTCGAGAGCTTGGCATAGGATCCACACAATGAGCACTCTTTTGTGGTGTGTATGGTTATTTCTAATGCCTATATACTAACCTTAGTTTTTTCCTTCGTTCCTCTGATAAAACATACTAGCATTTTTTTATTTGCTCTTTTGATAAAAGAATTACTAGCATTCTTTTAGCTACTAACTCCATGTTATATTTAGTTTTGTCAATTTTTGCTGTTTTCTTGTATAATGATACAACTGATTTGAATTCTTTTCCTTTGACAGCTTTTGTCACAGGTAAAGCTTTGGGATTTGTCTAACAACCAACCATCATGTGTAGCATCTAAAACTCCAAGACTAGTGAGTTTATGTTTCTCACTAATGGAGTTATGTATGTTTCTAAAAATTTTCCTTAAGAAATTTGTATAACTTTCAAGTTTAATAAATTGTTGGAATTTTGTGCTTATAGCACTTTTAAGTTCAATAGAAGTAAATTTATGAATTATTGAATTATTATGAGTTGCTACTTTATGGAAATCAGTTTGCATTGCAATTTGGTTAATAGGTATGAATTAAAATATTTTTTTTTAAAAAAGGGACATTACAAATCGGTTGTTTAAATAACCGATTTAAAATGTTACATTTTGAATCGGTTATTTACCCGATTCAAAAAGGTCCCCAATTTTTAGAATTGGCAGCACATGAATCGGCCAATAACCGATTTCAAATGTGCCAAATAACCGATTCAAAAGGCGTTTTTTCCACTAGTGCCAGACTCAAACTCTCCTCGATGAAAAGCTCCTTCAAGAAGAACCACCTTGACTTACCATCTTCTCTTCTGCTTAACTCCAATCGATGCAACCGAACAACCGTCGAGCTTACACTGAAGCCAATTTAATATAGAAAACCAAAAATAATGATAAATCAAAATCTATGAAGTTCGTATGAGGTGTCGCCGTTATTGTTGGTCTCATCAGCCATGAGGGTAAATCCTTAAAATTGTTGTAAATTAGGACCTGAAATCGCAACAATGAGAAGTAACCTGCAAAAGAGTGTAAAACAACCGGAGGGGTCTGACGACGCGCCCTTAAGGATTTATCCGTCTCAATAGCGCAAATCCCTCGAGGATACAACCGGTCTCGTCTGAAGTCATTGATAGCGACTCAGGTATCCGAACTGGCAATAATTTAGTGTTTAGAAATCAGGAGATAAACCCAGGATTTTTTTTTCCATCCGTATATTTCTCAAGTCTTTCACGTTGCTATATATATATAAACGTATGATTTAGCTATTAACTTGCTTTTAATAGCAATAGTATATAATCAAAACAACAAACCGCTAATTTGAGCATATATATTTTTGTATAGGTTCAAGTAAGCCCAAAAATATAATTATAAAAAAATATATCGGTAAATAAAAATTTGGTATGTCCAAAGCCAAACAAGGGACTTCCCACTTTTGAAATATCTCTTAAAATAAATAAAATCACAACAGTTTGAAGAATTGTTTTTTTTTCTTTATCATTATTTGTGAAGATTTGTTATATTGTTATTGAAGAACTAGAAAAAAATTAATATTCAAATATCCCCGTAGGATTGCTCAGTGCAAAAATTTGTGATGCGGCTTGAAGAATTGAAAAGAAAGAAAAACTTAATATTCTAGCATCCATGTAGGATTGCTCAAAGGATGGTTATTTTTTCATTGTTTAATTTGAGATATAGTTATTGAAGAAAAAATTATCACAAAATATCAACTTCTTTGATCATTGTTTATAAAAGTTTTGTGGCAAGTTCTTATAGAGCTAGACGTTTAGTCACAACTTTGATTGAACAAAAAGGTTTTCATTGATTAATGAATTGAACTTTATTCCCAAAAGTGAATAAATTAATTACATATGAAGGTGAAAAAAAGGTCCTTAGTATAATTAGTGGTTAAGACCTTTTTTCCTAATAATGATATAGCAAAAAAAATTAGTTGCTTGAATGGATCCTAAAGTACTAGACACTTTTATGTTATTATTATTTGCCAACGTAACCTCATATTGTTTTCTCTTAATTTCATGCTACTTAAATATCGTAAGTTGTAATACTATGAAATGACACTGTCATACTTATTAAATGTCCTAAATTTGGTAAGAATCACAAACAGATTTGATCAAGGTAAATATGAATATGTTTGTATCTCAAATCCTATAATAGTGATTTGTTAAGTTTTTTTTTAATTTAAAATTGTATGTATGGTTCTTAGCAATATTATTAAAACCGACCCATGGATCAACCCGATCAGATCACTGGGTCAACGACTGGACTGAGGGGTCACTAGTTGGCCCGCATGACCCGTTGCACCACTAAAAACTGATAAAAATAGACATATTGTGTATAAATTAACAGTGATACCATATTAGTCTCATAGAAACCAATTGAGTTTCAAGGAGGATATTCATGTAAGTAGATATACCATTTAGAAAAATAAATAAATAAAAACCTTCAATGTCTGTATATCACGAGACTTACCTTAGAAAATACAAATGTACACTAGAATATAAAAACTTGTGTTTCTCTTGGTTTGTTTTAAACTCATACTATTATAACACATGCTACCTTAAACAAGAAGTTTATGGATCATAATAAGTGAAAATAACTCTTCTTTCTTTGTATTGATATTATAAAAAAATCTAAAATAACGAAACTTCTTGGAGGGACCATTTTACTGTAGTCCACGAGGATCAAAATGAAACGAATATGAGTGCTTCAAAATTCAACTTTTATTTGTCTTTTTCTCAAATTGACATGATCGTTTCCCAGTCCCAGTCATGATCAGGATAAGAAAGACCACGAGCATAGGCTTTTGAGGTGGGAATTTTTATACCCCCACCATTAGACACCATACCCCCACAAAAATTATTTATCCCCATTTTACCACTCTCAATTTTTTTAACTACAGATTTATCTATTTAGGGTTTTGGGTTTATCAATTAAATAGGTAAATCCAAATTTTTTAATTACAGATGTATCTATTTAATAGATACATATGTAATTATGTTTAATTTGTTAAAAAATTAATATTATTTTTATTTTTTTAAATAAATAGATATAGATACTGGTGATCTCTTGGTTATTAGAGTATTCACGACGACATACTATCCTGTAAAAGGGGGAGGAGAACAACAACTAAAAATTAAAAATAGTTTATAAAAATGCCACTAAAAATTCGTTAAAGAATCCAAACTAATCTAAAAATTATAAAAACACCACTAAAAACCTAATAAAATCAAAAGAATGTTATGGTCCCTGATTTGGAATTTGGAATTTTGAGCCCCGTAGTTCCGATAGAAGTATCTTTTTCGGGAGTTATGGTCCCTGATTCTTTCAGATTTAATGGTTGTGGTTTCGGAACAATCGGAGTAGGTTGCCCGACAACTGCTTTTTGCCCAGACTATCTAGTCGACGTACAATATCGTCACGTGTAACGAATATCTACACACCGAACAGAATCAAAAGATCATCGATATCCATATCTATGTTATTTTAAAAAATTAATTATAATTTTCTAAAAGGTTGACCCATTACAATCCGTCAAAAAATAATAAAAAGTACTTAAAAATAGTTAAAAGCAAGAGAGAAAAGTAAAAACTAAGAAAGATTAAAGTTGGCGAGCTACGATAAGTTGGCGGACTAGTGGGCCAGCCAGGCGGGCCAAGTCTATTTTGCATTCCCTAATGTGGGCCACGATACCTAAAAAGAACACGCCCCTCTGTTTATTATCAGAGCCTCCAAAAACAAATGTGCAATTAACGGTAAAAATTTGTAACCCAAGGGGTGTGGTTGAGCGGTTGGGGCTCATCCTCCCTTAACCAAGTGCCAAAGGTTCGATCATCGCATTGGGTATGAAGCAACTTTAAATCTTTGGGGCAGCTGTCCCATCCTTCGAGGTGCCTCCAATCTAGTGAAGGAATTAGTCACTGCGTTCGGCAGTGGATATATACCCTGGTCACGACAAAAAAAAACTGTAAAAATTTGTTAAGAATTAATTATATCCTAAAATTAATGGGTAAATTGCTCACACTTTTCACATATTTTTTTGATAACCGCAACCTGTATACCTATGCATTATACACGTGTACTTATTTTCGAAAGCTCTTTTTGAAAATACAATAGGAAATATATAAAAAAGTTATTGAAAAAATAGTGCTTATGGATTTTGTCCCAAACCTGAGTTGAGATGGAACTGAGTTGGATCGATATACCCTTCGAGCTGATGAGTTGCTAACAGACGTGAGTGTGGTACCTGCACACACTCCAACACCAAAGTTAGTATGATGAATTATATGGTGAGATGAGACATGAGATCTTACCTGGGGTGGGAGAGGGCGTGAGTATTTATAGAGTCGAGTGAGTTGGCGATGCGGCGTCAGATGTGGCTTGATCCTGTCCGTTGATTCGAGCATGGTCCGTGCCCCACGGATGGAAATATGCTAGAGATCTGCCTTACTCGTGGTCTGGCCGAGCTTTTGATTATGGTTTCTCGAGGCTGGATTGGGCTAAGCTCGGCCCGGAATAGATTTGATCAGGGACGGATCCATGTGATGCTAATTGGGGGCATTTCCCCCCACTTAGCTCATTTTTAGTCTAAATATGCTTAATTAAATTGTTTTGACCCCACAAAAAATAGATGTTGTCCCCACGAAACAATTTTTGTAAAAAAAAAATACATGTAAAAAGTTATAAAAGATAAATGAGAGAATAAATTTTGATATATTTTCTCTCTTTATTATTTTAATTTTGATTTCTCTTCTAACACTGAATACACAAATTGACATCAAATATTAAATTTTGGGATTAAGTTTTTCTATCAGAAAACTAAGTATTTTGTTAAAATTTATAGCAATTTTCTTATATAAAAATATTATGAACCAAAATTTTCCCCTCACTTACCAATTTTTTTGGATCCGTCACTAGATTTGGTATAAATATTTTTAAAAATTAAATAGCTTCATATATTTGATAATAACAACCCAGGGGTGAGGTTGAGCGGTTGGGGTAAATCCTCCATTAATCTAGTGTCGAGGGTTCGATCATCGCCTTGGATATGGAACAACTTTAAATCCTTGAGCCAGCTGTCCCACCCTTCGAGGTGCCTCCAATCCTACGAGGGGATTAGTCACTACGTTCGGCAGTGGATACTGTGGTTTAAGAAAAAAATATATTAGATAATAACGAATAAAATTAATTTTTTTGAAAGGTCGAAAAAATTAATTAGAAAATAGAAATTCTATCTCGGTTCTTTTTGCCTGGTTATACATTTTTGTTTTTTTATAGAATGGCTGGTTATCCTTGTTTAACCATTAGAATATTAACTATTGTCACAAATACATAAAATAGTAAAATGATTTTGAAGTTTTGCACACTATTAATTTAGGGTAAAAGATAAGAAAAAATTAATTCACTCAATATGTTTTTTTTTTTCATTTCCTAAAATTGCTATCATTGTTATCATTTGATGCACTTATTATTATTTTTGGTCATAAAATTAATGTTATTCGTTTTTTGCACAACCAAATTATTATTATTATTATTATTATTATTATTATTATTATTTTCGGTCATAATTATTGTTACTCTTTTTTTTTGGGTCAAATTACTGTTACTCAGATATGGAAAGAATATAATGTTGGTACTCTTAGTCTGAGGCCTTTTTGGGGTTTTTTTTTACCCCCACCATCTTCCCATATATCCCCACAAGACTTTTTTGGACGAAAATACCCCTAAAAAATTTGACAAAAAATCGTATATACTCACCCTACATATATACGACTTTGAAAAGTTCAAATCGTATATATGTGAAACTTTTTTAAATAGGTCGTATATACATAAGGGGGTGTATATACGACTTTGTAAAATACAAGTCGTATATACCCCTACACCTATATATATACGATTTGGTGAAATACAAGTCGTATATACGTAGGTGTGGGGGTACATAAGACTTGTATTTTACAAAGTCGTATATACACCCCCTTATGTATATACGACTTGTTATTAAAATAATTGTTTTAATTTTTAAAAAAAGGTTAAAAACGCTACTAAAAATACATTAACGAGTCAAAACTAATCAAAAAATTATAAAAACACCACTAAAAATCTAATAAAACCAAAATAAGGCTATGCAATTTTTTTTAGATTTTTTGGATATATTTAGATTTTTTGGATACTATGAAAAATTAAAAAAAATTGATAAAAAATAGTAAACGATGAAATTTCGGATTTTGAGCCTCACAGTCTCTCAAGAAGTTCCTTTTAGGGGAGTCTTGGTCCTTGATTTTTTCGGATTTAATGGCTGTGGTTTCATTACAATCGGAGTAGGTTGCCCGAAAACTGATTTTTTAGCCTAAATTATTCGCTCAACGTATAACATCGTCACGTGTTAACGAACTACACACTAAACAAAATCAAAAGATGGTCAATATTCATATCTAATTTAATTTTCTAAAAAAATATAATTTTAATTTTTTAAATGATTTATTTATTTATTTATTATTTGGGTTACAAAATCGTATATACCTAGGTGTGGGGGTACATACGATTTTGTAATTTAACAAATCGTATATACCCCCATCTTAGGTATATAAGATTTGTTTTTTTTTTAAAAATTTTTAGGGAAAATCGTATATACCTATATACGATTTCCAAATTTTTAAAATTTTTAGTGGAAATTCGTATATGGGTATATACGATTTCCAATTTTTTTTTGAGCTGGGGATATGTTGGGGTTTTTTAATTTTGTGAAGGGTATTTTGGTCAAATCTTAGTTTAGGCCCTTGAACAACAGTTTCTTGTACTGGGACTCATTTAGTGGGCTTGCTGCATTTCAACAAAGGGTTATTTTTGTACCCCCACCTTTTCAAGATTTACGCCCACAAAATTTGATAACTCGAAAATACCCCTAAAAATTTAAATTGAACGGATGTACGTGTTATTCAGATACATCCATTTGGTACTCCTACCCACTCACGAAAGGGTTTTTCTTCCTAAACCATCCCTTCCACTTTTCCCACCTGTCCACCTTCTCTATCGGAAAAACACGCGTCTTAAATCTGGTTGTCACATTCTTGCAGATCTGAAAGTGGCACAACAAGTTAGACGATATGGGTAAGGCAGTCAGTGGCAGACCTAGGACCATGAGTTATGGGGGTACAAAAAACATTTATTGTCAAGATTATTGGTTCACAATATCATTGAAAATTTCTTTTTCAAATATTGTAACTTGATTTATTAAAATTAAGAAACTGACGTATTTAACTCTAAATTTATTTAAAAGTTCAATCATCAATTCAGTCTATAACCTTACACCCTATCTTCTATTTAGCTCTTAAAGTATATAATAATAGTAAGTAATTTCTAAAAAACTCTTAAAAAGATTATTTGTAGAATGCTCAAAATGAGGTGATGAAGGCTCCAAAAATGCTCTCGGTATTCTTGGCCACATTGACATCCCTTTTGGCATGTGGTTGTGCCATGAATATACACGTTCTTTTAAAAGACAGCAGTAATAAGTTTCATATGAATAGCACCTTTGATCATTTTAAATTTATAATCAAAATATTTGGAGCACAATTGAAGTGGAGTAATAAGTTTTTGTGTTGGGAACCACTTTCTTTTTTTTGGGAGTAGATGTTTCTTCATTTATTCTCTTTAGAACCTCACAACAGTATTTATTAGTCAACTAGTCAATTCCATGGAAAATGAGTAAGATGATTAATAGGAACAAGGGGTATAAGTGACAATACTCCCTCTAATTGACAAGTAAAAAGGAACAAAAATTCTCTTAAAAATAGACATGGAGTATTAAATTAAACATTAATTGGCATCTAGTCGTACATTATCCTTTCACCATCTCCAATAATTGAATAACTAAGCTGGTTCAATCATCATGTGTCATATCAACACAACAAGTACCATCACTTCTTGTCTAGATAAAATAAGGATTTCGGTAAAGTTATAATCAAGAGAGCAAAAGGCAACATTGATAGACATTCCTAGTGAACATTGATAGACATTTTTCGTCTAACAATGTGGAGTAGTACCGAACTAGGAACAAATCATCCGCGCAAGCTTTGAATAATTCGTTTGAGATTAATGTGCAACAAGTCCCTAAATCTTGCATCATAGGTCATTTCCTCTCCATCAAGATTTCTCAAGATGAATATGAAAAATCTGTAGAAGGCTGCAAAAACAGTCCATATAGTAAACTAATTGTATCCAAATGTGCTACTCTATACACTGTCAAAGATCTTACAAAAAAATTGAAAACTCTTTGGGAACCTCTTGGGCATTGGAATTTGATATCCTTAGGAAGGATTTTTTTTTTTTAATTTTCATTTGCAACACAAAGATATGTGAAAGGTTTGGTCAGTGAGTGCATGGAACTTGCCATCAGAAATTTTGAGGTTGTATCAACAGTGGCGGACCCAAGACCCTAGGTTAAGGGGTGCAAATTATTTTTTTATCAAAAACTGTTTATTCATCGGATTGTTTAAATTTTTTCCAAATACCCTCACTTAATTTACTAAAATTAAAGAACCAAGTTATCTAACTCCAAATTTATTTAAGAGCAAATCGCCAAATTAGTCTCTAAGTTAACCTGTCATTACCTATTTAAGTCCCAAAGTATAGAAAAATAAGAATTAGTCTGTAAAATTACTTTCTAAAGTTTTATAAATAGTCTCTAACGGAGATTAATAAGACATACTTATTAAAAATTGGGTGCAAATTGGGTACAAATATAAAGATACTAGTGCAATTTTAAAATTTCAGGAGATTCAAAATAATTTTATATAGGGGTAATAGTACTAACATTTTTTCCCACGGGTTCCAATCAAACCCACTGGACACAATGTAGGTCTGCCATTGTGTATCAATGGACTCAAGGTTTCAATCCAAAAACCCAGGATCAAACACATTGTCATACCCTAATTTTGTCCTCCTAGGTTTAAAACCCTAATTTTCCGCAAAAATAAATAAATTGAGAAGTGTGGTTTTATTTTGAAGAGTGAAGAGCATTGTGCATGCATTTTTGGGTTTTAAAAGTCATTCTAGGGCTTTTAAATTCATTGTTAGAGTGGAAATGCATTTGTTGTTGAAAAACAAGGTTTTTAGGGCAAAAGGGTATTTTGGTCATTGTCAAAAGAGGATAATTTTTTTATCAAGAATCATTGTGCAATTTTAGAGAAATTTATTTGAGGCAAAACATTTTTGGTCATGTATGTATGTATGCGCATGCATGCATACACTGTGCACAAAATTCAAATTCAAAAAAGGCATCAAAAAGGAATATTCTACAAAAAGTTCCAAGATGTGATTTTTATGACATTTTTGGTCATGGTGATCACATAAAATGGCATATTCCTCAAGATACCTTGTATGTGGCCTAAATTGGGTGCATTTTTGTACAATTATCCTAAGAAGAATAATCAAAAATGAAGGGATAATGGAATGGTCATATAATAGTACAATAGTACAAGATGACAACTAGCAAAACTTGGTCACCAAGGACCCCTCCCTTGCTATTTCGAATTTCTCCTCTCTATTCTCTCATTTTGTGTTTTCTCAATGTCCTCAATCCATGTGAGCCTCAATCCTAGCCTTTGATTCAAAATTAAAATCAAATCCTAGAGCACAACTAGTGCACAATGACCTAACCACCCTTAAACCTAATTGCTTTCTATATATACCCTATTCACCTCACAAAAAAAGAGCTCTTGGCCTCATTTTCACTCACACAACCCTAGCACACACCTCTCCTCTCCTCTCCTCTCCTCCCTTGGCCGAATTTCCTCTCCATTCCCTCCTCCATTTTTCTTCATTTCACCACCATTTTCTCACCTCCTTTCCATTCCTACTTCATATATCTTCCTTCTCTCCTAATTTAATTCAAGCTTTCACCATCAAAGGGCATTTTTAAGCAAGCATTTCGTGGGTTTCATTGAAGTTTGGTGAAGATTCAAGTTGATTTGTGGTCTTGTTCTTCATATTAGTCATTCCTTAGCTTGGATTTGAGGTAAACTTCTTAAAACCTAGCATCATCTTCAACTTTTTTGCATCAAAATGTAGATATCATGCTTCTAATTTTTCATCCTACCATATTCATGCATTTTAGTGTTGTTATATTGTTGATTTGTTGATTGTTGTTGGTGAGAGGTGTCTCAAACATTTTGACAAGCACTTAGGGAGGCTTGGGTGTTTGAGATTGCTTCTCACCCTTGAATAAATTGTGATTTGTGTTGTTATCATTTTGCTTGTTGCATTTTGTGAAATAAAATTGTGTTAGGAAGCTATGAATGTTTCGCACCTTTAGTATAAAATAGGTTTAATCGAGTTTTGATGCATTTCTTTATGCAATCTTGTTATGGGGGCTTGATTTTGAAGTTCCCATGTCCAAACATGTTGTTTGATTTTGCAAATATTCATTTTTCATGCCTTCTTACTTTCACAAAAATCAAAAAAATATGAATAGTTGTTGATTTTGGTGTTCGATTGCTTGGATCTTGTGAATAAATGTTCCTAAGTCTTGCTAGTGTCATTTGCTTGCTTGATTTGGTTGACTTGTTGAAATAAATTGACGATTAATTTGTGATTTGAGAAAATGAATTTGGGTTTTGGTTCATTTATGATCCACAAATGATCTTGGGTTATGCTAAGTTGGCAAGAGATAGGTTACTTCAACCTTGATGCCTATGCTTGTAAGCATTTAAAAATTCAATTCCCATTTGATGTGCTTGTGAAATGTGAGCAAAAAGGGGTCTATAAACAATTGAATTTGCGCACATGATTGGTCTCCAATGACCTTGATGCATCCTCAAGTTTAATCATGCTTTCTTTGCTCTTTGAGTTTAATGTAAATTGTTGTTTGAAGCTTGTGAAGTTTTGGCAAAGGATAGGCCACTTAGAGCCTTGATGCATTAAATTGTTGTGGTGCATTAAAATGTTGAATTGGTGTTCACAATTTGCTTGTTTTGATTTCCACCAATTGTTACTCGTTAGTAACTCTCCAAAACTTCAAAACCATGTTGCATACAAAGAACAACTTGTTACTCGTTAGTAACGTTCCAACTTCAAAACATTTTTTGCATTTACATAATCATTGATAAACAACTTCACCTCTTCTCAAAACAATTCCAAACTATTTTTCACAAATCAAACCTTGTTGGGGATAATGCGAAGCCTTTGCTTGCACGATTGTCAACAATGGGGTGCTAGTGGTGATCACTTGGAGTCTTTGCTCAATTGATTATCATGAACACTCATTTTTCAAAAGAACTCTCATTTCACAAATTAAAAACTTTGTTGAGGATAATGCGAAGCCTTTGCTTGCACGATCGTCAATAATGGGATGCTAGTGGTGATCACTCGAAACCTTTGTTGTTTGATCACTGTGAACATTCAATTTTCACAATTAAACAACTAAAAAATAAAAACCTTTTCTCGACAACCGAGAACTACGTAAGCTTTGAATTCTCCATCGCACTGGGAGATACGTAGGAGCGGGTCACATTCCCGTCAAGCATGACAAATAAAAACCATTTTCTTTTCAAAAAAACAAACCCTTTTCCAAAACAAGGCAATTTCTAAAAACAAAACAATTTTCGAAAACAAGAACTACGTTGCTTTGATTCCCTCCCCGGGATACGTAGGCACGGTGCCCTCCCGTCAAGCGCAAAAGATTAAATTTTCCTTAAGTTTTTCCATAAAGTAAGGAGAGATAAAGAGAGATAAAAACAAAGCATTTCTTAAATCAACCTTTTAAATCACACGTCAAATCGAGGTTCCCTTTCAGTAGAAAGGATGTGTGGGGTGCTCGTACCTTCCCCATGCATAACCGACCCCCGAACTCAAATCTCGTGGTTCCAAGGACCATTGTCTTTCAAGAAAGGTTTTTTTTCAATGTTTTACCTCTAAAAAAAATATTGGTGGCGACTCCAATTCACGTTGTGCGAAGAGAAATCCCTAAAAAGGATTTTTCGGGGTGCAACACACATGTGCAAGCACAAATACGTCTTGTTGATCTCCCACAAGAATATTGGTGCCCAAAATTGTTGTTTAAAACTGCAGCTGGCATTGGTACTCCAATCTCTCTTGATGAAGCAACCAAGACTCGAGCTTTTGGCCATTACACTAGAATCTTGGTGGATCTTGATTTAACGTCAATATTATATGATGAAATTATGGTGGAATGAGAATGTTTTGCATTGTGTTGTGGTTGTCTATGAAAGATTGCCTAATTTCTTTAGCTACTATTAATCGATTGGTCATCATTGTTCATTGTGCAAGAAACTCAACCATACCGATAGAGAGAAAACACAACCCTAAGAGGAATGAAAAGGGGCCTAAAGCACATGTTTGGCAAAAGAAAACTAAATAATCTACTTCGGAAGTTCAAGAACTTGTTGTAGAGCTAGAAGATTCTAATCAACTCCAATTGAACGTACTAACAAGTTTAATATGTTGCAGAAACATGATAAAGTAGAATTTAAGGAACAATATTCGAATAATGTGGTAACCCCTCAACAAAACATTAATGCTGAGGGTCATGGAAGATTGGACAATGTTATCCATGACGGTGTTGATCAAGATTCATCCCCCATCAGGTAATAATTCACCCCCATTGGCTCATAGTTTTGTGCCTCAATCTCATATCAAGGGTGTCTCTTAGCAAGGTAATCCTCTGCAATAGTATCTGCTACCGATTATCAAGCAGCATGGTGTTGCTTTGCATTCGTTGCATCAGTGTATTTTCTATTCAAGCAAAATAAATATTATTGAGAATAATGAAGCTCATGCATCTGTTCAATAGGATTTGCGAATCTTATCTAGATTTTGCGAATCATTTGCACGATAATCTAAAATCCATTTAGAGAAAAAACAAACCATACCTAATTGAGCAACACTAGACATGGCATGGTTGTTATGGTCAATGGCAGTAACATTTGTGTTAATGGATGTTTGAGATGTGGAAGTGTTTCTATCAATTTTGGAGGCAATAGTGAAAGATGTTGCTAATTTAGAATACCTTAACATTGGAACTCTTTGAATACTTACGAAAGAGTTACATTTAGCTCATCTAATAGGAGTGTTAGAGAATAGTTTGAATCTGCAACATATACAAATTCTGTCATGTTCTACTAAATCAATCTCTTGTGATTACTATTTAATTCGTGTAATGGCGAAAAAGTATTTTAAACTTAATTTTGATATCTCATCTCTAAACAGTATTCATTTTTTTTTCAACATCAATTACCATAATTGAAGTCGAAGAAAATAGTTTGTACAATAAGTTTTATCACTTTCACTTATCTAAAAATGTTCAAAAATCGACAAGATCCCTGTCAATAGGACTAAAACGATTAAGGAAATGAAAAACAAAAATGGAACTCAATAGATCATTGAAGCATTCAAGCCAGTGGCGGATCCAGGATTTTAATCTAGGGTGTTCCTTTTTCTTCATCGGTTTTATAATTGTACGATTTTACAAAAAAAAAACAACAGTAAAGTAATGTTCAAAAAAATCAGGGATAAAGTACCTTTTAATCCAATATCTTGATCACCCTTTTGTAATGCTTGAGACAAATCATTTGTAACCGATAACACATCAATCATTAGATGCAACGTAAAAATGAAACCAAAAGTTTGCATTGCCAACAACAAACTTTTCGGTTCACCTTTACACGATCTATCACTTTTGAGGTCTTCAAGCATTTCAACGATGGATTAAACAAGCTATGCAACCTACTAAGAGTCCTAAAGTGAGATCCCTAGCGTGTATCCCATGCTCTTGCAATAGACATTTCTTGATTCAACCCGGTACCAGTTTCCACCAACTCATTATCAATTAACTCTGCAATATGAGCAACTTGTTTTTTACAAAGCATAGCTTGACGCTTGTTAGATTCCCGGATAAAAGTAGCAAGACGAGTAACTTCACAAAAAAACCAATCAACATCTTCACGATTCCATCCTTCACAAATGAAGTTCTTTTTTTTATTCCAAATGTTGAAGACTCGTTATAAAACAAATAGCAAAGAAAACAATATACAACATTCTTTCGAACACGGTACTCTAACTAATTATATTCATCAAATCAATTTGCACAAAAACTACGATTTTTCCCCGAAATCTTTGTAACAGAAACTTTGGGTTTCTTGGAAAAGTACCTAAGCATCCCGTTCAATGAAAAATCAATAAACAAAGTAACAAACACTCAAACACAACAGAAAGGAAAATCGTTTTGACTTCAGTTATTGTAAAGTTTCAATTTTATAAAGTTTCAAGGTTAATTAATTTATTAACTTTTCTTTAATAACTTCATTCACCATTTTACATAAATGGTTGTGTAAATGGTTAGATTCCATTACAATTTTATATGTAAATTCTGCAGTTCAACCTCAACAGCAGTATTATTGTTGACCAACCAATGACCCATCGTCTTCTTAGGGAAGAATTAAAAGAGTATTCTTAAGAGTATTTCAAATTTAATAATACTGTAGCAGTTCAATTAAAAGAGTATTTACTCAAATGCACCATCGTCTTCTTCGGAGAAGAATTCCTGATGAATTAGAGAAGAATGCGTGAAGAAAAGATTCGTGCGTGAAGATTGAAGAAGGGCTGTGAAACTGTGCGTGAAGAAGGGCTGCGTGAAAAATCAATGGAAACGACGTCGTTTCGTGGGCAGTAGTTTAAAAGAAAAAAAACTCTAAAAGTGGGTTCACTTGGATTTGAACCCTGGACCTATGTTGTAAAATTTTGGGGTATTACCACTTAGGCCAAGATATTTGGGTGTTACTGGGAACACCAAGAGTACTGTGCGAACTGATTCAAGCATCAATGAGAGGTCAATTATCATAAAGGCAATATTAGCTACTTCACACTAAATATATATCAAAGGAAGAAATTTCACCCACCAAATCAAACTTTAAAACTTGGTCAACAAAAATATATGATGCCAAACACCTTATCCGCTTATTAATTATAGGCTTAAAAAAGTAATCAAAAGGTACCAACACTCATCAACACCACATATGAGATCTCCCTTGGATTCCAAATACGTTTGAAGTTGTACAAAGAGCAAAAGAAGGATTATCTTTTTCCATAAGTGAAAAAGAATGTAAAGTGACGACGAAAGATGAATGGTAAAAACCATCATTATAGGTAAAAAAGAAACAAAATGAATAGACATTATTCCCTATGTTGTTTTTGATGACTTTTAAAAAGAATTTTTTTATAGTTTAAGATTATATTAATTAGGGGGTTAAGATCCCAAGGGTTGATCCGAACAGTTATTGGGTTCGGATCTCACTCCAAGGTCTCGAGTTCGAATCTTGAGTGTGACAAAAAACTGTTGGAAGAGGAGAACAAAACAGACAGACAAAATCAGGTATACACAAGGTCAGTCAGGTTCTCCGCGTAGGTTAGTCATCAACAAAGTTAATGGATATTGTGCACCAATAACACAGTAGCAAAAAAACTATGGGGTTAGGATACGAATCACGATTGATTGGAGTCAAGATTGACTGCAGTCACAACATTCAAACCCAGCATAGCCACTAGAACATGGCGTGGGGAGATCTTGATTGTCCATTTTTTTCACTTAAAAATATAACGAAAAAAATAGTTTTAGAGAGAGATAGAGTACAATGACTTCAAAGAATCGCTATTCGTTAGGATACACTTTGTTTCTCAAAAGAAATGGAAGATTCCATTTGGAAAGAGAAAGACACATCAATGATAGTGGATTAATTCCATTTGGAGAGGATCCATTAATTAGGGGCCTGACTAAAAAAAATATTATATTAATTGCTTATTTTTTAATTATACACTTAATTATTTACTATAGACAGATAAATAAATGTGATATGTACTACTCTTATCCTATTTATAAGACAAAAATGTAATTATGGATTTATTTAACAACGGATGTATTTAGTATCTTATACAAATTAAATACATTAGTTATTCAATTACCTAAAATTGCACTTTTCTCGTATAAATACCACCCGATGGAGTAATAAGTAACAATCAAGGGTACCATTATAGAAAAAAAAATTAAACTTTTCAAAAACAACAAAGTTTATTAATTTCTTGATTTGCAAAAAATAACTTAAAAAGACAAATAAAAAAGAACAAAGTTAGTGATATTTTTCTTTTCAACTAATCCAATCTTACAAAGAAAAATATTCATGGATGACAGGAATAAAATAAAATAAATAAAAATACACACTAACCAATTGAGCTACCGAAGCTCAACTTTTTCTACCTAATTGACCAGCCAATGAAAGGTTAAAAGATATAAAATCAATCTTTTGAACCAATCTAGTGAAAAATATAAACAAAGGACTATGTGTCATTGGATGCTCCCAGCACCCAAGACATAATAATAAATGGTTGAATTACTCTATAAGGTAGAATCCAAAGCTTAAATAATTAGATTCTACCTTCCAATGCTGAATACATATGAATGAATATGATCTTTCCCTACCTCTACTACTACTACTTTAAAAAAGAAAAAAGGAACTCTATGATGATGATGGACTTTGTCATGATGAATTGACAAATTAGGTTAAGGTTTGTTAGAGACATAATCTTTGTGTAACAACTATCTTTATATGAATTGGCTCCACAGTTGAAGTTTTTGATGTGATAGCCTTGTAATAAGACAGACATCATTGTTGTGTATCCTTGTAAAGATCATGTTGTAGAATGTTGTTGTTCTGAGGCTTGTGAAGTAGAACTATCAACCCCTGTTATTTCCACAGCTGCTGATGTTGTAGTAGTTGTGCTTGCAATTACAGTTTCTGAAAAGTGTTACAATTTAGCCTTCAATACATGTTTCTAATATAAATTTCTCAAGCACGCGCTAACAACATAAATAAACTAATAAGAGTTAGAGCGTTGTTTTTTGGGTTTGAAATCGCATTCTCTGTGTCCACACAACACTTGTATTTTACTGTTAGAGTGTGCTTTCGTGGGATGTGGATTAAATGCAGTTGAAGATGTGCGCAATCAAACAGTCTGATTAGCTAGGAGCTATTCGATTAAGATCGGAAGGTCCAAATTTTAAGAGCAGTCTTTATGATTTTTGCTTAAAAATTTCAACATTTTAAAATCTGGACTGTCCGACTAAGATCGAAGGGTACCGAACTTGTTGAATGTCCGACTGCATGCAGTTTTGACTACACACAAAACAGATCCGCTCTCAGTGACCACAAAGTGATGTTGAGAAAAAACACTAATAGATATTTTGGTCCCAGAAGGGTAGCTCATGTGGTTGAGTGAAACAGACATTGTTGGTGAAAATGTAGGCGTATGAGTTCGAACCCCGCTCCCCCCTCCTCTCTAACTACTAACACACTAATTTTTAACCACTTTGCCTATAAAAAATTGGTCTAGAGAAATGAAAAGTACCAATTTAGTTCATCAACAATATTAAATGTCTGTCAAATTAATCCTGATCAAACATTTTAGTCCTTAACAATGTCAAATTTGACCAATATTTGAAATTCTTGAGAACTAAATTATTATTTTTCATTTATCAAAAATTAAATACACAAATAGATATTTGGTCTAGAGAAATGAAAAAAACAAATTTAGTCATCAACAATATCAAATGTCAGTCAAATTAATCCATTTAAAGACAGGTGTCTAATTTGACCAACATTTGAAAGTATTGAAAACTAAATTAGTATTATTCATTTATAAAAAATTAAGTATATTTTTATATTTTTTCTAAAAAGATCAATTTGAGCATTTACTCAAAAAATAATAATAATAACAATATCTTTAATGGATTAAACTTACCACTTGTACTAGTGGTTGGCACTGCAACAGAAGAAGGGAATGACAATATCCCAGTGGAGCCATAATGATGAGGCAAAAATGGAAACTGTGCCATTTGAGGGTATTGAAGACCATAGCCATGAGCTTGGAGATTTTGTGCATATTGACCATAAAAAGGGTAGATATTATGGATCAACCCAACTGATCCAGTAGCTCCAGTGGAAGGGTAATATGGGGAAAAATGTTGAGCTCCATACACATTATAATAGTTCTACAAAAATTTACACAAAAAAAGTATATAATATACAATTATAACAATGCATGAAAAATAAAATTATATAGTTACTTTAAAGAATGTTAAATATTACATTAACACTTACAGAGGGATACAAAGTGTCTTGTCCAGAATAACTGTCAATAAATAAGAAGAAAGGCATTAATAAAAAATGAGTTGCACAAGATGAAAATGATTATATTTTATTTTACATATAAGTTAAATAAATGTTACTTACCCATAACTTGAATAAGGAAATGTGTATTGCCTAGTGGGTTGATGCAAAAATGTAGATGATGAAGAACCATGATGATAACCAGGTGTTGTTGCCATTACTCCAGGTTGAGGCCTAAACCTTCCTCCACCTACAAATTTAGCTTGCATTTCAATCCCCTTTTTTAAGAAAAAAATCTTATAGAACATATAATCAAATTTTGTTTTACATGCATTTAGTAAATAAATAATCAGCCATTAAGAAACTTCAACTTGATTGCAAAAATTGTAGAGCAAATAAATAAATAAATAAATAAATATTTTCTAAAAAAATAATATTTTTTTAATAAATAAAAAATTGGGTGTTGTTTTATAATCAAGGTTTTCAAAAAGTGTTTGACTACAATCTAGGCTGTAATATCAAGATTTTTGATGTCTCTACAATTGCAAAGAAATTGCCAATGAAGCTGCATCAGCCACATTTGATCGCAATTCTACACGATATTTAGAATCACAGTTGATATTTAAAACTTTGGTTATAATCATAATATATAAAGTATTAATTAATTAAAGAAAGAACAGATCGAGTAGACAAAGGAGAATGGTGAAAGGAATAAAACCATGGTGAAGAGTAGTTAATGGACGATTCTTGTTAGCACCAAGAGAAGCAAGATTGCAATTTGCCCTCCTCCCATCAATAACTGGAGATGGATTTTGACATGCTCTCATAGCTGACTCAGAATCCTTAAATGTTACCTAGTAAAACAACAAAATCATAGATTCATGTCTAGAACATCATAACCATATACTAAATGAAATAAACAAGCATATATTATTATTATTATTATTATTATTATTATTATTATTATTATTATAAACTATGCACAAATGTGTATGTACTTACAAAGCCATAACCTTTGGATCTCCCAGTATTCTTATCTGTAATAACAACAGCTTCTAAGATTTCTCCAAATTGTTCAAAATATCTTCTCATTGTTTCCCTTTTAGTTTCCCAAGCTAACCCTCCAACAAAGATTTTGGTAAATGTTGTGTCATTATATTCTTCTTGAGGTTGCCTTTGTTGAGACATTGTGAAATACTAAACACAAGAAAATTCCCCAACACAAACAAAAATAAACAACCTTAAAATCCCAAAAAACCAAAAAAAAAAGGATGCTAAAAAGATGAGGAAAAATACAAAAAACCAAAGATAATATGAGAAGATGAGAAAGGAAAAGGAAAGTATTTAATAAAGGGTAGTAAAGAAGGTGCTTGTATCTTCTAAAAACCCATCAATGAAAACACTCGTGCACTCATGATTTTGTTTGTGCTAGAGGTTTCTCACTTTAAGGAGTGGTGTTATGTTTTTTTTCTTTTTTTTTTAGGCTATGATTGCTCTTTTTTCTAAATTCAAAACATGAAAAAACTTCTTCTAAGATTCCACAACACTAGAAGTACCTCTAACAGAAAGAAAATGATTAATGTAGAAGGAATGAAAGGAAAAAGAAGAACAAGTTGAAGAAAACTTTTTTATATATACAACAAAGAACCTTGCCTGTTCATAGGGATATGGAGAAGAAGAGAGAGTATTATTATTATTTTTATGATAATAATGAACAATGTTAAAATAAGCAGACAAAAAAGCTGCTAGTGGGTACCCACAACAATTTGTAGGGTACATAAGCTGTATCCACTATCCAATAAAATTTCAAAGACCAACAGACCAACCTTTCTTGTTGTAACCCACTTTCTCTTCTTCAATAATAATAATAGTAAATAAATAATATTTTTGTGGTGAGGTGGATGGAATCAACCCATTTTTGGTCTCTATTCGACCTCATCTTCATTTTCTAAATTGATTGGCTCCAACCTATCTTCCAAATCTATGACATGACATTGTTGTGCAGCATCATTCAAAAGCCAACCAAATTAACCTCGGAATCTCAGAAATGTTAATAAAATTAAAATAAAAATAAAAAAAAATCAAAGATGCCCTTGTGAATAAACAAAGTGAACTTGTTGGCACAACAATTAAAGCTTGAAATCAACTAGTGCTACCACTTGTATTAGTCCTCTGCTACAACCATGCACGATCTCAATGCACTAATTGAGATAGCAAAAAAAAAAGAAAAAAGAAAAAAAGTTGTTTATCTTCTTGATATATGCATAGTTTGAGAAAAAAGTAACATCAATTATGCATGGTCCTCTATTCTTCTGCTATACCTATGGTTCTACTTTTTTCACAGTGTTTTGTTGTTGTTCAATAATGAACTAGCTTCATTTTTCCTCTGTCCAAATGCAAGGCAAAAGTAGAACATTTCTGTTTTTACAGCTAATTAAGCTCCTATAAAGTAACAAAAAACAACTGGGAAAACTGTGAATCTAAAGAATAATACTAATGGACACCCTACTCCAATACTAATTGTGTTTGATATAACCAGAAAAATGTTTTAAAATCAAGGAGTCCTTTGCTGTTGTCTACCAATAAGTAATATTTGGCCCAATCACAGTTGCATTTTGGCGCGTAATACATAAAAAACCATGATGTCACGGTTTGTTCTAGACTGGGCCGAGTCCATTGGTGATCTGTGCACTGCAGCCCATCAACGATTGGGATCGCGCACCTGGATCTAGCAGTGTGGAGCTCGCCACTTTGCCTCTGCGTTGGAGCGCCTGGCAGCTATAAATACTCACTCTAACATTCATTGCAGCAGGTACACTTTCTCACCTTACCTCGCTCGATTTTCCTAGACTGTCTGCAGGTATCAACCCTCTTGCCAGATCAACATGAGGTTGGACTCAGCAAGAGCCCAACATACTTACCACCTCGGCACCCCCAGTTCGGGTAAGGACCAAACATGGTTAAAATTTGGGAATCGCTTAGAAAAGCAAAAAGGGAGGAGGAGCATGGAATATTCCTGTGGAGATCAGACTCCACACAAGTCCGTTTCATAGTTCCCTTTGTCATCTGAATGTGATTTTTGAAGTTATGTACGTTTTCAACCGTTTTTCAACTTTGTCCTAATTTACCTGTCAATATATAGGGAATGTTTTTTTTTAACTGTTGGAATGTATAAGCAATTCTAATAGATGTTGGGAAAGGGAAAGGTGTTGTTAAGGATTCAAAGGACATGTGTTACTGAAATGTTGTACACAAGGCATTGAAGATTGCTAGTGTTTGACAATTCAGAACAAGGAAAGGAACTTAAACTCAAGTAATTTGATGCACATGTTAGGATGCGCCAAAAAGAAAACATGTTTGGATAAGTTTAAAGGATCTAAGCTCAATTCTTTTTTTAGCAAGCAAAATAATAATTATAAATTAGGAAAATGATACTCAACCCTAAATACAAACAAAACGCCAGTATAATATAATTACAATTAAAAAGTGACAGGAATCAACAGCAAAACGAGATTAGGAAAACCAAGAAAGAGGAAATCATGGAAGCTTAGTAAGGAAATCACGGGACTTTAGTAAGCAATTGGGTTTATACGCAGATATAGAGAAGGGAACAATTTAGAACCTTCATAGAAGTTCATGGAAAAGATCCACACTCCAAGGCACTATCAATGAAGTATTTATAGAATATGTCTAACTATGTTTAGGTCTTTTCTAATTCCTTTAAACAATCTATCTAACTATTTTTAGGTGTTTTCACAATTGTAGCGTGAGTAAGGTTGCAGTTTGAAGGTTGTGTTCTGTCATTAGTTTTCAGGTCTCTTAGGCGTGTTTTTTCATGGAGGTATCCATTGTTTCCTCTGAGAGGATTCAGCGAAAAGTAGTAGGTGTTTAGGCGTGACTATGGCCTGTAAAGACTTGTGGTTTGCTCTTCATCTAACCATTTGGTTAGACCGTATCAATAAACTTCTAATTATTAAAAAAAACATAGATTTAGTACGTAACATAGGATTTAGAGATCACTATTGATACATCAGGTTTTGGCAAGTATAACTCCTATAGAATATTTTTGTTTTCTTTTAGAAAATGCCCTTGTCTTGTTTTTTTGGTCAAAAGAATATGCATTTTTTTAGGTTAAACTATGCAATACTTCATCCATTGATGGCAAACGCCACAAAACATTACACCATGTTTAAAAATAATCAACCCACTGTTGTGACATTGTACAATTTAACATATGCTAGGATATGTAAAGTAAAAGCTTATGAGATGCTCCTCACCAACCAGCCTCTTATACTGACACTTTAGATAACCGATCAAGATGATGCTCAACTAAATAACAAATATGAAAATGCCCGATATATGGACCACCTCGAATCTGGAAGTTTAGCTAGAGGGCGCCTGAGAAACTAGGGATTTGCCACCACTCGACAAAACCTTCCTCTTCGATGTCAACCATTGCTACACAAAAGGATATCAAAAAGGGCCCATAATTCGTACAACCCCCCTTTACTCAGTGGACATCCCTAAATCGCGTGGAAAGACCAAAATGCCATTAATGAATCTTGTGCTCCTACGATGGCTCGGAGCAGCATGCTCCGAACCAGTTCGGACTAGCGTGGTCCGAACGTACATACAACCCCCCTTTTTCCTTCCAGTTATATTAGAAGCGGTTCGGAGCAGCGTGCTCTGAACCAGTAAAAACCAGTTATATTAGAAAAGGGGTATTTTGGGGATTTTGAGAGTGAGAGGGTGTTTACTGAGTAACTAGGGGGTTGTATGAAGTATTGGCCGTGCAAAAGATGCCCTTGTCTGAAAGTTAATGTCCAAACCATGCAGACCAAGATCCCAAGGTTATTTTCCTTTTGGGCCTTAAAGGCATACTTCTTGGACCTATCTATGTGAAATCACTTTTGGTACCTACTGTTTTTGCTAATACACTTCGGATAGAGTCTTAATTTTCACTTCTATTCTTCCAAAATGTCCTTGTGTAGAAGTTAACTTCCAGACGTTGTGGACTCAAGTCTTCGTATAAATGCATCCTATAATGTCTCCACATGTATATATTTTGCAGGCTTCACGAACTAGTTTAAACCTAGATCAATTTTTTTCCTAGCTAGAAAACCTTCATTTTCAATCTTCCACCTCACATCCCCTCTCCCATAATTTAACAGACCATATATATGGATTTGGATCTGCTGCATTCACGAGCGTCCTTCTCTCTCCTCCCTTAATTTTCATTTATTTTTTAAATCAAAATAATCAAAGGTCAAGATTTATTTTAAAGGCAATCCAAGGATGATGGGATTAGGTTACTGCATGATTGTACCACAGTTATGACTGCACTTAATCTTGATCTACCATATATCTAAAAGTTGATTTTGACTTCTTTTTGCTCATTTGGGTGAAGATTTGTTTCTTTTAATCTCCCTTTTTTCTTCGAATTCTCCATCTCACATTCATGGTTGTGAGATACTTGTTTTAAGCTCACAATGTTTCTATAAATTAACTTCTGAACATGTGGCTTAATAAGTTTTGGAACATAACGTCTTCTATGTGTGTGGAAATTAAAGTTCTGGGGTCAAGTACTCGAGTCATAGCACAAAATTTGGGTGTTAATTTTTTTGTTTACGTTGTTTTACATAGGCATGGATGACTAGAATGGAGTTGATGTATATGATAATATCATCTTTTTTTTGGTCTTGAATGATAATATCATCTTAGTCATGTCGGATACCATGCCCAAAAAAGTTGTTTTTGATCAACACAAGCCCAAAAGTTAACAACCAGACAAGAAGTCTTTTAGGAGAAAAGTGAAAATTGCTCTATAGAGGGGTGGTGTGTTAGAAAAAATGGGTGTGCCAATAGTAAAATGCTAAATTTGTTTAGACAATGAATAATCCTTAGAATATAAGACAGCTAGTGAACAAAAATAGCTAGGGTTTTGACTTTTGATATTTCTGCCCCCATTGGCCCACTTACCTACTCCCCTTCCCCCAATTTCCCAATCTTCCAATTTACCCTTGATCATTTACAAATTTATCTCACAATAGATGAATTTGGAAGTGATTTTTCCAGACATATCCCTAGGAGATAAATGTGGAACACAGTCTCACTTCGAGATTTATCAATTGTGAGATAAATTCGAAAATTCTTAAAAAAAAATGGCTTCTCGATTTATCCCTAGAAGGTAATTCTAGAATGTGTATATGTTGTGTTCCGGATTTATCTGCAAAACATAAATCTGGAAGTCAATTTTAAAAAATTTTAAAATACATAAATTTAAAAATTATAATGCTTAAATTAAGGTAGAAAATAAAAAACAAAGCAAACCCAACCTAAAAATTATAAAAACACCACTAAAAATCTAATAAAATAAAAAGAAGATTATGCAAAATTATTGGATTTTTTTGAGATTATGAAAAATTCAAAAAATTAATAAAAATACTAAACGAGAGAATTTGGGATTTTGAGCCTCGTAGTCCCGTAATGGCAGGGACAAAACCTGTAACAAGACCTATTACTCAACAAAAACAAAACGGAAAAATGCTAGTGGAGATTATTAAGTTGACAATCCCTAATTAGAGATCCCCGACAACACGCAATTTGTTAAACGGTCTAACAATAAACGAAATTAATTAAAAGTTATTTAAATCCTGAATGAAGAAAATGTACTTCAAAATTTATGTCTTCACGCATAAATTCGAAAATTTTCCTGAAAACCATTCCGGATTTACTTTTAACACATAAATCCAGAAAACAAGAGAAAAAAATTGTGGATTAAATTCTGATTATTTAATTAAGGGTAAAATCAGAATACATGAAATTTTGAGGACCCAGATAGCTAAAAACAGAGATCTAGGCTCAGCCCGTAACATAACCAGCCAAAATATAACAAAAAAGAAAGGTATTACCAATTCGATGTTTGTTCTTTCACAATTCATTGCTGCTTTGCTCTTTCACAATTCTATGTTTGTTTGTGCAACAATTAACCTAATTTGGTGACAATTTATTATGAGTCAATATCCTCTCCATTACTTGGTAATTTTATCAAGAGTTCGGATTTGACAATATTCTAAAAGGGAAGTGGTTTTCAACACCTTTTTTTCTCCAACAGTAACCCATTTTTTACATTCTTGCAATGAATTTCTCTCCCTACAACTTAGTTGCGGGAATGAAAAAAAGGAGTGGAGATGCTTAGGCAAAAAATTGTTGGAAATCACTCCCATTCCACAATTAATTGTAGTTAGGGGTAGGAACAAATTGGACCGAGATGGACTTTGCAAGGCTTGATCCTGATTTGTGTTGAAATTACTAGGTCTTAGTCTGACCCGTGACCTATAATAGCCCACTTTTGAGGTTTGATCTGACCTTTTTAAAAGTCTAACAAGACTTAAAAGCCTATTTAAAAGCCTATTTCACCAATCTTTTTACAAAAGTCTACAACTTTTGAGTGGTGCAGGTTAATGAGATTAAAATCGAATTTGAAATCGAATCTAACCTAATAAAAATGTTTGTACATAAAGATAAAAACTACCAAGGCCTTTGACAGCAACACAATCAGTGTATTCAAGAAATGCAAGTATCACAAATTCATAACCTAATTAAGGGCCTGAAAATTGCAATAATTAACCTTGCTTTGTCCAACTTTTCTACCACCTCAACAATAACATGTATAATCACCTGTTGCCATAGAAGCCCCAATTAGGAAAAACAATACATTAAATCCTAACTTAATAAGAAACTATTGACATGACAACACAACAAGGAATTGTATCAGCTTCCACTAGGACTTCAAGACCATCCCCACTCCATAAGATGGCCAACACCACGATGTCCTCAACACAATACCCAGAAGAAGAACTTCTAATTATCACCGCACTAATTTAATATTTCCCAAGAAACGTTCTTAAACAATGAAGTAAAACTCACCCATGATATGAATCTCTTTTTGATAGACCCATCTGGTGTCATTACAGAAAACTAGCTAATGTACATCAACATATAACACATAAAAACTATCTACAAAGGAACCACAATGAGAGAAGGAACCTTTATCTTTATCAGTCACAAAGGAACCACGTACTAGACTTTAACTATAGCATTTATACTTGAGATTTTCTTCTCCTCCATATCTTTAGAGGATCAAAGCAAGTAATAAGTCTCACAATAACTAGAAAGGAAAAAATCAAGGCAATTGACAGTAACTAAATGACTCCATAATATTTGATAGAATTATATATTTATACACACACAAACAAGCAATGAATATGTAATAACACATAATCAATTATAACATAATACACAGTGTTTTACTGTTTCACAACCAGTGGTCTAGTACTCATTAGAGTTCATTATAGCGAGGAAAAATAAATAAATTAATAAATATAAGATCAGTTGTTAAGCATTGCTTCACCACTGCCATCATGCCAACATGTTAAATGAAGCCATAAGTGGCGGTGGCCAAAGTAGTGGTTGACGCTAGTCAATGGTGGACGATGGTCGGAATTGTGGTCGATGTTGGTCAAAGTGGTGGTTGATGGTGGTAAGAGTAGTGGTTGGTGGTGGTCAAAGTGGTGGTTGACGGTGGCCGGACTGGTGGTAGGAGTGGTGGTCGGTGGAAATAAAACTAAACACAGTAATAAACCCTAGAGAGAGAGAGAGCAAGAGAGAGAGAGAGAGCAAGAGAGAGAGAGATGAAATGGGTACTTGCCTTGGTTGGATGCAATCTGATGGCCAAATCGTTCTTGAGAGGGCAAGGTCTGGTAGAGAGAGGCGAGGTTTCGAACTGAGGGAGGAAAGAACGCGCAGATTTTCTTCTCCAAAAGATGTGTTAAATCCGACACAGAAAAATATTTGTTATAAAAAAAGGCTTATGCTTTTATAGTCGGACTGTATACTTGTCTGACTTAAAAAAATGTGCGCCTGATAACTTTTTCAATCTTAATTACAAGTTTGCTACCGCGTCAACTTTTTAAGTCAAATATAACAGCATCCGACTTTAATAGTCTAATTCTTTTCCTGATTTTGCACTAGTGTGTAATGCTTAAGAGAAGTTATTAAAATTGACATATGTAGGGGTGACGTTTCTATCGTGCACGTAGATCTATGAGAACAAGGACAAGGACAAGGACAAGGACAAGAACGGGCCAAAGAGAAAATCCCTCTGCGACCAATTTAGAGACAAGGACTGGGACTTCCATGAGAACCCTGCCTACAAGTAGATTTTTTTTAGATAAGTCAAATTGTATTATGGAGGCACAAGGGGTACCTCAGCCCTCGTACAACCGCTTCTAAACAAGTGTATGGATCATTACACCAACTGTCAAAACTAACATCTAAATCCCTGCCCACCCTGATTAGCGAACCACCCCCATGTAAGAAGTTTATTTTGATACATCATCTTAAAATTGTATGCGGCTTGTCGTTGAAGGCGCCAACTTCTAGCTTCTTCTTTTTTCCTACAACAAAAAAATACTTCCACATCTGTTAATATTTTTTAGTCTCTTCTAAATTCCCCAGCCAACGGATCGTGGAGTGTTCACGTTATCAATTTCCAGCTGTTTCATTTCACATTGGTTTCTTCCGACTTCTGTAAATTCTTACTACTCCGTTTGTTCATCTATTTTTTCCCAACAAATCAGAGTTGTTGTTTTATTCTTCACGAAAACGAAAGGGGGAAACAGAGGGCAGACGCGAGAGTGAAAATGTGGCGATCCGCACATGGAGTGAAGCAGGAGAGCAGCGGAGCATGGTGGTGGTGATGCGGCGTTCGGGGGCGGCGGAAGGAGAAGGCTTGAGGTGGCGGGTGGCGGTAGAATGGAGAAGCCTCACGGTAATTCTCTCCTCTTATTTTTCAAAACTTTGTTTTTTTGCTTCTTTTTTGTGTCTTCTCCCTTTCGTTCAGATTCCATTTTTCCCTCATTCACGAAAATAAAAGGGGAAAACAGATATCGGGTGAATTTGTAATGTTTGTACTGGGTCCTTTTCATTATTGTTTGGTCTCACGATTTTCCAACTTATGGGTTTGTGAATTTGCTTGACTATTTGCAGTTCTCTTTCAGTATTGGCACCCTCTCAATCTTTGGTCACTTTATAGAGATTACTGTATTGTAGAGAAATGTTACAATTCTTTTCCAACCAGGATACTTGAGACTGCGTATTCCAAAGCAATTTTGGTAAGCTGCAGTCCAATACTTGAATTATATAATTTATAACTATTATATATATATATATATATATATATATATATATATATAATTCTATCTTCTCTTCTCTTTTGGTTGAGTGATTATAAAGGCGAGGCAGAGAATAAATCCGAGCCCGAGATATTATAAGTGAGATAATTTGTAAAGGAAAGGAGCAGAGATTATTGGAGAAAGACCTATTGGCCCACTTGCTGAGCTACAATGATGAAAAGGGATAAACTCTAACAGATGACCAAATAGCTGATAATGTAATTGGGGTACGTTTTGCAGCTCAGGCTACTTCAGCAATGTGCTTACTTGGATTCTCAAGTATCTTCATGATCACCAGAAACTTCTTGAAACTATAAAAGTAAGGGTTATTTATTGTCTCCCACATAGTTCTCCAAATCCTTATAGGCCATAACTATTAAGTGTTGAAATCAGTCGTAATTATTGAGTCAAAGAAACTATATCACAGGTAAAACATATTTGGGCAATATGAACCGTAGATCAGCTAAAAAGAAAGAGAAGGAATTAGGTGGAAAGCATGGGCAAAATTGATTAATTAGTCTAACTTAGTTCACATGTAGTGTTGTTATTAATTGCTAAATTTCACATGCATGCACTGATTTGATAATTCTCTATTGCTCAACATTCCTCCACTCACTTTTACTGAAGCTTCTTTCTATTGACCCTTCCATTTCTCCAAATGTATGTACAATTCTTCATCCACAATTTGTATCTCCATCATAGGGTATGGCTAATGAATGCTTTTCTTTTTCATTCCATTTGTGTTATTTTTTCTAATTGCGAGCTGAAATGATATCTACAAAAAAGGTGAGTATTACTTTATTGTGCGGTATGGGTGTAATAATGTGAGTAAGAGCAGCATATCTTGCTACGAAAGCTCAATAAATTAAGCACTACTATTGCATTTTGGATAATTGATGTTTGCTATGCAACATTTGGATAAAGTTACTCAGTTAGTTGCTACTGAAGCTCAATAAATTAACACTACCATTGCAGGGTTAATATAGTTGGATCATTTTAAATCTTTGAGGTTCACTTTTTCAATGTTCTATTTGATTTTTATTTATACTTAACTCATTATTAACAAATATTAATTTAGTATGTTTACATACGTTAATATTATATGAATTAACCTAACATTACAATCTTTTCCATCTATCTATGTTTTCTTCATATTTGTCGCTTATTACTTACTAATCTTTTATTGTTTGTTTTCTATTCATTAAGCCCTTCAAGCTTCTTAACTATTAATTAGATGTAGAGCATGCAGTTAGCAATCCCCGTGCAACGCACCGGCTATAAGGCTAGTATTACTTACATTGTTTGTGCCCCCTTTGAAAATAATCCTATTACCACTTACCCAAATAACCCAAAAAGCTGCCACTCATAATAAGTATCTCAGTTTTTTCTTCTTCTTGCCTACAAGTAGATTATATAGATATCCTTTTATTATATATATATATATATATATATATATATATCTTAGAATTGTAAGCCGCTTGTCATGCACAATACTTTGGCGCCAACTATTTATTTTTTCTTTCCTTCGTTTCCCTTTTTCATTTTTTTCTTCTTTAATTCCCTTTTTCTTTCTTTAATATTTTAACGTTTTGCTTTTTTTTCTCTTCTTCCTTTTATGGTTTCAGTTTATTTTTTTGCTTCAGTTTATATTTTTGGTTTTTGTTTTGTTTTTTTTACCGTGTTTTTGATGTGCAGTTTTCTCCGGTATTGTCGATGACTAGCCTACGCCAGGGAACTTGACTGTCCACGTGTAAACTCGGCTTTGCCGGTCCGTGTGGTTCTCGCTCCAAGTCTAACAGAGTTTTTGCCACATCCAATACTCGAACCCGAAACCTTGGGGTGAGATCCGAGTCTGGTTACCACTTGGACCAACCCATGCAGGTTTTTCTTTTGTTTTTTTTCCTTCTTTTATATTTTAAGGTTTTGTATTTTTTCTTTTTTATATTTTAAGGGGTACTTTACAGTCTTGAAAAATTTTAGATGTTTAAATATGTAAATTTTGTTCTTCAATAATCCATTTGATGAAAAAAAGATTTAACTTCATTACAAAATATGTAATGAGATGCTAAACAGTGTGCTTTGGTATACCTTATAGTGAAAAAAAATTATTTTGTACAAAAATGCGTAAAGTGAAATGTTAAGTAGTATGTTTTGGGGTACTTTAGGATTCATAAGTGAGATGCTGATAATAAGTTTGTGAGATGCTAATAATAAGGGAGTAAACGGTTTGGTAAAAAATAATAATAAGTTTGTGACAAAATACGCAAACTTAATAGTCTGTTTTAGTCTAATTAATAGATGGTGAAAAAAATTATTTTATACCAAAATGCATAAAGTGAAATGTTAAGCAGTATATTTTGGGGTACTTTAGGATTCATAAAAAAATTTAACTCTTCAAATACCAGAAGTTTCTTCTTAAATAATCGGATTGGTAAAAGATAATAATAAGTTTGTGACAAAATACGTCAAGTGAGATGCTAAACAACGTGCTTTAGTGTACTTGATTGTGAAAAATTTTATTTTGTACCAAAATGCGTAAAGTGAAATGTTAAGCATTATGTTTTGGGGTACTTTAGGATTCATAAAAATAATTAACTCCTCAAATACCAGAAGTTTCTTCGTAAGTAACTGGTTTGGTAAATAATAATAATAAGTTTGTGATAAAATACATAAAGTGCGATGCTGACAGTATATTTTGGGGTGCTTTAGGGTCCTGGAAATTTTTTAGATGTTTAAATACGCTAAGTTTGTTCCTCAATAACCTGTTTGATGAAAAAACAAAAAAAAACGTAAAGTGTGATGCTAGACAGTGTTTTGAGCTACTTTAGGGTCCAGAAAAGAATTTACATGTCCAAATTGGTGTTTTCTTCTTTATTTTGATAATTTATCACCAACGAGTATTAGAAGCACATTTAAATGGGTGTTTAGTTTTAAATCAGATTCTTCATGATACCTACGTACATGTTTCACTTTCTATTTGTGTTGTCTTATTTTTTTAATTATGGGTTAACTTTTTGTATTTCTGATAAACATAGATAACATTATTAAAACTTGTTATATTTTTTTTTCTTCTTCTTATATGTGGTTTTTTAATTCCAATGTCTTTGTTAAAGTTTATTTTTAATTTATAATATTATTATTTAATTTATATTTATAATTGAACTTTTTTCGTGGGAACTTCGACCTTATTTACAATAGAACTCCTCATTATTTTCTTTCAACTTTGTATAAGTGTTTTTATTTTAATGGTGGTTTTTATTCAACCCTGCATGATGTATTGATGTACTCCCTCCGGACTAAGAATATTAAGAATATAAGTTGTATGCATTTAATTTTCTTGAATTCATGAAAAAAAGAAATAGATTTTCTAAACTATCCCTAATTAATAGTCACCTTCTCACAATATTAATAAATTTTCTGGTAAAAAAAGGAGTTGATAGATTATTTTATTAAAAGTTTTAGACATTTTCTTCCCATTATCTATGAATGTTTAATTTCAACGTTTTTGTCAATATTCTTTCTAAATTTTATAATCTTCTTATTTAATTTCATAGTTATAATTTAACTTTTATCCACAATTATTTGGCTATATATTTTACAAACCAACACCATTGGTCCACTGGCATAAGCTACCCTGGGACACCGGGTCGACTTAGTGCTCCCGAGTTCGATTCCTGCAGTGGACGAGCTCTGGACAACTAAAAAAAAACCGATCATGAATGGTTATAAAGAGGTTTACTAATAAATGCGTAAAAAATTTATTACTTATTTACACAAGGAAATTTGGCCAACCCCGTGCATCGCACGGGTTATGTGCTAGTATATATATATATATATATAAAATTGGTTTTTTAGTCTTTTTATGTGTTCTTAATTAGAAATATTAAAAGAATGATAAAATGTGCTAACTTTTATGCTTTAATTCTTAGTTTAATATTCTTTAAATATTAAAATAAGTCTAACTTTAATATTTATTTATTATTAAAATATTAAACCACGGTATTTTAATTTTACTTTTTTTTTTCAATTTTATTGCCTTTTAGTTATACATGTTTGCTAGTTTTTAATAAATTTCAAGGTCCCCAAACTAGAATGGTGGGGATTCGTGAGGATGAAGACAAGAGAGGAAAACTCTCCATTGCGAGAAATGAGAACGGAGACGGAGGACAGTTTGAAGGGGAGGAGCGATTGCTTCTACCCCACCTCACCCATTGCCATCACTAGTTGCATATCGGTGCCTGGGGTGGTCCTCTGGGGTGGTCCTCAGATTTTAGGTGCCTTGGGCACACCAAGAAAATGATGCCCTCATAATCTTAAATTTATGATTCTTTACGCATTTTTTGTTGCAAAATTATTAAGAAATTGTCTATAATGAAGGTAATTTTGAAAACTATTTTTGATAGAAATCAAACTAAGTTTATTTAACCAGACATGCTTTTACATTTATAATTTTTTATATTAATATCTATATATACTAGTAAAGAAAATATAATTTGGTGTCCTTTAAAAAATGAGGCCCTGGCAGTCGCCTCTCGTGCCCATGCTCAAGGCCAATTTCACTCGTGATTCGAGAGGATATGTAGAAGGAGAAGGACCTACTAGCATGAGAACATGGCACCCATGCTCTCAGTGATGGATCCAGAAATTTTCAGTATTGGGGGCAAAAATATAACCTATAATATTTTTTCAAAAAAAATATTGGAAATTTTTACAAAATACATAATTTCACTACACAAAAGTTCTAAAATACCTAAAGTTCTACAACTTACATAGCCAAAAAAGTAGAATTAGTACCATAATAAAGTAAGTGTCGATCCACTTTTCAATACAATATAAAGTAATAATACTATTTTAACATATATATGTCATTGGTTTGTCTCTGTAGTGTATTAGTTGAGTCATTTGAGGTCAACATAAAAGATAAAGTGAGGTCAAAATGTTAGAATACCCTTATTATTGGTTGGAAAACAAAACAAAGTGAAATCACTTGACCCCGATATATCAAACATGGATCCATGCCTGCCCATCCTCATAAAGGTGAAGCTAAATAAATCCTGTCCTACCTTTTCCAAAAAAAAACCCTGTCCTTAAAATGTATAATCTATGCATACACGTCGCCACATTTCCTACTTCTCAAATGTGTATGGCTAATAATAATATGAAGCATTTTCGTTTGCTTATGTATATTCTTTGTTTGGTTCTTTTTGTTGTTGGTTTCGGGTACGAACTTACGTGTTCGTTTTATCGGCACATGGAAACATGATGCATATATTTTTAAATGTTTTTTTTTTTAAAAACTATTTTTTTTAAACAAAAGAAAGAGATATGAAGCCTCGTTAAAATCTTGTGATGCAAAACTCTCCTTAAGAAAAAAGCATCAGGAAGGAAAGAGTACTCCCCTTAAATTTTATTGAAAAAAAAGAGAAAATGTACAGAAAACATGGGGGACTAGACCAAAACCCATGAGCATAAACAACATTATAACTGGAAAAAAAATAATAAGAGCAAGCCTGCACAGGTGTGCAAAAATATCACTAGAACGACTCTCATCCCAACCAGGTCGGCACCAGAGTCGCTAACAATCATTTGCAACACACCAAACATAGGAGGCAAAAGGAAAACCCAGCCCATTGAGGAAAGGAAGAAATTAACAAAACCTATAGTTAGGCAAACTTAACTTATTCCTGAAAAAATCTTCTGCAATGAAGCTCGGGATGAGATTCCACCAGGTAAAACCACTTGAATTAGTGTCATGACCTGCAAGCTTATCAGCACAGGCATTACCTTCTCTGTAAATGTGGGTGCAAACGAAATTCATCTGTCTAGTCAAGTATAAACAATTGTTCCATCTGTTGCGGAGTTTCCAAGGAACAACATTACTGTTCTTAAAGGCCGAAACAACTAATTGAGAATCACATTCTAACCACAAAGACATCAATCCTTTGTTAAAAGCAATCTCGATAGCCAACGTAGCTCTAGTCAGCTCAGCATGAAGGGCATAATTGTTACCTATCGAGGAAATAAACACCCAAAGACAGCAGCACTCCTGTCTCTAAAAATCCCACCACAAGCAGTTGGACCAGGGCAACCCTTAGCGGCACCATCTGTATTGCACTTAATCATGTAAGGAGCAGGTGGGGTCCAAATTACCTCTTTGATGTGGTTGAAGAATTTCTGTAATTACTGTTGACATTAAAGGCTTTTATAATCATAAATTCAGCAGTAGAGGAAGACATTGTAGATTTATAGGCATTTCCTGCTAAAGTTACATTGGAAATAATTAAATTGATGGCAGTATATAAGGGGATCACGTGATTATCAAATCTAGCTTGATTCCCGCAATACCAAATCACCCAAAAAATGTTTACAATAGCAGTAGAGACAATGTCACTCAATTGATGACTCCAACCGTGGGAAGTCAAGGCTAAAATGCTCTGAAAATAAGTAGTGTCAATATTGAGGCTTAGGATTCCTCCGAGCCAATTCCAAATGTGTTTTGTAAAAGGGCGCAGCAGGCAAGGAAAATGTGGTGAGAAGTCTCTAAATCACTACCACAAATGCTACAAACAGAAACCATAGTGCAACCTCTATTTCAAAGTTGGTCAGTGGCAGAGCTAGCCCTTTTTTTATGGGGTGGCGAAACATAAAAGTAATTTTTTTATATGTCAAATAAATTTCATTAAGAAATAACCAAAGTGAACTACATAATGTAAATTAAATCGACATAGTCATCTAGGAAAGCCGAACTCGACGACGCTTTATGGAATCAAATTCAATAATAACTGTCTCCGTACTAAAAAGACTAGCAATGTCTCTTTCAATATAAATAACTAAACTATCTGCAAGAAACTCATCATCCATTTTGTTTCGGAGCCTTGTCTTAACAATCTTCATTGCTGAAAAAGCTCTCTCAATAGTTGCTGTAGAGATTGGAAGTGTCAAAATAAGATGAATCAATCGATCAAACAAGTGATAAGTTTTTGACTTTCCTGTTTCTACCACTTTTTTCTCTTTCCTTTTTTGATGTGGATAGCACGCCTTTTTTTTTTTTAGTGACAGCCTAGATTGTTGTAATATAAAGTAATATATAATATATAATATATAATAATAATAATAATAATATTGATAATAATATAAGTAATATAAATAGTGTGTGTCAGTGTGTGCAGTGTTATTATCACTAGAATAGTATAGGCCCTTCCGTTTTTGACTGAGCGCAGTGCTATGTATACATATATTTAGTAGTTTAATACTATTGGGGTAGCATAGCTTTATAATAGGCATATATAGGTACTTGTTTTTATTTTTTTTGGGTAGCAAGGACTATCCCACCCATAAAGAAGGATCCGCCCCTGAAGTTGGTCATCTGTTGGCATCTTATTATGAATAGCCCTCTAAAGAATAAATGATTTTGAGGGTGGAATAAAATTCTTCAAAACTGTCTTAGTCTAGGGAACAACCTACCCAGCGGGAGCGTGAAAAAGAAAAGAATCCCTGAAAGTCAGATCTCCTGAATTAGAGCAATCCAACATCAATTGATCATCCACCGGGATATTGGGGATAACAATTTTCTGAATTTGATGTAAATTTGGGGGAAGTGATTAATGAAGTCGGTAGAGATAGACCATCTACCGTTTATTATAAAATCACTCAGAGTAGCTTTGGGGTCCCTGTGTAAATTAGGAGGTATACCAATGATATCCACAATAGGCTTAAAGAGTCAAGAGTCCGTCCAAAAATTTATTCTAACACCATTCCCAAGCTTCCAAGTTGAGTGCTCGAGAATCACAGAAATACAAGATTTAAATCCAAGCCAAATAGAAAAAGAGATGTGATAGTTCACCGGCTTATTGTTTTTATAAACCCTAGCTTTCAAAAGCAAGGCCCACTGTAAGTTGGTAGAAATGAAAATCCAGCCAAGCTTTAACATACCAGCCCTATTAATTGTTTTGATGGATCTAAAGCTCAGGCCACCTTCTTGAAAGAGCTTGCACACCTTATGCCAAGCAACAGTAACAATTTTTCTAGTATTAACATCACTTGACCACACAAAATTTCTAATCCATGTTGTCAACAGTATTAAGGAGATTAGCAGGCCAAGCATAAATGCAAAAGCTATAGACCAACTTGCTCAAAATGACAGAATTTACCAGTTGAACTCTACCCATAACAGATAATAACGGGCCTTTCCTGGAGGATAGTTTAGCCTTAATTCTATATGCAATAGGCAACATATGTATTTTCCGAAGCTTTCCTTCGAATAATGGAACACCAAGATAAGTAAAAGGGAGAGATCCTTTAGAGAATCCAAGCAAAGCTGAGATGGCGTTGACACAAGAGCAGGATATGCTGCCATTGAAAAATTTAGACTTCTCTTTACTGATAACCTGGCCTGAGATTTGTTCATAAGAGGAAAAGAGTTCCAGCAAGCTAGAAATACTCTTTTTAGTAGCTCTACAGAAGATGATTATATCATCAGCATATAACACATGACTTGGCATACAGAAATCTCTCGGGCTAACCATGAGCTGAAGCTTACCATCTGCCACAAGCTTGGAGATGCCTCGACTAAGAACATCTTCAGCCAAGCAGAATAGAAGAGGGAACAAAGGGTCTCCTCGTCTAACTCCCCTTTTGCAACCAAACAAACCAACAACAGAGCCATTGATAGAAAAAGAGAGCTTAACTGACTGAAGAATAATATTAATCCAAGAACAAAACTTCTCATTAAAGCCAAAAGCAGCTAGGACTTGAAGTAAGAAATTCCAGTCAATAGTATCAAATGCCTTTTTGATGTCAATTTTCAAGGCTAATTGGCCTCCAAAAGACTTTTTCTGAAGCAGATTGATAGATTCGGAGGCTGTGCAAATGCAATCAGAGATGTTTCTACCTTTCACAAATCCCCGTTGATTATCAGAAATAATAGCAGGAGCGACTAGAGCAAGTCTGTCAGCTATAACTTTAGTAATAATTTTGAATTTAAAATTAGCTAGAGCTCTAAGTCTATAATGCTCTATTCTATCAGCTCCATCAACTTTTGGAATCAGAGCAATAATATTAGAATTAAAGTTAGGGAACAACCAACCTTGTTGAAAAAATTGCAGCACAACAATATAAACATCCTGAGCTACAATATCCTAGTAGTGCTGAAAGAAGAAACCGCCAAATCCATCAGGACCAGGGGCACCATCACCATTAAGAGAAAAAACTGCAGATCTAACCTCATCCAGAGAAGGTAATTTAGTAAGCATAATGTTGTCCTGATCCAAAACTAAAGCAGGAATAACGTCCCGAATAAGATCATTGGAGCGACATTCATTGTTCACCGAAAATAAATTCTGATAGTAATTCAAAATATGGTTCTCAATATCAGCAGCATTGGTAAGAATACTATCACCGTCCTTCATAATAGAGATCCTCTTGGTAACATTTTTAATTTTTGTCATTTTATGATAAAAGGCAGTGTTTCTATCACCAAATTTATGCCAATTAACTCTAATTTCTCCTTCCAATATGCTTCTTCATAATTTAGCGCATATTGCAAATTAGTTTGAGCCTCCTTCTCAAGAGATAATAAATCATCGGAACCACCTAGATTATTAATCTGACCCGGGATGTTATCAAGTTTGGCTAAAGCCTCATTAACATTAGTGAAAACGTTACCAAAAACGGTAGTATTCCAGTCCTTCAGCTTTGCTTTCAAGTTTTTCAACTTCTGCGATAAGATGTGCATGTGGCAGCCAACAACAGGGCTTTGCCAAACCTCGGAGACAAGCCTCCTACAATTAGGGTGTTGAGCCCACATTTGCATAAACTTAAAAGAAGAATGTTTTTGTAAGGAGGAGAAGGGGAAAATCATCTGACTTACTTCTAGTAAGTGTGCAACAGTCAACACTATCCCAAAAATTGAGCCAATCCTCGTTACATATGGATATATCGAGCCTCTTCTCTGTATAATGACTTCCGAGACGACCTTTAGACCAAGTAAATTGAGATTCCCGCGTAGGGATATGGATCAACTGATTCGAATCGGTCCATGATGAGAATTCATAACATGAAATAGCTAAAGAAAGCCCCCGACCTCTGTGCTCTCATGAGCACCCAAAACTGCATTAAAATCACCAATAAAACCCCAAGAAGCAGAGTGGTCCCACTGCAAGTTAGTGAAATCGCTCCAAAGTTGCCGCCTAGCAATGTGATAAAGAATCACCAAAATCTTATTAGGTTAGGTTCATGTAGATTCCATGGTTGTTTGTAATCAGTTTAATAGTTTGGATCTTGTGAGTCCATTGGGTAGTGCTTTTGTATGCCGTATTCGATATTTGATTTCCATGTAGTGGGATATTAGGGCTGCTCATTGTTATAGAGAAGCCAATTTTTGTTAGCATCTCTTGGTTGTGATCTGGATGTGTTGTTGTGAGAGGCGACTGCCAGAGCCCAAAAAAATTATATTGAAATAACACATTTATTCTGTATCAAGTTTCTACTCACTGTGTTATTTCAATATAATTTTTTTGGGCTTTTTAGTCCTCTTTATTCAGAAAATACCCACCTCCAATATAACCAATTTCATTAATGCTAATTTTATATTGAGTCCTTACTTAGTTTAATTTAAGATACAACATTAATTTATGTTTAAGATATATCATTAATTTATGTTTATACGCTTCTTTTATATATATATATATATATTGAAAAATTAAGTATGAAATAAAATTAATTTATTCCCTAAATTTAATATAAAAAGAAATTAAAATACTAGAGGGAATCTGTTTTATCTTTACTGTGAAAGCCCAATTTGAGAAAGGGTGAGAAAGGGGTGCTATATTTGGTCAAAAAAAGAAGAAAGGGGTGCTATAAATCTTTAAGCTTAATTAAACCTTTTAGTTTACATGATGGGCTTAAATTTTAAGTTTTCTTGGTAAGGTATGTCATCCAAAAGCATGAGTATATCAATTGTGAACAAATGTACGTTTAGAAATTGTTGCGATTTATTGAGAATCTAGATGGAGACACAAGGACCCATTGAGCGTGACAACAATGTTGATTTTGTGAATATATTCAAAGTAAAAGGGTACCTCATTCTTGCTATATAATCTCTCTTATTGAAAACTTTGTGGTGGGAATCCTCCATGATCATTGAAAAGAAGAAAGAATGAAAAAGATGGTGTTCAGAAAGATAGAGGAAAAAGATGCTACGTAACTGATGGAACTAGCTAGCTAGCTACACACTTTTCAGGGTATACACAATTTACAATTTAGTGTCCAATCAGAAACTTCTAATGATTGTGAAAGCCAAAGGAATCACTCAAAATTTTCTAATGATAATATTAATTCATTAAACACCAAAAAATAAATGTTTTCAAGTGCAAGAAAGAAAGAAATTAATGGTTGCCCTAATCACCAGCAAATCACATGGAAGATCACTAAAGAAAGGGTGTGAGTTGTCTCCTTCTCAAATACAAACCCCATGTTCTCTTGTTACCTGGATGTTAGTGAAAAGAGAATAAATGTCTCATATAAATGTTATAGCCAGACTATCTAAAAGGGTTGGCGAAAAAATATCAAAGAAAGGCAAAAGCCTTTTTCCATTCTTTTAATTAATTATCTCATCATATATGATCCCATTGCGATTTGATTCTAATGGCCTTACATATTTTTCAAAAAAGGGTTTTTTTCTAAAGCTAAACTTTCAACCCATCATCTAATTAACATTATTGAATATGCTATAGCTTCTATTCTGATTTAGATGTTACACCTTGTTTGCACATTTTAGCTAGACCCTACACAACAACCGTGATTACCTCACTCAATTTTCATCCCTAATATCTTTTAATAAGTTACTTTAGCTAGATAGTTAATTATATATAGTAGAAGCATTTATGGGAAAAGTCCTCGAAATGAAATGGTCCTAGCCAACAACCATTTTGTGCCTAGAGAACATGATGAAATAACCAAGGAGAGTGCGACACTTAAGGGGAGACCTAGGGCCTAATCAAGCTAGAGCCAGTTGGTAATCCAAAGTTTGTCGACGAATCCCCCAACCTTACTTTGGCTTCACCATGGTTAATGTGGGTCATGTTCTAATTGTAATGGGGCAGAGGCTTTCTCTGCCATGATTAAAAAGATGGTTTGATTTAACCTCCCCTAAGACTTACAAAAGGAGGTTTGTGCCGAGGGGCGCTTCCTATAATTAATATATATATATATATATATATATATATATATATATATATATATATATATATATTCAATCGGGGTATAAGATAAATAGCAAAGTTATTTGTTTAAGATGAGTGATATCATCTTTGGAGTGGTATGGTGGAAGTGGTGAAGACGCAACACGATCAGAGATGGAAGATCGATTGATAAGTCACGAAGACATCACAATTGGTTTTGGAGATTCCAGTTGATAAGTCGGGGTCGAGCGCCACGACAAATCGATAAACCCTACGAACAGTTCAAAGAATCAAAGAGAAACATCTCTAAATTTTTATTCAAAACTGAACTTCCTTGAAATAATTTTAATTCAGACCTAATCTTCAAATAATGACAAAAAATTAAATCCTAATAAACACTACTTCAAATTTAAATTAAATAAGATATACATTAATAAAAAAATCTTAATTAAAAGTAAACAATTCTAGAGATTCCTTTTTGTCTACTTGAATGAAATAACAAATAAACACTACGCACACACACCAACACTGCTCAGGCTCGAGTTCGAATCCGGGAGCAGACGTCCTCATGTTACTGAAAAATTGCCAAATCAATCAACAGTGAGAGACATTAAATCCTAAATATATGTGCAATTAAAAGTAGGGTAATTCAGTAAACAAAATTCAATAACAACCAGCTATATTGTCAAATCGGCTTCTAAGGTAGGAACTAAAATTGTGCTTATAAAAAAAAAAGAAGAAAAACTACACCCCCTTCCACCATATGTGGTATTAAGTGAATAGTATTATGGTAGTCCATTAATGAATCTAAGTTAGACTTTGATACTATTTTATTTCTTTTTTGTGTCAACTACTATTTTAGATTTTGAGTATAACACTCAATAAGTGGGCATGTTTTTCTCCAAGATCATGGGTCAAATAGTGGTCTTTCGTTGTCGTCGGTGTAAAACTTTTTTACATCCATATATGGTGTTTATTGTACCCATGTTTCTCTATAAATAATAGGAATTTTTTTAAGGGCAAACATATTAATATTATATAAATAGTACTCAACCCAAATACAATATAGAGATGATATAAATAGGAAGTATTTTCTTCTTTCTTTTGTTTATTATTTTCAAAGTGAAACTTTATGTTGCTTAAAGTGTTGTTGGGTGTGGATCATCACTAGTTATTTCAGTGATATAAATGTGTCAGTTGTGAATATTTTTATATGGTTGGAGGCTTTCATTATCATATATAGGTCACCATTAGTCAAAAAGAGCAACAAAAATTAATTACTTTTAAAATCTAACTTTTATAATTTTTTAATGTATTTTGAATAGATAAAAAAAAATTATACAAATATGACATTTTTAATTCTTCTTATATATTGGAAGATTTCTTTATCATAAAAAAAATAACTAAGTATTTTTAAAAAATAAATATTTGTTATTTCAAAAGAATTTGGAGTTTGGAATAGAATAAAAAGTAAAACTTAAACATATCACCTTTAGATTTTTGGGATAATTTTTTTGAAGTTATGAACTAATATATCTACTATCTATCCATACGTACCATTAACCTACTACCAAAATATCAATTTTACTATTTTCCCAACTAAACAATTTTAAAATATTTATGTAATTTCACCTTTTCACTTTTTCGCCCTCTCTCATATATTTTTTCAAATGCTTCCTCTAAATCTATCTCATTTTTCTATTTTGTCACAATATATCTACTTTAATTTCATCCACATATCTCCATTTTTTAATATCTATTTTTTCTCTGTCAATAAGTTTTATTTAGTCTCTACAGGAAATATTACAATTTGTAAAATTTGAAACTTTACTACAATTTTGTTTTCTAATCTCTATAGGAAATATTACTTATCACTCTGACTCTTGTATTTTTTCAAACTTTTCAATCTTTGTCACACATTTTTTCATTCTCTCCTCCTCTTTCTTCCCCTAACTCTCTCATTTTTCTCTTTTTCACAATATATCTACTTTAATTTCATCTACATGTCTCCTTCATTTTTAATATTCCGTTTTTCTCTATCAATAAGTTTTATTTAGTCTTTACGAGAAATATCACAATTTGAGAAATTTGAAACTTTAATACAATTTTGTTTCCTAATCTCTACGAAAATATTACATATTGCTGGTAAATGTTAACGGCGCAGTGTTCGGACTAACTCAATTACAAATTGGAACCTTTTGTTTATGTACTTTAAATTAGTCTTGATTTTCACGGGGGTAATGTTCAGACTAATTAAATTATGTCTAAGTCTATTAATAAAATTAACATGACAACACCTGTGCGTATGCATGGGTATACTGCTAGTTTTTTTAATATTAAACACACATGTCCTTTTAATATATGGGTGATGCTAATTACACACACATGGAAACATGAATATGTATGTTAGCAACTCACTATAAAAAATAGTTTTAAATTATATTTATACCCATCACATTAAGTTGTTTCTAAGTAACAAAAATTGGATTTATTGGTCCCAATAATAGTGTGCATGTTGCTAACATACTCCTCCTAAAACACACTTGTATGTTAGCATTCCTCATTTATTAAATTATATTTATACCCATCACATTATATGTTTCTTTTTTAAAAAAATTCATATTTATATGTTTCTTATTTTTAAAATAATATTGCGCAAGGATAAAAAAACTTAACCGTTCAAATATGCTAAGTTTGTTCTTCAAAAAAATAATCTCGTGACAGAATATATAAAATTTTGATGGTTCAAATATGCAAAATTCGTTCCTCAATAATAGGTTTGGTGAAAAAATATAATATCGTGACAAATACCTAAAGTGTGATGTTAACCATTGTATTTTTGGGTACTTATAAGCGTTCGAAAAAATTGTAACTGTTCAGATATGCAAAATTCTTTCCTCAATAACCGATTTGGTGAAAAAAATTTAGTTCGATGTCAAAATATGTAAATTGCACTCTCCACTTTAAAAATCAATTTATTTTTATACTTCTTTTCTAATATTTGAATTTCTTCCAACAGGTATTAGAAAGATACTTAAGTTGGTCTTTATATTTTTGTTTTAGTCTCGATTTTTAGTATTTGATTGTAAATAGTATTTAATGAATATATAGAATGTCAAAATTTCTTAAATTCAGCAAACATGAACAATGGAAATTTTGAACTTGAAATATCTGTTGAAAAAATCAATTTATTTGTATACTTCTTATCTTTATATTTTTTAGAATCGTATCTTTTAAGGTTCACTGTTTATAAGAATAATTTCTCTCTTTTTTGTGTTTGGTTGCTTTCAGTCTTACCAACACACATGAACAATAGAAATTTTGTGGCCTTTCGTTCTTAATTTGTTTAAAAAATTAACACTACCTCGTGCAACTCACCCTTTTACGAATTTCACTACTTTAAAAAATCAATTTATTTTTCTAGTTTTTATCTTTGTATTTCTTAGAACTGTGTTTTTCCCTATAAAATTTTGGTTTTTTGTTTTTAGTCCCTCTAAAAATTTTCACAAACTTTTGGTCCCTATAAAATTTGGGTTTTTTTATTTTAGTCCGTCATAACTTCTTTTAATAACGTTTCTTGATTTTTAGTAGCGTTTTTTTAACCTTTCATAAGCGCTATTAAAAGTCTTGAAGCACTATTAAAAGTCATGAGGGACTAAAAGTAAAGAACTCAAATTTTATAGGGACCAAAAGTTGGTGAAATTTTTTTGAGCAACTAAAACAGAAAAGACTCCAACTTTACATAGACCAAAAACATATTTTACCCGATATATAATAGTCAGAAGAGTTTTAATTTGAGAGAATGAAAGGAGTATATTTGAACCGCGTAACAATAAACTTGTTTGATTATCACATGACCACTTTAAAATGTCACATGACTGTGTTTTTTAATCTTAACCATTCATGATTTGATCCATGACCACAATTTGTTCATCTCACCCTCTCATAAGATCAAGTAATGAATAATTAAGATTAAAACAAAAAATCAATGAATTTTTTAAATTGTCATGTAATCACTTAACATGTTTTAATCATGATTATCCATGTATTATTTTACGGTTCAGATTTATTCATCTCACCGTTTCATATTAAAACTCATGTCAACTGATACATCTCATATATATATATATATATATATATATATATATATATATATATATATATATACCCCAAGAAAATGTTTGTCGAATAATAATTGATAAAAGGAATATTGTTATTCGATGCGTGTATCAAATAAAGAACAGAGTCTAGCTTTCAAAATATTATTGTGTTGTATCTAATTTCTTTCGATTTAACACAAGAATTTGCCCGAAAAATTTGGCCCTTAATAATTGGTTTAGACGAAACAACAAATATACACGACTCATACTATTAGGGCAATAGTGAATTTGAATTCGAGGAACTGACGTCCTTATATCAGTGAAATTTCCAATTCAATAGCACTAAGTGTTAGACTTATTGATTTATTATATTTACTTTATTATCTATAAACTTAATTAGTTTTAGGGTGCGTTTGATTTTATAAAAAGTAAGATACTGGAGTGAACAACTCTAATTGTACGCTGTTTGATTTGAAAACTGTTCATGGTACTGGACAAAAACTAGGAACAAGGGATTGGGGAAAAACTCAAATTCCTATCCCTCAAAAAACCACAGTACAACTACCTAATTACGCTAAAAATATATCAAAATATTATTTTTATTTCCTATTCAATAATTTCTCTCTCTCCCGCTCTCTCTCCCTCTCTCATATTTTCTCATCTGATGACCTCTCTCACCCGTCTCTCTCTTTCTTTCACCTCCTCTACCTCTCTCCTCTCATCTCTCGTACATCTTCTCATCTCATGACTTGTCTCTTCTATTAATCTTACATCTTATCTCATAATCTCTCTCCTATCATCTCTCTTACATTTTCACATCTCATGACCTCTCTCTCTCTCTCCATCGCAGATTTTTCTTTATAATTTTTTAGTTATATTATATGAAATCATTATAAACATTGGAAATGAAATTATAGTAAATTTTACGTTTTTTTTCTTGTGTTATCTATTGTTCACCAAATAGTGTACAAGAAAATAAGTTATCTAGTACTGTCTTTTCCAGTATTGTACTGTCCTGTACTTTCCTATTTGCAAATCAAACGAACTCTTAGTGATAATTAGTTTTATGATTTTTTAGCCAGTTTAGAACCAATTAGCGCTTTTCTAGTTTGTTAGTCTCTCCTTGATATATATATATATATATATATATATATATATATATATATAACTTTCCTAATGGCCATTTTATCAAAGAGAATTCCTTATCAAAGTAACATGGCATCAATTGAAACTCACTCTCCGCTCTTCTCTGAAAACGCCCCTCTCCTTAGTGAATTCCTCTTTTTCTGCGAAGCTTTAACAGTTTTTCTCTTCTTCCTCTTTCAGTGCATTTTTCTCTACAATGCTTTCTCTCAAGCAATTCTCGTCGTGTCATCTCTGGTCCATGCGTCACATTCTTGATTCGCTTCTTGTTTCTATTATATGCCGTAAATCAATGGCTCCTTCTTCATCTTCTTCCTCTGGCTCTGATTCTTCGCTCGAATATCCATCAATGTCCTTGCATTGAGACACCTCAACAAAACAGGGTGGTAGAAACCAAACACCTCGTAAATATAGTCCACTCCCTCATGTTTCAATCTAAATTACCCCTCCCATTTTGGGAGTTTTCTATTTCTCAGGTCTTCCACCTAATTAGCCTCCTCCTATCCCATCTCTAAATGATCAACCACCCTATCTCAACCTACATGGAAGCCCTCTTGACCTCTCACATCTTAGAGTATTTGGCTCCCTTTCCTATGTCACCAATCACATTGCTTATCGTATCAAATTCCAACCCTGTGCTCACAAATGTGTGCATAATGGACACATTTTGGGTGTAAAAGGATTTCTCCTATATGACCTCCACAATATGGAGATCCTTTACTCTTAGCGTATCTCATTCTATGAAAACATTTTCCTATTTTCCACACCTAATTCCCACACACCAATGTTCAACCCTACACCCGAACCTACCACCCAAACTCCTCTGCCTAACTTCACTGACCTGTTACTTGCTACCACTCCTACCATAGACCCTCCCTTACAAGCTGATCCTATTGATCCTTCTATGACCATTTCAAAGCCCACTACACCTCCCTCTACCTCTCCCTCGGCCTTCCTGTTTCATAACCAACCGCACCCAAGGATGCTCTCTCCCCTCTACTACACCCTCTAAACCTCAAAGACACTCCACTAGAACCCATAATGCTCTTAGTTATCTTCGAGGCTACCATTGCAACTTGGCCCATTCTACTAGCGTTGACAATTGATCCTCAGGTATCTATTTCCCTATTTCTCATTATATCTCTTATGATCAGTTGTCCCTCTCCCACAAAACTTTTGTTTCAGCTATTTCCAGCCTTACAAAACTATACTCTTTTGCTCAAGACTTTAAGCATGATTGTTAGAAAGAATCCATGAACAAAGAAATTCAGTCTCTTGAAGATAATCACACCTGGACCCTCACCACCCTCCCACCAAGCAAAAAGGCCATAGGTTGCAAATGGGTCTACAAGACCAAACAACGGGCATAAGCTTCTCTGAAGAGGTATAAAGCACACCTTGTTTCAAAAGGTTTCACTCAACTTGAAGGGGTTGACTACCTAGAAACCTTCTCCCCCATAGTCTAGTACACTATGTTCAGACTTGTTATTTATCTTGCAGCCGCGTCTAGATGGCATTTACACCATTCCTCCTTGGTGATTTTCCTGAGGAGGTATATATGCGTCTTCCCCAAGGTTTTGACAAGTCTAAACTAAATCAGGTGGGAGTTATTTTATGGTTTGAAAGGCAAGCATGCAACGTAATTTTAAGTTGATATCTTTTCTCACATCTCTTGAATTTGTAAAATCCAAGTCGTACTACTCTCCCATGGTTAAGACCGAGGGTTCTCTAGTCACCATTCTACTCATCTATGCTGATGATATAATGATTTAGTTCTCACAATAAAGCATCTTTGCTAAAATTTAATCTATCGAAACTTCCCTCGATGCCTAGTTCAAAATCAAAGACTTGTGCCTCTTGAAATTCTTCCCTGGGTTAGAAGTTGCATGGTCCACCACCCACTTGACTCTAAGACTCAAACTATCTGTTTCTGATGGTGTCTTATTGGATGAAACTTCTCAGTTTAGAAGGCTCATTGGCCGCCTCTTATACCTCACCCCACTTTGCCAGATATATGCTTTGTAGTTCACAAGCTCAGCCAGTTCATCTTTGCTCCTCGTGAATCAAATCTAGATGCTTCCCAACATGTTCTACGACACATCAAGGCAAGCCCTAGCCCTGGCATTTTATTCTCATCCATTTCTAATATGCAACTTAAGGCCTTCAGTGATTTTAATTGGGCCTCTTGTCCGGACACAAGGTGATCTGTTGTTGGCTACTTGTTTTCTTTTGATCTTGCTTTATTTCTTAGAAATCCAAGAAACAAAATACCATCTCAAAGTCCTCCTATGAAGCTAAATATTGCGGCCTTACTGCAATTGCATGTGAAATTCAATGGTTACTTTACTTGCTTCATGACTTACACATACCTCAATCTGTTCCCCTCTACTGCGACAATAGTTTTGCAATCCAAATTGCACAAAACCTACCTTTCATGAACGTACTAAACACATTGAGCTAGATTGTCACTTGATTAGAGACAAGGTCCAAGTGGATCACATCCATCTCATACCCATCCACACCATTGCCTATCTTGCTGACATCCATACAAAGCCTCTTCACCCCCATAGTTTTCAACTCTCTTGTCCAAGCTGAACATGTATGATATACATGGTCCAGCTTGAGGGTGTGTTAGACTTATTGACTTATTGTATTTATTGTATTATCTATCTTTCACTTAATTAGCTTTAGTGATAGTTAGTTTTCTAGTTTTTTAGTCTGTTTAGAATCAGTTAGCACTTTTGCTAGTTTGTTAGTCTCTCGTTGATATGTATACAACTTCCCCGATGGACATGTTATCATAGAGAATTTATTTTTACCGAAGTAATAGTAGGAAATAGAAGCTTCGTCATTTACTTGGTGGCTTTTTAACTCTATTGATCTTTGTAACGTTGTGTATGTGTTTGTGTGTATCAAGAGGCCTCAAAGCCATTATTATACATTAAATGAGTTGATCCCTGGCATATGGTTCTATCGGGAACCAAATTGATACTAATAAGTTGTTAAGTCAAGCTTAATTTTTTCCGATAAGCAACTGATTCATTAAGTGAGCACTAGGGGTGCTCAAAACCACAATTACATATTGTTAATACGCAATAAGGCATTGTGCCACCAAGAGGTAACGGTATAGGAAGATTGATTTCCCACCCCATAAATAAACCAACACCACGATATACGTTTAGTGTGGAATACAATAGAGTCCACTATAGGCACCTCCCATTTGAAAATCAAGTTGTTCCGAGCAATCCACAAACTCCAACAAGTCTTTTTGGTAAAAGCCAAGCCAAAAGATTGAAAGGGGTCCACAATATCAGTCATAGTGCAGAGTTGTAAACCGAGCCAACTACAAACCTTCGTCTAGACGTCTTTCGCAACAGCACAATTACAAAGTAGATGGAGCAAGTCTTCTCTATGCTGCCTACAAAATTGACAGCCCGCTGTCTCCTCTGTATCCAAGACATGACTAGATAACAACAAATCACGAGTTGGAATGCTGTTGGAAAAAAATGCCCCACCCGAAGGTATTAATCATTGTTGGTACAATTGTTTTCCATAATTCAAAAAATATGTCAGTAGAGACCGAACCTGTACCAGCAGTGACCGACTTTGTACCAACAGAAAACTGATGTTGTTGGAGAAAAGAATAAGCTGATTTCACTGAATGATAATTATGTGCTTCTAGTATCCACCTCCACGAGTCCAGAACGCCACAGATAGGTTTGCAATCTGTCAACATTTCCTTCAATTCAAGCCTCCTTCGAACTGCTCAATTGAGGTTCCAAGCTGTCCAAAAAATCCCACTTCCAGTGATCACATTCTACGTTCCAACTGTTGCCACCGTCATATATTTATCACTACAACCTACATATAAGAGAGGAAAGACATGGTATAGAGGCGGACTTCCGAGCCAGTGATGATTCCAAAAATTCATGCTTTCTCGGCCACCAAAACGGTGATGAAAACAGTCATTAAACCATCCATTGTATCATCACCCATAAAAATAATTTCCCTCCACCAAAGAGAATCCTTTTCCCAATCTAATATCATTAATCAAAAAAGACCCCGGATTGCCGTATCTATAATTCAAAATCCCTCTCCATTTAGCATTGCCATCCACCAAGAAACGCCACTTCCATTTAGATAAAAGCGCAATATTGAAACTCTCCAAGTTTTTAATCCCAAGACCACCCTCCTTCTTTGATCTACACACTTTATCCCACGACACCCAATACATCCCCTTACTATCTTCCTTAGCTCCCCACAAAAAGTCCCTTTGTAATTTGATCATTTTGTTGATCACCAACTTTGGCGTGCTTTATAAAATGAGAAAAAATATAGGGGAATGCTATTCAAAACCGAATTAATAAGTGTTACTCGGCCTCCAATAGATAAATGGTGCCCCTTTCAAGAAGCTAACCGAGTACGGAGCTTCTCAATAACCGGTTTCCAAGTAGCCTCGCGTCTAGGATTTGCGCCAACTGGTATACCAAGAAACTTAAAGAGGATATATTTCGACTGGCAATGGAGAAAAGTAGAAGCATGGTCCAAAAAAATATCGGACATGTTGATACCAATGAGCTTGCTTTTGTTGAAGTTAACTTTCAAATCCGATACTAATTCAAAGCTTCTTAGGATGGAATTGATGCTCCACAGGTTGTTCCAAGTAGCTTGGCCAATGAGAATGGTGTCATCCGCAAATTGAACTATAGAATAATCAAGATGATCCCCCACCTTATAACTGGAAAATAAACCCAAATTCACTGCACTATCCACCAAAGCGGTCAAACCATCTGCCACAATCAAAAATAAGAACGGAGACAACAGACCCCCTTGTCTTCACCCTCTTTGCACCTGAAAGTCTTTGGTTGAGCTCTCATTTACTAACATCGACAAAGAGCTCGAACATACACAAGCCTTCATCCACCTAACCATTCCTATCCACCCTGTAAAACAAAAATGACCAAGAGATAGTGTCGTACGCCTTCTCAAAATCAACCTTGAAGAGCATACTAACTCAAGCTCAATTGATATTAAGTTATAAAATCAACACTTTTCTTTTTTTCTGTTTCTTATCTCTTTCTCTAATATCAAACAACCTCCAATTGTTCTCTAAACAGTTAGACTCTTAGTGATAGCTTTTATCAGTAGGTAAAAGTTGATCTTTTTAAAAGGCTCAAATTTCGTTATAGTCCCTGCAAATACAGCGAATATCCATCATATGGACAAAAATGAATAATTTTAAATTTTGCAAGGGCTATTTAAAAAACTTTTTGCAGGGACCAAAATGAATGATTTTTAATTTTACAAGAATTATTTTAAAATTTTTTTTGCAGGAACCTAAATAAAAAATTATAAATTTTGGAAGGGCTATTTTAAAAAAAAAAGTTTACGTAGGGACCAAAATCAAAAATTATAAATTTTGCAAGGACTATTTAATAAAAAACTTTTTGCAAGAACTAAAATTGATATGTGCTGTGCAGAGACCAAAATTATATTTAAGTTTTTTTAAATGACTATATATATATATATATATATATATATATATATATACTCAGTCTACACTCTCAAATGGGTATCTCTACCTTACAAAATGAAAAGCTGTCAGAATGTTCAGCTTAATTATTTTTTAATTTATGAGTATTTACCTAAAATATCAATAAATTTAAAATATTGGGAGTAGTTGACACTAAAATGGCAACAATTGATGCCAAATCTCACTAAAAGAAAGTCATTCAAATGTTTTTCTATTCTTTTATCACATGAAAAGTGAGTGGATAACGCTCCCAACAAGACTGGTTTATCAATTCTTTTATCACATGAAATGATGCCACGTTTTAAATGGCAATTTTGATTCACTTTGATTATTAATTATATAAGTTGATTTACATGTCAAACCATGAGTAGGCGAAAGGAAACAAAATCTATACGATCGCAAATATATATTGATGTCTGAAAACTACTGAAATTAATTGTGTGTATTGAAGTAGACCTAAATTCAAGAGCATGATTAAGCTAATGTTGAATCTTGATAACAATGATGTAAAATGAAAAGAAAAGTAACCTTATTTTCTTTGCACAATCTTGATTATCTCCGGTACCTTGCACTTCGCACTAGTTAGCGATACTAATAGAATGCCGTTAAGTTTTCCCTATCATTCACTGTAGCATTCCATTTTCCAAGCACATAGTCGTATTTCTATTTGTTCTCGTCCATTGTTTCTAATCTAATCATAAGTGTAGAACATTTACCTTCTCTCTTACCAAACGACTTGTTTTTTTTGGTTAAATGTCTTACTTTCGGATCATTTTATTTGTTGATGACGCTTCACATCATTATGACTTATGTGTCTGGTACATATTGGGTATGGAGGAATTAATCTATCTACAAGACATGCTTATAATCATGAATATACTATAGCGGAAAACAAAGACATATAAGCATGCTTCTACATAATCAAGAACAAAGCCATGACCTTGATAACCTTAGGATCTACGACATATTGATATATCAAGGATTAGATAAATACGTGGATCCATAGCAAAGAAGCGGAGAAAGGATCCTTACAAGAAAAGGAGTGAGTGAAACGAGCAACAGTTACTCGTCGGCTTTATGGTTCTTCTTCAACCGGGACTCCTAATGCCTTAGATTCTCTTCAGATGGAGAGAAGAGAGTAAACGTGTGTATTGCGGTTAGTCCAGTATATTGGGGACCATAGCTTACTTATAGTATGACAGTCTATTAGGGTTCCCATTATCCCTCTAATGGGCTATCACTGGCATCCACTCATATTGGGCTCATATCAATAATAATTAATTAATTAATTATATAATTAGAAATCCAATATAGCCTTTTACTTATTTTGATCACATATGAATCAAGGCTGCTAATTGATAAATAGCTAATATAATTAATAAAAGAATATTTGCCCATATATGATATTGGAATAAAATATTCCAACAATCTCCCACTTGGGTAAGATATCATATTAATTATATCATAATTCTTTAGGCCGGCATCCGAATGCTATTTATCTTTAGATTTCCCTATACAATCTGGTCAACCTCATATATCAACAATGAGACCAACGCGGCAGTCACTAACGTCTTTTGTGACTGTACCCCGATGACCATCATATTAACATACTTGATGACATAGATCGATATGGATGAGTGGCGTGGAAATTTCATGCAATGTGATCTCATGTCATGCCTATTTCCAATTGGTCCAACTTAAGTCTTTAGTGAGATCAAACTGAAGTTGCTGAAAATGCAAAATTTGTTTTGCATATAATATGATACAAACATATTTAATAATAGCTCAACTTAATTTCTGCAGAAAGCCAAAATAACATAAAGTCTGTATCAATACCAAAATTCTAGAACACAAGGGAAAACAAGAAAAGACTCCCACTAATCTAAGGCAATCTCAAAACCAACACCCAATGAGCAATGTGCTCATGGTAAACTTTAGGTGTCAAGCCTTTGGTTAGTGGGTCCGCTAGCATAATGTTGGTCCCTATATATTCTATCAAAATTTGTTTCTCTTGAACTCTTTCCTTCACAACAAGATACTTAATGTCGATGAATTTTGACTTTGTGGAACTCATGTTGTTGTTAGAGTATAGGACAGCTGCACTATTGTCACAATAAATCTTCAATGGCCTCTAAATGCTTCCAAGGATGCTTAGGCCTGAGACAAAATTTCGCAGCCACAAAGCATGATTTGATGCCTCAAAACAGGCCAAAAACTCTGCTGCCATGGTTGAATGAGCCACTAAAGTCTGCTTGGCAGACTTCCAGAAAATAGCCCCTCCAGTCAAAAGAAAAATGTAACCAGATGTGGAACGCCTGCTATCCGGGCATTCCACAAAATCAGAGTCAGAATACCCAATGACCTCTAAGTTATCTGACTTCCGATAAGTAAGCATGTAGTTTATTGTTCTCTTCAAGTAGCGCATCACGCGCTGCACTGCTGTCCAGTGTTGCATACCATGATTACTCAAATATCTACCAAGAACTCCCACTATAAATGCTATGTCGGGACGAGTACAAACTTGAGCGTACATAAGACTTCCCGCAGCCGAAGCATAAGGAACCTTTTGCATCTCTACCTTTTCAAGATCTGTAGCGGGGCACTGATTGAGACTGAACTTGTCTCCTTTAGCCACGGGTGTATCTCCCGGTTTACTATCTTTCATGAAGAATCTATCCAAAACTGTATCGATATAGCTCCTTTGTGACAATCCCAAGATACCCCGAGAGCGATCTCTAAGTATTTGGATACCCAAGACAAAGGTGGCATCCCCAAGATCTTTCATCTCGAAATTCTTCGTGAGAAATCTCTTAGTTTCGTGCAATAAGCCTATATCATTACTTGCTAATAGGATATCATCGACATATAATACCAAAAAGATAAATTTACTCCCACTGAACTTTTGGAATACACAATCATCAACCGCATTAGTCTGAAAATCGTAAGAGGTAATAACTTGATGAAATTTGTAATACCACTGACGGGAAGTTTGTTTAAGGCCATAAATGGATTTCTTAAGTTTGCATACCATAGACTTTGGATCACCTGAAACAAAGTTTTCTGGTTGCACCATATAAATAGTTTCGTCAATGTTTCCATTTAGAAACGCAGTCTTCAATCCATCTGATGCAGCTCTAAGTCAAAATGAGCTACTAGTGCCATAATCCTAAGAGAGTCTTTCGAAGAAACTAGAGAGAAAGTCTCTTTGTAATCAATGCCTTCCTTTTGAGTGAAGCCTTTGGCGACAAGACGAGCCTTATATCTTTCAATGTTACCCTTCAAATCCCTCTTGGTTTTAAATATCCATTTGCAACCAATGGGTTTCTTACCTTCAGGTAACTTGACAAGATCCCAAACGCCATTGTCAGCCATTGACTTCATCTCATCCTTCATGGCATCAATCCACTTAAGAGAGTTAGAACTATTCATGGCCTGACTAAAGTTGACTGGATCTTCCTCAGTCAAGCCAATACCTTCCTCATGTTCTTGAAGAAATACAACATAATCATCTGAAATGGCACTTCTCCTCTCTCTAGTGGATCTTCTTATTGGCATTTTTTGAGGTTGTTGAGTTTGAACTTCTGGTGGTGCTTGAGGAGGAAACTCGGTGTTGACTTCTTCTTGAGCAATGTTAGAAATAACATTTTCATTTATTTCTGGATCTGTTGCTTGAACAATGACAGATACTAAGACTTGACTACTGTCAGTAAAACTCAACTTCCTCAAGAAATCTTGCATTTCTTGTTTCAAAAAATGTTCTTGTAGTGGGGTTGTAAAACTTATACCTGCGAGAGCGTTCTGCGTACCCAAAAAAATAACAACTAACTGTCTTATGGTCCAACTTACCTTCATGTGGCCTGTAAGGCTTGGTTTCAGCTGGAGACCCCCAAATGTGTATGTGCCTAATGCTGGGCTTTTTTCCAGTCCATAGCTCATAAGGGGTCTTAGCGACTACTTTGCTTGGTACTCAATTGAGGATATAAACTGCAGTTTTCAATGCTTCTCCCCAAAGTGACTCTAGTAATGAAGAATGACTAATCATACTCCTCACCATATCCTTAAGAGCCCGATTTCGTCGTTCTGCAACTCCATTCATGCTGGGTTTACCCGACATTGTGTATTGCGGAACGATTCCACACATCATTGAGGAAAAGTGCAAAGGGCCCTGGACGTTGCTCACCTAATCCGTCATATCTACGATAGTATTCACCACCACGGTCCGATTTGACAGCTTTAATTTTCTTTCCTAATTGAAGTTCTACTTCAGCTTTGAAAGACTTGAAAACGTCTAGAGATTGAGACTTCTCATGAATTAAATATAGGTAACCATATCTCGAGTAATCGTCTATGAACGTAATAAAGTACCTTTGCCCATTCCAAGAATTTGTAGGGAAAGGACCACAAATATCTGTATGTATTAGTTCTAAGACGTCTTTAGCTCTTTCGGCACCTAAATTCCTCTTGTTTGTTTGTTTGTTTGTTTGTTTGTTTGTTTCCCCTTAATTAATACACTCTATGCAGACTTTGAAAGTCAGGCAAATCTAAGGGTTCAAGAATATCCTCCGACACAAGCCTCTGAATTCTCTGTTTAGAGATGTGACCTAAGCGCTTATGCCATAAAGTGGCAGAATTCTCATTTAATTTTCGTTTCGTACCATGTGAACTTATTTGCAATATTTGGTTATAGGAATGCTTAACATCAAGCATATAAAGATTATCAATTAAAGACCCGTAACCAACAATATTTGGACCATAAGAGAGACTAGTTTTGGCATCTTTAAATGAACAGTCATAACTAGATTTGTCCAAAACCGAAACTGAAAGTAAATTCCGTCTAATTGACGGGCAAACATATGTCTCAAATAAATCCAAATAAAAACCAGTCTTTAAAAATAGTCTAAAAGTTCCTATAGCCTCAACTGCAACTTTAGTGCCATTGCCCACATAGATGAATCTTTCAGCATCACTCGGCGGTCGGCTCCACAGGCAACCCTGCATGGACATACTAATGTGAGTATTAGCACCAGAATCTACCCACCAAGTATCTTTAGGTACTGAAACTAAATTAACTTCAGAACAAACAAAAGTGAGAGGTTTACCCTTCTTTACACGCCATGCGGCGTATTTAGGACAATCCTTCTTCATGGGTCCTGCTTTCTTGCAGAAAAAACAAGCTGAGCCCTTATCTTGGTTTTTCTGCTGCTTCTTCTTAGAAGAACTTTCTGCAGTAACATTATTTTTCTTCCTCTTCTTGTGTTGAGAATTTGAAGCCAAATGAGCACTTTCAGTCCTTCCCCTCCGCAGTCTCTCTTCCTCTTGCACACAGTGAGACATAAGGTCATTGAGGGACCATTTGTCCTTCTGAGTGTTATATGTCACTACAAATTGTCCAAATTGTGCTGGAAGAGAGATCAAAACCAAATGCACAATCACATCATCAGGGATGTGCATCTTTAGTGCCTTGAGTTTTGATGCAAGGTTGGACATCTCCATAATGTACTCCCTTACGTTCCCTTTACCATTATACTTCATAGAGGTAAGTTTGGCCAAATGGCTACTTATCTCAGCCTTATCACTTTTTTCAAATGATTTCTCTATTGATTCTAGGAACTTCTTAGCTTTCTCATTCTCAGGAATTGAGCCCCGGAAAACTTCCGGAATTGATTTCTTGATGATCATGAGGCACATTCGGTTGGACGAATCCCATTTCTCAATTTTGAGCTCATAAGAGTTCTCCGGAGTGGGAATGGGTCGTTCCTCCCTTAGTGTCTGGTCTAAGTCCATACATCCGAGAACGATCTCAACGGATTCCTTCCAAGACTTAAAATTCGTCCCATTCAGCATAGGGATTTGGTTAATTTGAGTAACAAAAGTTGGAGAGCTAGCAACAGCAACTAAAAAAAGGAACAAATAAACATACAATCAACATTAGTAGCACATAAAATTCTAAATAATTGTTAGATGTGCACAAACAACTTTAATTGTGAATTATAAAAGACCCAAAGAAGATACCAAGCGCACCATTAGTGCCCAATCTTTGGATTGCAAAGACTAACTGCAAGCAGTACTCTCAACGCAATGATCAAATATTGGTGATAAGTCTTGTCAAACAATGGTTGCCTTTGGGCACCCCAATTTCTCACATGGATAAATACCTTAATAATCACCACACATTTACCATCACATGCATGTTATTGTTCGGCCAAGTTCGTCTTCCTTTGGGCCGACAACAACTCGCATGAATAATTTCACGCTACATCTTTTGTAAATTTAATCAAATTGATCTACGTAACAGAGGTTACTTTGGCAACGTGTTGTTTCAATCAACTCAATTAAAAATTACTAGACAATTTTTTTATTAATAATAATAATAATAAAATATGGGAAAGGGTCTAAATTCACATATATCCTACCCATAAGGGTAGAAAAACAAACTGTACGGTTATGGCCTCCTAAACGCAAAAGAATGAAATTACAAAAAATTACAATTCTTCAGCACAAAAATAGTCTCTCCAAATGGCGTCCTCTATAATGTTGTCCCTTTTTGCCTTTCTCGATCAATTACAATATTAAAGTGAAAATAAAATAAATAAGAAAGTCACGGTACGTAGATCGTATTTAAATTAAAATCACGACACGCAGGTCGGCTCGAAATAAATAAACGCATAAACAACACCAAAATACTAAGACCATAACCATACACCACAACGCAAATTATTCAATAACAATAAGGGGCGCCAAACTTTTATTGAGTATAACAAAAATAAAATTTTTAGTCTTTATATATGACCTAACGTGTAAGCTAGGTCCCGCAATTACGCAATAACTCGTTGTAGTATAAATGATGATATGGCTGTACATTATAGTAGTCAAGTATATGATTCAAAGGTTGTGGTTGACGACTTCAATAATTGTTATGGTTGTATTTTGTATTCTTGTAGAGAGACCTTTGCTTATTTTTCTGTAAACTCTCATGTGGAGTTCTCTAGGAGAGAAACTAACAAGGTGGCTCACACTCTTGCCGGGGTAGCCTTGTTTTCAGCTTCCTCTCAAGTTTTCTTTGACATTTGATAAGTCTTAATTTAGTGTGTTTTTAGCATTTGAATTTAATAAGAATTGTGGGATTTTAGTTCTACTTTGGAGCTATTTTACTACAAAGTGTTAGTTTTCAATTTCAGGACCAAATGATGAAGAAATGGAAGAATTTGAGTGAATTAAAAGCAAGGATTAAAAGTGCAAGGTCAAAGGAGTAAAATCAAGTAAATAGAACCAAATATTAGGCCTACACGCACGGTCCGTGCCTACTACACGCATGGTCCGTGCTCACTGTACGTTGCAGAAGCTGGAGAGTTTGAAGACCACGCACGGTCCGTGCTCCCTACACGCATGGTCCGTGCACCCCAGCGGCGTGGTCCGTGCACCTTTGTCTGAAGCTAAAAATGTTACAAAACTCTTCCAATTCTTTCATTATGGCTTGTAATTCGAATTTACTCCTTTGTCTACTGATCCTAGGCTATAAATAGGACCTCATTTCAGCTGTAATGGTACCTTTGCATACTTGTAATCTCACTCCAAAGTTTAATCTAAGTTCTTTCTCTTATTTTAGTTCTTGTTTACTTGCTTTCTTTTATCTTCTTGTTCTTTATTTTTCTGCTCTTTATATTTCCAGCACTTTACATTTCAGCTCTTACTTTCTGCACTTTATTTCTTGTCATTTAGATTTCAGTCATTTACAATCATGTCTATTTATCTTATTGCAATTTACACTATGAATATGAGTGAGTAGATACAAAGTCTTGGGTTATTGGGAGTAATCCAATGATAGGTCCCTAGTAATTCCCAAAGACTATTCTCCACTCCAATTGTTTTATATTTCAATCTAATTTCATTGTCCTTCAATTCTAATCCTAAACATCATACGAAGAACCGAAAGGTGAAGTATTGATGTTGGAACTATGAATTTAGACAAGGGATTCAAAACATGAGAATAGTTTTGAAACTCTTGAGACATTATAAAGGTGTTATGCTTAATGGGTTTTGGTGACAATCAACCATGAGAATAGGCTTGATTGTTAGTTCAAAACACACTTTTGTACTCTGAAAGGAGACATTTGTTATATTCGTTGCCTTGTCTTTGAAATATATTACTTTATAAGTTTGGTAAATGGTCTAAAGAATTACATGGCTTCCTCATCATTGTGATGAAATTAATAACCTGAGACTCTTTATAATTCTGAATTTAAAATCAGCAAACCTTCCTTCTTCTAAAATCATTCCTTTTAGCTAATCAACATCGAAAAAGAAATTGGTAATCAAAAAGTCTCTGTGGGATCGATACTTTTTATTACGCGATAGAACCGTGCACTTGCGGCCTATCAACATTCCATGTATTTCCGCTATGATTATTAATGAAATGAAGTAGACTTTTTGCGTCAAAAAAAAAGTATATGATTCAAAGCAACAATACTTTATATTATATTAGTCAATAATCTCAAATATTTAATCATATAAGGAATGATTTAATGCTATATTCAATGTAATAGTAACGTTCTCAGACAATATAAAATCATATTGAATGCTAAAAGCATAAATATTCCTAAAAGCCAATCATTCTAAAAGATTCTCCTTAAAAAATTTATCTTTCACTGATTTACGCAATTTAATCCAATAACAGAAATTGAAATTCAATGATATTGCTACTCGAAAAACACAACAAAAATTGCACATGATGGAGGAGAACCAAATTAAATCACCAAAGTGAAACCCAATAAATCAACATAGAAGACAGCTCTGATACCACTTGTAGGAATTAATCTATCTGCAAGACATGCTTATAATCATGAATATACTATAGTGGAAAACAAAGACATACAAGCATGCTTCTATATAATTAAGAACAAAGCCATGACCTTGATAACCTTAGGATCTACTACATGTTGATATATCAATGATTAGATAAATACCTGGATCCATAGCAAAGAAGCGGAGAAAGGATCCTTACAAGAAAAGGAGTGAGTGAAACGAGCAACAGTTACTCGTCCGGGACTCCTAATGCCTTAGATTCTCTTCAGATGGGGAGAAGAGAGTAAACGTGTGTATTACGATTAGTCCGGTATATTGGGGACCATAGCCTACTTATAGTGTGACAGTCTATTAGGGTTCCCATTATCTCTCTAATGGGCTATCACTGACATCCACTCATATTGGACCCATATCAATAATAATTAATTAATTAATTAATTAATTAATTATATAATTAGAAATCCAATATAGCCTTTTACTTTGTTTAATCACATATCAATCAAGGCTGCTAATTGATAAATAGCTAATATAATTAATAAAAAAATATTTTCCTATATGATATTGGAATAAAATATTCCAACAGATAATAATAATAAAATTTCAAAATATATATCTGATAGATTTAAAAATGGATGTAGTGAAATTAATGATATACAAGAGACATATCAAATTAAATGATATAAGTAAAGAAAAAAGGATTAGCTAGTTTGGAAAAAAAAACTTTTATAGAATTAGAGAGATTCCTAAGCAACTAGAACAAGCACAAACACTATGGTGCCCACTCTACACTGGCATACATACACTATATTGCTAATACCTAATATTATAATTATAATTATAATTTTAACTATATCTAATTTTTTAAAAACAACAAGAGTTGTAAATTAGTACTATTTCATAGTAGTTCTTTTATCAATTATTAAGATTTAATAATAAAACAAGCAATCATCAGATGTGTAGGATTTGTAGACGTTTAGAATTTGTAGAGGGTAGCTGAGAGATGATGATTGGGTCGTTCTCGAAAGTTTCGAAGAATACAATAATGTTAAAACCCTCCCTGTAGTGTGTGACGTATGTGGTTGGTGGCATGGCCTTAAATTCCGCTATTCAATCGTTAATTTTTCAAAAAAATCTTCAGATCAAACCACTTCCTAGTTCCTACCACTTTGTATTTGTCGTCAACCGAGATCTAAAATTTAGAAGATGAGAAGAAGAAGAAGAGAGATGAGAGTTTCAGAGAAAAAGGAATGAAAGAGATAATGAGTTGGCATCCACATCAACCAACCATTAACACTGTTAGTCAAAAATTAACGGCAGTGATCAAACTAAAAGCGTTTGGTATTTGTAAGTACTTTTAAAAATATTTTAAATTGTAGGGACAAAACTGAATTTTTGAATATTTGTAGGGACCAAACATACCTTTAAACTTAAATAATAATAGTAACATGTTACTATTCTTTGACTGCATGAGTGAATAATAGTCTCTCGTTAAAAGCGTTGCGACACTTCGTGATAGCCAATGATGTCAAAAAAAATTGACTACAAAGTAATTTTTTGTTTTCGATTTTGACAATTGTTTTCTCTGTTATAACGCGCATACATGATATGATATATGATAGTACTTTTTTTTGACAAACGATATGATATTATAGTATTATAATTTTATTTTAGTCCACACACATTATTGTGAGTAAAAAGTTGTTGAAAAAGCATATGGGGTTCACTTGAGACGAATCAATGGACGAAGCATCATATTTTATTATTTACCATTATTATTCATATTGTGAAATTCGCAGTCCCTACCACACCTTGCTAGCTGCATGCTACTTAAAAGTTGACTCTTAATTCAACTAATTTTATCTCAAAAATTTTCTTCGGTAGACTACGCAAATAGGGAACACTAACAGTGACCCTAACAAGAAGCAATGCAATGCATCAAGCCAAATAAAAGAGAAAGACACATCAGCAAGTGAAGATACCGCTAGGACTAGTTGACTAGCTTATTAGAATGCTGACTCATGTAAAGTGCTGATGTGGCACTATTCTGTTATACACTTGAACTGTGTATATAAACGAATGTATCTGTTGCATTGAATCAATGAAGAATCTATCACTAAATTCTGTTATCATGGTATCACTCGCCGAAACCGATTCTGTTACCTTCGCTTCCGCACTCTAATCGTAATCTAACCACAAGTGTATCTTCTTCATCATTTCCCAGCGCTTCTTCGCATCCATGGCGTCGTCACCGCAGCACAGCAACGGTGGTTCACCGTCGCAACACACTTCCCCGTCCCAAAATGCTTCTGTCTTTCAAAGATTATCCAATTCGTCGTCGTCTCATCACTTTGCCTCAGGTCCCAAGCTATCAATCATGCTTGATGACAAGAATTTCTTGCTTTGGAATCAGCAAGTTGAAGGCGTTGTGAAGATGCACAAATTGCATCGTTTGCTAGTCAATCCAACAATACCTCAAAAGTATGCGACAGAGGCAGATCGTGTTGCTGACATTGTTTCCGATGAGTTCGAGAAGTGGCTCGTCCAAGATCAAACTCTGTTTACTTGGCTACTATCCACACTCTCTGAATCTGCTCTACCTCGCGTTCTTACATGCCATCACTCATGGCAAGTCTGGGAAAAGCTACAACAGCATTATTTCGCTCACCTCAAAGCAAAGGTCAGACAATTGCGTAATGAACTCAAGAACACGAAGGAAGGATCTAAATCCATCTCGGAGTTCATCACAAAAGTTCACACAATTGCTGATGCGTTGACTTCCATTGGTGAGACGATTTCTGATTCATATCTTACAGATGTTATCCTCGATGGTTTACTGGAAGAATACAATTCTTTCGTAATGATGATGTTTAGCAAAAGTGAGACGCCTTATCTTTCTGAAATTGAATCACTACTCTTGGTTCAAGAATCGCAACTTGACAAATTCCGTCAAGAATTCTCACTCACTGCTACTGCCAATGTAACGCAAGCATCTGGTTCGTCCTTCAACGCAAACAACAATCGCACACAAGGTGCTCGAGGAAATGCCACACCAGGTTACCAAGGACGTGGTCGTGGCCGCCAAGGATGCAACACTCGTGGTCGTGGACGCACAATCCTCCATCAGGAAATAAGCCAACATGTCAACTATGCGCGCGCTATGGACATTTTGTTCTAGAGTGCTGGTATAGATTTGATGAGACATTTGTCCCGCCACCATCAGCTACTCAATCCACTGATGCACCTGTTGCTGTTTGTTGCGTTAAAAACCCACTTAGAGCAAGTGTACTCTCTCTCGCAGAAGTAGTATAAAAGATTATCGTCTCCACAGGGATTAATTAGCAAGTACCAAACTAATCGAGATTATATATTGTTTAGACGGTCGAATATTTAAGTGATAATTATAGAAACAAAATAAAAAGGAATAAATAACATGAAATAAAATACTAGAATTAATAAATGGAGAGAGGTCTAGGGTCGCGGTTTCACTTGCAAGCTTCAATTCCCTTATGTCTAATTCTACCTGAACTCCCTTATTTTATTTAATTACCAATCCCTTTACTAAAGCTATTAATCCGTTTGGTCATTCGCGATTAATATTCTTTTTCCTAAATTAACCCTAGTTTGGTCATGCTAGAATTTAAATTCAAGAAAAGCATGAAGAGCAAAAAGGTTGAATGATTGGAAGGCTAAATTAAAGTTTGGTCATGCATTAATTTTAGCCCCAATTATCCTATAGGTCCACCAACTAATTGCAGTACGGTCGCTGATCAACTAATTGATTATGAACATGAAAAGGGTAGCTAATCCTAATTATGTGATAAAAATAATAGGACAATATTAATTGAAATAAAAATAGGAATTCAAACTAGATATTAGAACATAAGAAGGTCTCTAAGCAAGCAAGATTCGCCTAAGACCCTAGAAGAGGATTTAAGTATCCATAGTGTTCAAGAACAATGAAATAAAATTAAGAGTCATAAATTACAAAGATAAAAATAACCCGGAATAGAGAAATTTCTGATCTTCGGTATTTAGTCTCCTTTTTCCGCCCTAGAGCTCTCTCACAGTGTCAAGAACAGGTACCAAAATCTCCACTCCTTCTCTCCTTGCCGTCGGCGTCTTCGTGCGTCGTTCTCTGTGTTGTTGTGTAATTGACGGCTTCAATCTGTATTTTCGGCTCTCTCCTATTGTTGTGCTATCCTTCCTATTTATATATCATGCCTTTAATTGTTGAAGCTAGGTTAGGGTGAATTCCTTTCCAAGTCATGTGTTAACCTCTTCACCAAGTAATTAGCCACCAAGTTGATTGCCTTTTTCCTTTCTTCTAGCTCACGTGTCTCCTCAATTTTAGGGATAATTCCCTTCTCAATCATTCTATTTCCAGCCCATATATATATATATATATATATATATATATATATATATATATATATATATATATATATATATATATATATAACTTTTAAGTGGCTCTAATTTGGGTTCTTATTCTTTTTCTTACTTTCTTTTTTTCTGCAAAATAAAGAGCAAATTAAATCAGCAATTTATATTATTACTAATAATTGCTGTAAAAATAACACAAAAGTAACTCTAAAAATACACTAAATTGGAGTTTATCAACTCCCCCACACTTGACTTTTGATTGTCCTCAAGCAAATTTTCTGGCTCAACAAAATTTTCAAGTAAATAATAGAGATAGCCAAATAAGAGACCCAAAATCAGAAGCACAATGACAGACAATAGGTAATATATCACATATGAGGTGTCAATAGGCTGCCTAATTAGAGGCTCAAGTCCCTGAAGAATACATTTCTGTGAACAAGGGCACTCGCTCACAATCTCTCTAAGTGTTAAGGGACTAAGGAAATATACACTCTAAGTTTCAACAAAATGCACATTACCATAAGCTTGTAATTTGACCAAATCTCCACTAAATAGTTCACGTGCATGCAAAAGATGGGGTTTCATGTGTTGTAATGGGGCCAAGGGTGAAATCATGCAGGGTAGGAAACAAGAAGAAAGGGATAATCAAAGGGCTAAAAAAAAAATATAGTAGCATTTGAAACCTAATATGGAGCTTCTATCTATTTTACAATTTTTTTCCAAACTCCAAACTAATTTCACTTCCATTGCTTCATTCTTTTTTCTATTGAGTCGACTCTTTTTGATTTGTTTTTCTTTCTCTTGAGTAGACTCTTTTGATTTCTTTTTTTGGTTTGCCCTTTGGCTCTTTCATTCCTTTGATTTGCCCTTTGGCTCTTTCATTCTTTTGATGTGCCCCTTGGCTCTTTCTTGAGTAGACAAATTCAATTTTTTTTTTCATTTTTTTCATAGGAGGAAAAGGTAAGTGCATGATAACTCCTATTTTGTTTCCTTTGTATGAAAATATTTTTGTAAGCACATGATTCACTTCTTTTTTTTTCATCATCCTAACAAGATAGACAACTAAAGTATGGGACGAAATTTCAATCCTGACAACATAGACAACTAAAATATAGGACGAAATTGTAATTTTCAATAGTTGTTCCACATTCAATTTCAAATGGTTACCACAAACAAAAAAGAAAAAATTATATCTGGGTACCAAAGAAAAATATAACAAATAGGCTCAAAGGGGGCAACTAATGGATAATTTCAACAAATAACTCTGAGGCCAGAAAAATCCTAAATCCCCAAATCTTTTTACATGATGCAAATCAATTTTCGCCTTGAAACGGTCAAAAGACAAATTCTAGAATGTAGCAAATTGGGAAACACACTCATAGAAAGAAAAGGGGTAAAAATTCACGATTTAGTATCAATCCCCTTATGAAGGCTCAGATCTCACATTTAGAAGCTAGTTCACAAAAAGTATTCAAGAGGGACAAATGCTAATTATCATCTTCCTAACGACAACCTCACAGTTACAATTAAGCACAAGTCTGTCAAGTAAATTAATTATGGGATCCCCTAAAGGCAAAATCTCTATTTTTAAAAAAAATTAAGCACTATTCATTCAAAAACAAGCCAGAAAAAATGCTATCAGCATATATAGTGGGTATGTGCATTAATAGAGATATAGTGACAATATAAACTATCCTCCCCCACACTAGCATGGAGCATGGTCCTCAATGCAAAATAATCAAATAGGAACAAAAGGAAATAAATGAGAGAGAGAGTAAGAAAGACTTCCCTGAGAGAGCTTGTAGTTGGAGTTTATTCCTAAAAACAAAACAAAACAAAAGCAAAATAAAATTAACTGAAAATAAAACACAGGTTGCCTCCTATGAAGCGCTTGTTTAACGTCATGAGCCTGACGATAGTTGGTGCTCAATCAGGTGGCTCTCCAAGAGCAAATTTTACATCTAACGCAATGCACCTTCTTAGTTTTCTAACCATGTGGTTGACATTATTCTTTCTTTTTCCACATGGTGGGTGAACTTCAAAGGATGGTGAAATTTTTATTTTATCTTCATCCACCACTATGCTAGGATCCTGCAAAATAAGAATTTTTTCCAAAAGATCCTGCATCTTTAAATCACTAAAAATATTAGTTTCAACCACATCATCAAAACAAGGAGAAGTAAAAGAAGAGAAAATTTCATTGGAATTTAAAGCTTTAATAACATCATCTTCTATACCACTCCTTAAAGTTACCTTTCCTTTATGAACCTCAACCACAGCATCACCAATGGTTAAAACAATTTGCCCAAAAGTTGGGGCTTTCTCCTCTTCCTCCAAATCACGAATCAATGGATCTTTCTCATTCTCCTCACAACCGCTCTCATTAGTGGAATCTGTTGTCTCAATTTTGACCCCCCTCAGTAGGAGTCTCTTCATATTTTTTGAGAACTTCTTCCTCTAGATTAGCTTCTGCGGAGCACTCTTCATCACTACTAATAATATAATCTTTGTATTGCTCAGTTTGTGAATCAGGAGTTTCTTGGGCCGCTTGAGATAATAAAGAAATGATAGTTGACAGTTGATAACTCATGGCTCCAATTCGGTCCTCCATGCGGTCAAACCTTTCCTCCATGCGGTCAAACCTTTCATTTGTTTGTTCCATAAATTTGACCAAGACCTCATCGATATCATATTCTTCCTCTTTCCTCTGCACTTGTAGTTGCTCATAATTACCCCAGTTGGAGGAATAAGGAGGTGGCTCATAGTCAACCCAATAGTTTGAATAAGGCTCATAAGAAGAAGGAGAAAATGGGATTTGACATTGAGGCATATACCAAGATAACTTCTCTAAATTTCTTTTCGCCTCTGCCTCTCTAATATAATCTCCAAGAGTTTTAACCATGATTTAGATTTTTCTCTGCAAAACAAAGTGAACTGCAACGAGCTCTTGGGAAAGTGTTAGCAACTTTTTTTTTGAATGTTTTTTTAATAAGATAAAAAAAACAAAATTAAAACTAAAGCATAAAAAAAATGTCTAAAGCAATAAAAATCTTTTTGGTTTAATATTGGTAAATTAATCCCCGGCAACGGCGCCAAAAACTTGTTGCGTTAAAAACACACTTAGAGCAAGTGTACTCTCTCTCGCAGAAGTAGTATAAAAGATTATCGTCTCCACAGGGATTAATTAGCAAGTACCAAACTAATCGAGATTATATATTGTTTAGACGGTCAAATATTTAAGTGATAATTATAGAAACAAAATAAAAAGGAATAAATAACATGAAATAAAATACTAGAATTAATAAATGGAGAGAGGTCTAGGGTTGCGGTTTCACTTGCAAGCTTCAATTCCCTTATGTCTAATTCTACCTGAACTCCCTTATTTTATTTAATTACCAATCCCTTTACTAAAGCTATTAATCCGTCTGGTCATTCGCGATTAATATTCTTTTTCCTAAATTAACCCTAGTTTGGTCATGCTAGAATTTAAATTCAAGAAAAGCATGAAGAGCAAAAAGGTTGAATGATTGGAAGGCTAAATTAAAGTTTGGTCATGCATTAATTTTAGCCCCAATTATCCTATAGGTCCACCAACTAATTGCAGTACGGTCGCTGATCAACTAATTGATTATGAACATGAAAAGGGTAGCTAATCCTAATTATGTGATAAAAATAATAGGACAATATTAATTGAAATAAAAATAGGAATTCAAACTAGATATTAGAACATAAGAAGGTCTCTAAGCAAGCAAGATTCACCTAAGACCCTAGAAGAGGATTTAAGTATCCATAGTGTTCAAGAACAATGAAATAAAATTAAGAGTCATAAATTACAAAGATAAAAATAACCCGGAATAGAGAAATTTCTGATCTTCGGTATTTAGTCTCCTTTTTCCGCCCTAGAGCTCTCTCACAGTGTCAAGAACAGGTACCAAAATCTCCACTCCTTCTCTCCTTGCCGTCGGCGTCTTCGTGCGTCGTTCTCTGTGTTGTTGTGTAATTGACGGCTTCAATCTGTATTTTCGGCTCTCTCCTATTGTTGTGCTATCCTTCCTATTTATATATCATGCCTTTAATTGTTGAAGCTAGGTTAGGGTGAATTCCTTTCCAAGTCATGTGTTAACCTCTTCACCAAGTAATTAGCCACCAAGTTGATTGCCTTTTTCCTTTCTTCTAGCTCACGTGTCTCCTCAATTTTAGGGATAATTCCCTTCTCAATCATTCTATTTCCAGCCCATATATATATATATATATATATATAAAACTTTTAAGTGGCTCTAATTTGGGTTCTTATTCTTTTTCTTACTTTCTTTTTTTCTGCAAAATAAAGAGCAAATTAAATCAGCAATTTATATTATTACTAATAATTGCTGTAAAAATAACACAAAAGTAACTCTAAAAATACACTAAACTGGAGTTTATCACTGTTTCTGCTTCACAGGATGTTGATGCAAATGCTGCCAACACTACTCCAACTGTCAACTTAGCAGAGGCTCTGCCTCTTGATGCTACAGGTATATCCTCTCCCTTAAATGATGATGATTATGAGGACTGGTATGGTGATACAGGAGCCTCACATCATGTCACAGAAAATCAACAAAACTTGCAAACCTGTAAACCATATAGAGGCTACACACATATCACAATGGGGAATGGCAATAGTTCTGTCATATCCTCCATTGGTAGTTCATCATTTGCATCACCTATACATCCACATGTCAATTTAGTCCTTAATAATCTATTGCATGTTCCCAATATAACTAAGAATTTGTTGTCTGTCTCCCAATTTGTGTGTGACAATCGTGTATACTTTGAGTTTCATGACCCTTATTGCTTGGAAAAATCACAGGTCTCTAATGAAGTTGTGCGTCAAGGCAAGTTTGGACAAGATGGCTTATATGTCTTCAAAGGCTTGCCTATAGTCAAACAACATGCTTATGCTTTAGCCTGTTCTACTTTAGCTTCAAATAATACTATACCACCTACTATATGTTCTGTTACAGCTTCTAGTCCATCTGTGTGGCATGCTAGGCTTGGCCATGCCAACACTCAAACTGTGTCTCATATTTTAAAGCAATGTAACATGAATTCATCCAATAAAATATCCTTTGATTTCTGCAATGCCAACTTGGCAAAACACATAGACTGCATGCACCACCATCACTAACACAGCATCATACACCTTTTGATTTAATTTACACAGACTTCTGGGGCCCTGCACCTATGGTCTCTAGTGGTGGTTACTATTATTACATCGCTTTTGTAGATGCATGTACCAAATTCACTTGGGTTTATTTTCTCAAACAAAAATCTAATGCTTTGTCTGCATTTATTTTGTTTCAAAAACTGGTTCAAACACTATTCTCTGCAAGCATTAAATCTGTTCAATCAGATGGTGGAGGTGAGTTTATTCCCTTCACCAAATATCTGGCCAACTTAGGAATAACTCACAGGTTCACATGTCCATATACCTCTCATCAAAATGGCTCAGTAGAAAGAAAGCACAGACAGATTACTGAGATGGGACTCACTCTCCTCTCACATGCATCCATTCCTCTAACCTATTGGGACCATGCCTTCACCACAGCTGTACATCTCATAAATAAACTTCCATCTACAGGCCTATCTAACTTTATTTCACCCTTTCAAGCTCTCTACCAAGCCACACCTAACTATCACCAAATCAAAACTTTTGGCTATGCCTGTTACCCTAACCTTAGACCATATAACAAACATAGATTTCAGTTCAAAAGTTCTCAATGCATCAATTTAGGTCTGTCCACCTCCCACAAAGGCTTCAAATGCTTAACATCAGAGGGAAAAATCATTATCTCCAAAGACATTACCTTCAATGAGCAGTGCTTTCCATATCCAACTTTATTTCCCTCTGCTACTGTACCTACCACCTCCTCTCCACAAGAAACATTACTACTCATTCCCTCATTTACCACTTCCACCTCAGCTACAGACATACCTACCCTTACCAATCATACAACTCAGGCAGCAAACACTTCACAGGACTCTGAACATCATCCTACACCTTCCTCTGCTGCTGCAGAACCTCCTCCCACACCTGACATGAGTCCTGCACCTTCACCGACTCCCTCTCCTCCACCTCCACCAGTCAAAACTCATCCAATGATCACCAGGTTACAAACTGGATCTCTCAAACCAAAAATATTTCTCACTCACCTTGAGCCTACAAATGTGAAGACAGAACTCAAGGATGATAGATGGAAACAGGCCATGGAAACAGAAATCCAGGCACTCACAAGCAACAAAACTTGGTCACTCACCACTCTCCCTCCCAATAGAAGAGCCATAGGCTGCAAATGGGTATTTAGGGTGAAGGAAAATCCAGATGGAATTGTGAACAAGTATAAAGCAAGACTTGTAGCCAAAGGCTACAATCAATTGGCTGGTCAAGACTTTGGTGAGACATTCTCTCCAGTGGTAAAACCCACAACTATCAGAATTCTCTTATCCTTGGCTATCTCTAATCAGTGGGATGTCCAACAAATAGATATCAATAATGTTTTCATTAATGGAGACCTTGAGGAAGAGATATATATATGGTGCAACCTCCTGGTTTCACTCACAGTGACAAAACATTGGTATGCAGATTGCACAAGTCACTTTATGGTTTGAAACAAGCACCACATGCTTGGCATGAGAAACTGAAGCAAGTACTATAACAGTTTGGATTTTCACCTAGCAAATGTGATCCCTCATTGTTCCTATACACTTCACTGGGTGTTCAATTATTTGCACTTGTATATGTAGATGATATACTTATCACTGGTTCAGCTTCCTCTCTCATTCAGGATCTCATTACCAAGCTTCACACAGCATTTGCACTCAAACATATGGGTAAGCCAAACTATTTTCTTGGTCTTGAACTCAAATATCAAGCAAATGGATCAGTGATATTAACACAAGACAAGTACATCAGGGATCTTCTGACTAAAGCCTCCATGTTAGACTACAACAGCATTGCAACTCCAATGGCTTCAACTACTAAGTTAAGCAGATTTGGAGCTGATAAAGTTTCTGATCCTCATGCCTACAGGTCCTTGGTTGGTGCTCTACAGTATGTCACTCTCACAAGACCAAAAATAGCTTATTTAGTGAATAAAGTTTGCTAATTTCTCTCTGAGCCACTGGAATCACACTCAAGAGTAGTAAAACGCATACTAAGGTATCTCAGTGGTACACTTAACCAAGGTCTACTCTTTCAAAGAGCACCAGTAGATCAGTTACTCACTTTGAGAGCTTACAGTGACACAGATTGGGGGAAGTGATCCTGATGACCGCAGATCCACACAGGCTCATGCATTTATTTGGGTCCAAACCTTGTCTCTTGGAGCTCCAAAAAGCAAACATTGGTGGCCATGTCTAGTGCTGAGGCAGAGTATCCTGGGCTTGCTAATGCTACAGCAGAATTGATGTGGATTCAGTCTCTGTTAAGAGAACTCAAGGTCAAGCATCAAGTGCCAGTCCTCATGTGTGACAACCTCAGTGCAGTTGCCATTTCCCACAACCCTGTCTTTCACTCTCGCACCAAACATCTAGAGCTAGACATTCATTTCGTTCGTGAGAAGGTCATTGCAAAAGCTCTCAAGATCATCCATGTTCCAGCAATCCGTCAGATTGCAGATGCATTAACTAAACCATTAGCAGCACCTCAGTTTCAGTCTCTGAAGACCAAACTCAAGGTTATTGCAATCAATCCCCTTAAGTTTGAGGGGGGAGTAATAGGGAACACTAATAGTGACCCTAGCAAAGCAATGCATCAAGCCAAATAAAAGAGAAAGACACATCAGCAAGTGAAGATACCGCTAGGACTAGTTGACTAGCTTATTAGAATGCTGACTCATGTAAAGTGCTGATGTGGCACTATTCTGTTATACACTTAAACTGTGTATATAAACGAATGTATCTGTTGCATTGAATCAATAAAGAATCTATCACTAAATTCTGTTATCATACGCGCCTCATTTCCTCATGGCTTACATGCATGACGGCATGTTTTGAGAGATGGATAATCGAAAATAACATTAATAAACAAAAATTGTAGAGAGTGTTGATCCACATGATAAATTTGCATTTTGTTAATAACACAATTTGACTAATAGTTAGGGGTTTTTACTAGATAAATGCCCCATTTTATAGTGTTGCATCCAATACAAAATTTCACTAGATAATTTGTATTTGTATTATAGAACTCGCTTGGAAAGACAAATATTGTATTGATACAAGACAAGATGAGGAAAATTCAAAGAAATACAGAGCATTTTTGTTTTAAGCCTTTTATTTTGTTAGTCACTATTAGCCACTACATAGGTAGTCTCATTGAGACATTTGAGATTACCAAATGAATATTTATTTTCTTAGTAGCCTAGTTATAGCTTATTTGTTCTGGAACTTTTCTTTAGATAGTTTGTTACTTTTATTAGGGTAGCTTGAGCATTCTGATAATTAGTGCTTTCATTCTTATTCTCAAACCTCCACAACCATTTGAGCCACCAACAGGAAAACCTAAATATGTAAAAGGAAGTCCCATAATCTTGTGAGATTACAATTGAGCAACAAGTTGTAAAAACTCATGAACATACATTTATTTTTTGGATAATTGCAAAGGTTTTATTGATAAAACCTAGTACAAACAACATGCAAGGCTAGGTAGATGACCGAAGCCAACATACAACAAACATTCAAAAAACACCAGTGATTGCTACAAAACACCAAAATCCCGAGGTCAAGATACCCCAACACAATCAACCAACATCCACTAAAGCACCCAAAATATGAAGAAAAAAAGAGAATCAGCAAGAGAGATCATTTGTTCCAATACAATCAACCATCATCAACAACACCATGAGCTGGAGTTACTCATAACAACACCCATCACAAAAGAGAATCAGCAAGAGAGATCATTTGTTCCAATAACTCAACTCTTATTGAAATTTACTTTCAGTCCTGACACTAAATTCAATCCCTTTTAAAACCTCTTTGATGGACCAAAGGTTATCAATATTGGGGTTTCCCATAAACAAAGTATTCATAACCTATTAATGGTGAGTGTTAAAGGTATTCATAACCTATAACGTCGAGTCAAAACTTCCCTACAAGGTAGTTAGTGAACAAAGATGGTAAAAGAATTCCAAAATGGTATTGGTATATAACTTATAATCGAAACATAGCAGAAACAATTTTACCTTAATCTCCTATGTCATGGATAAATACTCTAAGGGGTCCGCACTTCATGCATAGAAATGGGAGTGACTCAATTTTAAAACTATTTCCATAAGTAAAGTTTAATTACAAATAAGATCTCTGAGGTGTCTAGGATTTAGTTTGAGAAAATTCTCCAATTTTCGATATACTAAATAGTGTTGTAGTTGATTGGAATTGAGCATCTTGAAAAAGTCTTACATTGCTTGGTTTTGTGAAGGAAGAGGGACACCAAGGCTATATAATGGGAAGTTCTCCTTTACAAAATGCACCAGTCAAAAGCACCTTAAGTTTGTATTTGACTTTTTTTCTTTGTCTTATACTCTTGTTTTAGAGTGTTGTGAGATGTAGCTAAATATTTTATTTTGAGGGTATGGGTGTACCGGGGTCATTGGGTTTTTGAGAGAAATCTATGTGTTGTAACAATTTTCACATAGTGTTATTTTCTGGTTGTCATTAGACGACAGTTCGAGGTTTTTCTCGAGTTTTGGAGTTTTCTACGTTAAATTCTTGTGTTCCAATTGTGCTTATTTTATTTCTCCATGCTGTTTTCCGCAATAACTGGTGTCGGTGCTTTGGTTCGGTGGGGTGTTACATCAAAATGGAACTTATTGCTATTCATTGGAGTAAAAGGGGTACTCCAAATAAATCTTAATTAATACTCCATCCAAAAACTTTGGTACTTTTAACTTTTTACTTTTGTTTCAAAAGAATAGTAATTTTCAAAAATCAATGTAATTTTTTCCAATTATATCATTTTATATTAATGACTGGTTCATAAACCTAGGATATGAAAATTTTTAACAATTTGTAAATAATTAGTACTATTTGTTTATCTCCAAAATCTCCAAACTAACCGACACTCTCAATTTTCTCTCTGCTTTTCTCTTCTTTCTTGCTCACTTACGAGAAGGGGTGGTTTTATGTCAATTTTTGGCCTAGAATCACCCCTCTATATTGTTTGTTTTCCATCTTTTTGTCTAAATAAGTGGTTACCATATAGATCTACATTTTATTTGGTATTTCCACTACTAGAAATCTCGGTATTACCTGCGGAATTTCCTGCCGAAATTTTCCGCAGGAAATACCTGAGAACTTTCCTGCCACTTTTCTAAATATGCAGAAGCTTTGCTGCGGAATGGAGTTGGCAGAAACATTCGCAGGTAATTTTTTAATTTCCTACTGATTTTGCTAAGAACCACAGTTCGCAGGAAAATATTTTTTACGAGAAATACGAAATGAAAAAGGCGCACAGGAATCGAACCCATGACCCCAAGCAAATAACGAGACTCTTAACCACTGAACCAGCGCTTCGATTATGATATTTAGTGTTCCAATAACTTCAAAACATTTAATAATTCTGAAAAATTTATTATTATTTATTTAAAATATGTTTTTTTTACGAATTGCATTTTAATTGTTACGAACTTAAAATCACTCTCCACTTTCAACTCTCCACTCTTAGCTGCAACCCTAACCTTCAACCAGAACTCTCCACTCTCAACTATTCTCGCAGAAATTGAAATCAACGATCGTCTCCGTGTTCTTCAACAATCGTGTTCTTCAACTATTCTCGCAGAAATTTGTATTCTCGCAGAAATCAACAATCATGTTCTTCAACCATTTGAACCAGAAATCAACGATCGTTTCCGTCAGTTTCTCACTCATCGCCTTTGAGCAGATCGCGAACCAGATCGAGAAATCAACAATCGTGAACCAGAAATCAACAGATCGTTCCTCGTTCCTCGTTTCCGTGCTTTCAATTGCGCGATCCTGTTTTCATCTTCTGAGGTAACCTAATTGGAACAAATTGATTTAGGTTTTTCTTTGATTTCCAGAGATTAGAGGTTACGCCAAAAGTGAAGTGAAGAAGCGGAGGTGCAGCGAGGTATAATCTCTCCACCTTCTCTTTCATTGATGTGATTCAAGATGTATCTTCATAGGTTAATTGTACCGAACATGAGTTTACTGGTTAGTATACATGAGAATATGTTTTCTATTTTGATTCCACTATTCATGTTAATTGGCTTTTGCACACCAGGTGTTTGATAAAATGCTGGTTTAGATGTATTCCCCGTTTTGAATATGATTTGTACTATTTATGTTCATTGGCTTTTTATTATAAAATTTCTGAAAGTAATTGTGCTACTTTAGTCACATAATAAGTTGAAGATTAATGAATGGCTCTCAAAGCTACTAATGACTACATAATGTATAAGTACCTGTGTTCAGTAGTTTCTTTTTTTCCTTTCTTTTTTGAAAATATGGAAATTCTTGAATGTGTTTTGAGAAGATGGGATGGGGACCAAATTTTTGTTGATATTGATCAAAAGTTCAAGTGGAAAAACATATACAAGTTAATAAAAATTCATTGAATGGGAATGGCATTGTATGTAACTCTATTTCTAACTGTTCCTGCATACTTGTAAGAATCAAATTTTACACATGGTTCTTGACTCTTGAGGATTAGAAGATTGCTCAAACTTGACTCTGGGAAACAAAAGGACACCACAACGCTTTGTTGGGCGTGAAGCTATTTAAACTACACAATGCCTGAATGGATGGTCAGCGCTTTGTTGAGTATTGAAGTTATCTTTTTAGGATTAAATATGCTCTTTGTTTTTTTTTGCAGGAGATCAAGTGCTTTGAAATTTGGATGGTTTTTCCTGGTTATAATGTATTTTGATTATACTTCTTAATATGCATAAGCCATGCCTCAAAAACTGGAAGAAGTCTAATCATATTCATTAATTCTTCTGCTTACAGTTTCACATGTATTCTGCATCTTAGCTTGCATTGCTAGTCTTCCACTAAACTTGGTCGAATTGAGGTTATATGGTATTGTGAATCCATTTTTCTGGTTAATGTTTCCTTCTGTGTATGGTCATTCCAATAGTAGTCTCTATGCTTGAGTAACTATTTTTACAATCATGCACATAAAATTAACATTCCACCTTTGTCGGAAATAAGATGACAGAAGTCATTTGATCAGGCATCAATTGAATGAGTCAATTCATCAGTCTATTCATACTAAATGTGCTATAATAACATCTGACCACAATTAACACTTTATTAATAATATTCCCCACTAGGAATAGATTAATTTTAAATAAGCTAACATCAGTGTCATATTTGTAGTGAGTCCAAGCCTATGCATAATCTGATTAGTTTGCTACAATTTCAGCTGCACTTATTCGGTATTATTCCATAGCAGGTAATTTCCTGGGACTTCCCTGCGTGACTGTTGCGGTATAATCAATTGCATTTTAGATTTTACACAGTCACTAGTTTACATTACACCTTCATAGTAATCTTATTTCCCTTGCTATATGATAAAGCAACACTGATCTACATTTAGAATGCTAAAAATCATTTGAGTTCAGAAACTGTACTTTTGTTTATTCAAACATTTTTCTGTTGCTTTGATATTGATGAATAGCAATGTTTAATTGTTCATCCATTTTGCATCAGCATCAGCATCAACAGCACCTGTTGCCGGCTCAATTTACCATTACACTCCAATGCTCGCTTGTTACATCTTGGATGGTTCAATTTACCAGTTAACTAGTTTTTTTACTTTTAGTTAATTTTTTTATTAAATTTTGGAAGAGGTGGTTTTGTTCAATGTTGTTTATGTCATTGATCTTATAGGAAAGGGCACTCTACCATATACAAAAGCCTTCACTGCAGCTGACTCTAAGTTGGAGAAGACAGGATATGGTAACATGTGGCAATGACTGCTGGCAGAGTTTTGAAAAGACTTGTCAATGGATGACCTTCAAGAAACAAGCTGACGCAAAGGAAGTGTCTTAGCTAGTTGCATTATCATCCAAATGGATTCTTAATTTAGCAAATTATTGCTTCTTAATTATCATTATTTCTATACCTTTTGTAAAACCTCAATGATATTAGTGATTTTCCTTTGTAATGCTATTATTTTGTAATAAAAAGTCTTTTGTATAATTAGTTATGTCTTCTTTTATTTGCTGACTTATAATTATTGATATTTGTAGAAATCTCTAATAATAATAATAATAATATAGTATTATCAGCAGAAAGTTTCATCAGATGCTTGAGCAAGGCTTTGCTTGGGTCATTTTCATCAGATTTTGGCTTTCCTGCGGAATTTCATGCGGAAAGTCTGAATTTCCTGCGGAACTTCCTGCGGAGATTTCCTGCGGAATTTACTGCGGTCTTCCTGCGGAATTTCCTAAGGAGTTACCTGCGGAAATTTCCTGCTGATTTAAAAATCCGCAGGAAATAATTATCCACGAACGAAATAACTGGGAACCTATATCCGCTGGAAATTCCGCAGGAAACCCGTTTCCTGCGAATTTTTAGTGAAAATCTGCAGGAAAATCCGCAGGAAATGACGAAAATTCTAGTAGTGTTCTTTATTCTTCGTCTGAGTGCGACGTTATTGTTGTTCGTCGTCTTGGTGCAGCGTGTTTGATTTTCCATCTTGTTGCGGTGTTCGTTTGGTTCAGGTCGACAGATCAACTTCGATTAATTTCATATTCAACCAATGACTAGGGTCTCAAAGTTACATATCCGAAAGCATGGGTACTCCAATGACTTTTATTTTTCATATTTGTAGGCATTTTTACGTTTTACGCTATTAACTTGGGTGTTGTGAGTTTATTTGTAGATTCATCCTTTGTGTTTTTGACAATATGCTGAATTTGTATTATCATCGATGTAATCTCTCAATTTGAATAAATGAATATAATTAATTAGTAAAAAAAATAAATATGTAAATAATTAATATTACAATAGAAAATATTTTGGTACTTAACTTACACAAATTAATGATATCTTCATGTATGTGTAATAGCTAAAAGTACAAAACTTTCGAAATTGAGGGAGTAATAGATATGATTCACGAAGAAAAGAGTAAGGTGTTGCTTGTTTATTTTGTTTACGTACATATACAAAAACAAATTAACATAAATTCCAGTTACCTTTCCTTAATTAGACTAGCATGTAAATGTTCTTCACTGCAGATAATAATAGATTAGTGTGCAAGTGAGAAAGAGAAAAGGAAAAACTGTGGACCAAAATCCAAAAAGACCGTTTACCCGATTATTTGAAAATTGAGCCCTCTCCTTATTTCCATGTCATGTCATGTCATGTCATGTCAAGAGGAAAAAAAAATGAAAAGGAAAGATATTTATATGTACGTTCTGTTCCCTGTAGTCGAAGAAGACGCATTTTTTTAGTACTTCTAATTTTTGTTGGCCATTTCTTGCATGGGAATTTAAATACACTTTATGAAAACAATAAAAAACAAGACAATCAGGGCCGGCCAAGGTAGCTTAAGCCCTTACTATGAAGTCCATGCAGCACAACTGGCTGGAATGCTAGTCTTTTGTTGAATGGACGCGGGATTGGATCTCATTGGCCTCATTTAAGCAAAATTTTCGTTTTGCATGAATATTAAAATTAAAAAATAAAAACATATTTATCTTTGTGGGGGATATGAACACAGATTCAATACTATTAATTAGCCAAAAGCTTACTACTCCAATAGCTTACAAATAACACCATGATGATAGAAATAAAATATATAAACTAGAAATACACATATATTTATTATTAAATCAAGATTCTATTTTTGTACCAAAAAAAAAATCAAGATTCAATTTTATAGTTTAAATTTAAAAATATATGAATTTTGTTCATGTAAAATTCTATTTCATTTTTGAACTTTTATAAAGCCTATAATTTCTATCGTATTCCATCACTTTAAAAATTTTAGTTTCTTTTAATATTTCTCACTAAAAAGTTCGCTTTGGGCCTCCAAATAAGTTGGGCCGACCCTGAAGACGATATATACCATAAGACCACCTTTTCTTTTAATGAAAAAGTAGTCACTTTCTTTTTCACCTTTAACCTTGAATGGTGATGAAATCAATATGCAAAGCTTACGTAATTACGATTTAATACTCATTTGAGATTCTCTTTTGACTTGCATAACTCAATCTAAGCAGAGGCTTTTTAAGCCGTCGCTCTCTTTCTCTATGGCTCGCTGGATGTGAAAGTATAGTAATGTATTTTTCATAGGTAATTGTTAGTGATTAATTAGTTACAATAAAAAAAAATTATTTTCCAAAACTTAAAGCAACAAAAGTATAGTAATAGTAATATATAGAGTAGCATTTCTTTGTACTCAGGAATGCATGTATGACACTTTCCATTGTACTACGTACTGTGTTTATGTAACAGGACAAGCCGAGCCATGGGCTTTGAACCTCCCTCAAACAAAACGACAAACCACGTGACCTAAAGATAAATATCATGTGATAATTAGAAACATGACCTATATTGATCATCATGATCAATCTTACAACATGATATAAAGTAAGGACCTTATAATTGCAGTTAGAAGAGAGAATTTTTTTAAAAAGATTATCAACTTCTCAATTGAACATGAGAGTTTTCAAATCCTCTTGATACCATTCCCCCAAAAGAAAATAAAATAAGTTGATAATGAATGGTTTAAAAATAATAATGGTAGACATCGTGATTAAGTAAAGACCCATGGTTGACAATGTCATTCTATCTAACTAACTTCAATTAATTCCACCTTTTCTTCTTTATGTCACGCTTGCATATTCCATTTAATTAAAATTACCATTACCATGAAACATCATGCATGTATAACCAACCTGATTGACACATATGGCTGACTCGCACTAGTTGTGATTTTTTAAGTCAGATTAAACAAAATGATAAATAAACATTATATACACTATTATACAGTGACATCTGGATTCAAACCTAAGAATCGGTGTCTTCATGTTGTTGAATTGTCAATACAACCAACAGTGAGAGACACATTGTAGTTATGATTTCAGTTGATATCTTGAATTCTTTCGTTTATAACTCTACGTGTATTATGTAGGTAGTTCGGTTGATGAGTTAAATTAATATGTTCACCCCTAACTAATTAATCGCTTGCATTTACTCATCATAAAACTATACATAATTTTTATTGTATACCCTGGCTGAAGTTGGTGATTCTCTTTATCCTTCTAGGACGTACCTCCCATTATCTACTTCTTTTTCAGTAAAATAAAGAAGTATTATGTATACTTCGGAAGCAAAGATGAAACTTAAATTGTGTTCCTATAAAATCTTAATAGTGAGGGATATATAAAGACAAAAAAATATCAACAAAATAAAAATGGAAACTAATTTAAGTAATGTGTATACAGTAACAACATTAACAGATTATTAAACAGTATATATGTAATAATATAATCCTCTGACTTGGGAAAAATCTAAATTAACATGATACATGATATAAGACTAATTATTTCTATATTTAAGAATCCAACAAGGAAGAAGAATAGGGAGAAAAAGGGAGTTGGGAATTTTTTTTTCTTATTCTATTCTATTACACTGACGTGTTCGACACGTGGCAAAGTGGTTCAGACGAGGACAACAAGGAAGAAGTTGATCTAGCAAAGTTCCACAAATCAATCTCACTAGTATAGTCCTGTGTAGGACTAATGTAACCAGCCACATCAGTAGTAGTAGTAGTTCTAGCGCGTGTTGATGTTAATGAGGATGATGAATGAAGATCATGATCACTAGTGCAATATCCCATGGTGGGGTCATTGAAACAAGCCAATTGCCTAGAAGCTTCTGTTTGGGTGCCATTCAGCTGAGAAGCAACAAGCCTATCCAAAGCTACCCAATTGGTGAGTCCACCACCACCTGATCCTACAACCATTGATGATATTGATGATGATGCTTCCAATGGATTAACATTAACCATGTTATGATGATCAGTGAATGATCCTTCATTTTCTGTTCTCATTTCTTCTTGAATAATAGGGTGGTACCCATTATTATTCTCAGTGTTATTCTGCTGACTTTCCATGCTTGTGGATTTTGGACTCTCTAGGTTTGGAAGTTTCATGAACCTATCATGATACCCACCATTGTTGTTATTGTTGTTGAAGCCAGTGTCAAAAGGCCTTGTAAACCTTCCATAGTTATTATTGTAGTTTGCTTCATAATTCTCTTCTTTGCAACTTCTTCCCATTTGATGAAGTATTTGCTCTAAAGCTCCCTCATCACAAGTATCATACATGTGGTGGCTTCTTCTTCCCTCACCAGATATTGAAGATGCTAGAGGACTGTCTAGGGTTTTGAGATGATTCTTCTTCTTGAATATCCTGCATACAACCCATCCTTCTTCTTGACCACCATCACCCATCACATTTGACACCTACAAAACATTAGTACACATAGTAATTGAGTTGGCTAAAAGTCCTCAAGGAATCACTTGTTTTCTCTTTCATAGAAAAAGTCTTGGTGGATAACAGTTAGGTGAGAGAAATGTTAGTTTTTAAAGTTTAAACTTTGGATCTCGTTCTTATATTTCTTTGGTGTTATTTAGCTCGCCAACTGAGCTGCCATTAGAACAAAACATAGCTTGATTGAGCAGAGACAGACACCTTAAGAAGTTGGAGAAGGAGGTCTAGATTCGAATCGTGGCTACTAACATAACACATCAACGACTAATATTTGTTATAAAAAATTAGATAGTTTGATGAAAAGAGAGATAAACATTTATTTATGTAAGACTTACAATATTGGTATCAGTGGTGGTGTTGTCATCTAGTCTATATTCATGCATGATCCAATCAGATTTCTGTCCATGAGGGGCACGACCTCTGTAGAAAACCAGAGTCTTCCTCATTCCAATCCTCTTTCCATTGCTGTATATCACTTTATCACGCCCAGTTGCCTTCCAGAACCCTGCAGCTGTTGCTCTATTTGTACGTGTTCCTGTTGGATACTTCTTATCTTTGTGACTAAAGAAATACCAATCATTTTGTGGAGTTGTTCCTATCTTGCATCTCTCTGCAAAATAAGTTAATAAAAAATCAAAACACCCCTCAAAATATCAACTTGATTATTCATTCCATAAACTTGTTACAACATTAATTCCAATATAGTCGATCTGTTCTTATTTGTAAGAAAAAAAATGCAGTTTTACGTTCATTGAATAATTAATATATCCGTTTTATAGACCAGATACATCAGTTACTCACTAAATCTAAAACTGTAGTTGTGTTGTTGACTACTGTGGAATGATGTTTGTAATTGTATTACCTTGTATATCCCAAGGTTCAAGCTTGTTGAGATCAACATCACGAATAACATCAAGATCAATCTTCTCATAAGAAACTTTTTTCCTTAAGTAGTATTGCAGAAGCTCTTCTTCAGTTGGATGAAACCTGAAGCCAGGAGGGACTTGAGATTGTCCATTCACAGATATACTCATGCTTTCAGGCATTCAGGTAAAAAAGAGAGAAGTGAAGAGGATAAGCTAGCTTAGCTAGTGGTTATAGTTTCACAAGGGACACAAAGAGCAGAGAGAACACATTCAAAGTAAGTACACTAGAAGGAAAAAGGAAAGGGAAGGAGAGAAATATATAATGAGGTGGTTTGTGTGTACTGGAATGTGTATGTAAAGGAAGACTATATATATGTGCTGTGGGACAGAAAGGACCAAAGGATGTTACACTAGATTAATTAAATAGTATTATTTTGTAAAAGAAAAAAGAAAGGAAAAAGAGAAAAATATAATTGGTTTCGTTTGTTTTCATGGTTGAAGGGACACCAGACACCAATAAGGCAATCACCAATTGTTATATATAATATACTCGAGGTAAAGACTTATCATATTAAGGAATTCCTTAGTAATAATTATTAAATTTTCGGTAACTATTATACAATAATTTAATGGTTAGTACATACTAACTACAATTTAGTGTTTGTGTGATTGCCGAATTTTGTCATTGATGGAAAAATGACTATTGTGCCCATTTAGTAATAATTACTAAGGAATTCCTTAGTACTCTAAGTGAGACTCATATTCAAGTGTGGCCCATAATAATACTTCCAAGAAGAATTGTCAATTTTGTCCCAGCTCAACGTGTCAGTCTCATATAGTCTGATACTTTGGAATGGAGTAGTAGGCTTGCTATAAAGAGATTCAGAAAAAAATAAACAGTTTTGGCCCAGCCCGGTTAGTTTTCCTAGGCCATGCCGGGTTCCTTTTTTATTCTTTTTTAAATGTATTTTATTGTTATTTTCTTTGTTAAAAAAATTGGGTTTGGCTGAGTCAATCTAGGCCCGTTGTGCTTTAAAATGGGCTGGCCATTGGGCTACAAAAAATAGTCCAATAAATATATGGACTAGTCCAGTCTGACCTGTCTTTACGTTTAGGTTTGCGCAATAGGTTGATCGATTCGATTTGACACCTCTATACTTTGATCACATGCTATTGATTTCTTCTGCATTAATGAGTGGTCTGAAGTTTGAATCTAAAACCTAGAAATATTCAACATTAAAATTCTGGAGGAAAAGCTTTTGACATCCACACAGTCTTGCTCGCCTATAGTAATTAGTCTACCCACATTGATCCTCGATAAACAAGACGACCTATTCAGTTGCGGCCTTAAGCATGGAAAAGATGAGTTACCGCATTGGGCCCCATTTTTTTTTTGAAAGGAAAACTTAAAGAGATATATAAATAGCCGAGCACAAGGGGTACTCACCCATATACATATAGAAAATCATCTCCAAAACGGAGGAACTAGAACCAAAAACAAACTACCTCCTAGAAATACAATCAATAGGATCTACAAACCACTCGTAGAATAAACATGAGGGAGAAGTATCCCCGAACATGGAACCATCGCCAAGAAAGGGATAGTATCCGATATCGCCCAAAGTCAAGTACACCTTCAGAGAAAATACAACTATTCCTCAAATCCTAAATGACCCAAAGAACAGTATGTCAAATGAGAATCAAACCACGTCTGCATCTATAGTTGGGCCTCCCACGTTGGTAAACTGGAGAAACGAAGATGGAATGTCCTACTGCATGACAAAATCAAAACCTAACCAACTAACAATGGTGTACGAAATCCTAGAGGAAATCTGCATGAACAGAAGAGATGCAGTGAGGACTCGCAAGCGCTCCGACAGAAAATACACAATGTAGCACCAAAATATGTAATGACCCCTCTACTAAACAAGTTTAAACGAGTTGGTATCCTATCCAAAATAAGTTGCCAGGAAAATGCAACTATCTTGGAAGGAGTGAGACTCTTCCAAACCATATTTAGAATCCGAAGCATGTGGGCACCAAAAAATATTTTAGTAGTATATATAGATATAAAATAATTTATAGTGGTTTTAAATAAACAAGTTGTTCCCTAAAACCAAGTCAATTAGCAAATGACTAACCAACAAATGCTATTATACTCCAATTTTAGAATTCATTAGTTTTATATATTATTATACAGATTCTATCAATTGACTCACTTAATAAAACATTTGAGTATTTTAGCACATATGAAGAGATTTTCGTTTTTTATTTATTATTGAAAAAGTTGATCATTCTCTCATAATGACTTAAAATTTTGTTTCAAATATCTTGAAACTTATCTAAAATATAAAAATTCTGATGATTTTGATGGCGATATTTTATCCAAATGAAGAATTAAAAGTTGTTAAAAAGTTTTTAACAATTGAATCAAAATCAATCTATATGATATTAAGTTCTTTAAAAGAATTAAACATTTTTGCAATATATGCACAATTTATACAATAATATTACCAACAATGTGTTGCATCAGCTAATTTTTTTCCTAAGCTGAAATTGTTTAAATTTTATTTTTCCAATATACTAAATCACAAGATAAATTAAATAGTTTTACATTAATTTATATTGAAAATGACTTTTAAAAAATTCTTGTTACGAAGGAGTTATTAATGATTTTATAATAAAAACAATGCAAAAATTATAATATTTAAACAATTAAAGGGCACCCAAAATCTAAAAACCTATTTAATAAATGGCAAATGAAATACTAATTTAATAATAGTAAAGAATTAATATTAAACATCGGTCTTACATAAAGACCAAAATATCTAATAAAAATCATCACAAAAAAGACCATTTCACCTTCAATTTGTTCTATCAAATAGGATCGAACCCAAGTACTAGCCAAACTTCCCCACTAGATGAAGTGTTTTAACCACTTATATCTAAGGATGGGTGTTTGAGTTTTTTTTTATTGGTAGCTACTATTCATTTACACGAAAATAAGTGTAGGGTAATTAGTTTTACTACACTACGAAAAATGCCACCTACCAAGAAAGATGGAGAAAAAGATTATACTGTTTTGCGGGGAAAAACATTTTAGTGGGGGCCTTATGTATGCGGGTATCACTTAAGGGACCCACAAGGGTGGAAGAGTAAGGGCGCACGCCCACATCCATAACTACGACCCTTGACCTTAAAATCTCCATGGAAAAGCACCTCTCAAACAACCATGGACCATGGCTATAAAAATTAACCTCTCTCTTTCTTTATAGACTATACATACGCAGCCCTTTCTTTATCTCACTTTTTATCCCTTTCTTTTTCATGTTTGGCTTGGCAACCACCGCAACAAGAATAAATTTAAATAACTGGGTAGGTCCCTTTAAGATGAAAATAAGAAAAATGTGATTAATGTATATAATAAAGTTGCAAAGAAAAGTTGGTTATATAAGTTAAAAATAGGACAATTTATGGTTTTAAATTTTACACTGTATATCATGTGTAGTTTCATATACACATAGTACTTTGTCTCTCTTTCTGTTACTCCCCACCATGCTTCTTGTTATTTTCTTTTCAGGTCTAAACCTATATAGTGGTATCAGAAACAATCCTTGTCTTGATTGGTATGTAGTACAATTATTAAAATTTGGGGGGTAATTTTATATCCCCAATTCTAGACCCTATACCCTATAGCCCCACAATTTATAATCTAAACTACCTATTTTATCCCTCACCACTAATAAATACCCAATTCCATATACACTCATAACATAAATGTGAAAATCACTTAAAAGTAAGTTTGTTTTCACCCTTTCCGAATTTACCTTAAGACAAAAATTTCCAGTTGTTTTCGTCTTAATTAGCTTTAGTGATAGTTAGTTTTCTAGTTAACTAATAAATACCCTGTATTATTTATCTTTCACTTAATTAGCTTTAGTGATAGTTAGTTTTCTAGTTTTTTAGTCTGTTTAGAATCAGTTAACTCTTTTGCTAGTTTGTTAGTGTCTCGTTGATATGTATACAACTTCCCCGAAGGATACGTTATCAAAGAGAATTCATTTTTACCGAAGTAATATATAATAAGAAATAGAAGCTTTGTCATTTACTTGGTGGCTTTTGATCTCTATTGATCTTTATAACGTGTATGTGTTTGTACTTATCAAGAGGCCTCAAAGCCATTATCATATATTAAATGAGTTGATGGTCAATTTGGTCCCTCAAATTTTAAAAAACTTAAGTTTAGTCTCTGACATTAACAATAATCCTAATTACTCCCTTACATTTCCAAAATACTAATCACGTTTAGTCCCTGGTTTTTACATCTAATAATAATTAAGTCCCTGACTTTTACAATTTAGTATCAGTGTGGTCCCTGACATATGGTTCTATCGGGAACCAAATTGATACTAATAAGTTGTATAACTCAAGCTTAATTTTTTTTTTCGATAAGCAATTGATTCATTAAGTGAGCACTAGGGGTGCTCAAAAGTCAAAACCACAATTACATATTGTTAATGCGCAATAATGCATTATGCACCAAGAGGTAACGATATAGGAAGATTGATTTCCCGCCCCATAAATAAACCAACACTGCGATATACATTTAGTGTAGGATACAATAGAGCCCACTATAGGTACCTCCCCTTTGAAAATCAAGTTGTTCCGAGCAATCCACAAACTCCAACGAGTTGTTAACCAAATGATATATCTAGTTTTGGGCGCTTTCTTTCCGATAAAAGCCAATCCAAAAGATTGAAAGGGGTCCACAATATCAGTCATAGTGTAGAGTTGTAAACGGAACCAACTACAAAGCTTCGTCCACATGTCTTTCGCAATAGCACAATTATATAATAGATGAAGCAAGTCTTCTCTATGCTACATACAAATTTGATAGATCGCTGCCTCCTCCGTATCCAAGACATGACGAGATAACAATAAATCACGAGTTGGAATGCCATTGGAAAAAAATTCTCCACCCGAAGGTATTAATCTTTGTTGGCACAACTGTTTTCCATAATTCAGAAAATATGTCAGTAGAGACCGAACCTGTACCAGCAGTGACCGACCTTGTACCAGCAGAAAACCGATACTGTTGGAGAAAAGAATAAGCTGATTTCACTGAATGATAATTATGTGCTTCTAGTATCCACCTCCACGAGTCCAGCACGCCACGGATAGGTTTGCAATCTGTCAAAATTTCCATCAGAATTCAAGCCTCCTCCGAACTGCTCAATTGAGGTTCCAAGCTGTCCAAAAAATCCCACTGCCAGTGATTCGCATTCCACGTTCCAGCTGCTGCCACTATCATATTTTTATTACTACAACCTGCATATAAGAGAGGAAAGACATGGTATAGAGGCTGACTTCCGAGCCAGTGATGATTCCAAAAATTCACGCCTTCTCCGCCACCCAAACGGCGACGAACACAGTCGTTAAACCATCCATTGTATCATCACCCACTAGCATTGCCATCCATCAAGAAACACCACTTCCATTTAGATAAAAGGGAAATATTGAAACTCTCCAAGTTTTTAATTCCAAGACCACCCTCCTTCTTTCATGTGAATCTAATTGATTCCATATAAATTTAGGATCTAACTAAGTGAATTTCTTGAATCAAAATAGCAAACACGATAAAAGAGAGGGAAAAAGAACATACAAATGGAATTAGGCAAGAAGATGGAGAAATCGCCACATCGAAGAGGATGATAAGATCATGAGGAATCACCACAAGAATAAGAGGCTCTTGATGAGATTCAAGTTTGGTTCTAGAAAGAACCCTAGAGAAGCATTCTCTAAACTCACACCAATGTGTTTTCTATTTCATCAAAATTGTGAAATAAAGTTACAAAAGTTCCTTAAATAACTAGGGTTGTGCCTAAGCTACAACCTTGAACACCATGGTGCCTATGCCAAAGGTGCATACACACAAATACCAAAATCTTCTAATGTCAACATAAATAAACTAAAAGCATAATCCTAATTTAAATATGATTATTACATCTTAAAATAAGATAGAGTCCTTTCTAACTTAATTAAATTGGATTCCCTTGATGCTCTTGCGGTCCACATCATTCTTTGATCTACACACTTTATCCCACGCCACCCAATACACCCCCCCTTACTATCTTCTTTAGCTCCCCACAAAAAGTCCCTTCGTAATTTGATCATTTTGTTGATCACCAACTTTGGTGTGCTTTATAAAATGAGAAAGAAAAAATATAGGGGAATGCTATTCAAGACCGACTTAATAAGTGTTACCCGGCCTCCAATAGGATAAATGGCGCCCCTTTGAAGAAGCTAACCGAGTACAGAGCTTCTCAATAATTGGTTTCCAAGTAGCCCTGCATCAAGGATTTGCACCAACCGGTATACCAAGAAACTTAAAGAGGATAGATTCCGACCGGCAATGGAGAAAAGTAGAAGCATGGTCCAAAAAAATATCGGACACGTTGATACCAATGAGCTTGCTTTTGTTGAAGTTGAATTTCAAACCCGATACTAATTCAAAGCTTCTTAGGATGGATTTGATGCTCCACAGGTTGTTCCAAGTAGCTTGGCCAATGAGAATGGTGCCATCCGCAAGTTGAGCTATAGAATAATCAAGATTATCCCCCACCTTATAACCGGAAAACAAACCCAAGTTCACTGCACTATCCACCAAAGCGGACAAACCCTCTGCTACAATCAAAAATAAGAACTGAGACAACGGATCCCCTTGTCTTAACCCTCTTTCCACCTGAAAGTCTTTGGTTAGGCTCTCATTTACTAACACCAACAAAGGGATCGAACACACACAAGCCTTCATCCACCTTAACCATTCCTATCCATCATGTAAAACAAAAAGGACCAAGAGATAGTGTGGCACGTCTTCTCAAAATCAACCTTGAAGAGCATACTAACTCAAGCTTAATTGATATTAAGTTATAAAATCAACACTTTTCTCTTTTTTATTTCTTATCTCTTTCTCTTATATCAAACAACCTCCAAATGTTTTCTATTTCTTTCTCTCTCTCTCTCTCTCTCTCCCCTCACCCTATTTCTAATCTCTTTTCTCTTTTCAATATTTCTTCTCTAAACAATTAAACTCTTAGTGATAGTTTTTATCAGTAGGTAAAAGTTGATCTTTTTAAAATGCCTAAATATCAATGGTCCCTGTAAATACAGAGTATCCATCACATGGACAAAAATGAATAATTTTAAATTTTGCAAGGGCTTTTTTAAATAAAAGTTTTTGCAGGGACTAAAATGAATGATTTTTAATTTTACAAGAACTATTTTAAAAAAGAGTTTGCAGGAACCAAAATTAAAAATTATAAATTTTGGAAGGGCTATTTTAAAAAAAAAAGTTTATGTAGGGACCAAAATCAAAAATTATAAATTATGCAAGAAAAAACTTTTTGCACGAACAAAAATTGATATTTGTTGTGCAGACCAAAATTATATTTAAATTTTTTAAAATGATTAGTTATTAATATATATATATATATATATATATATATATATATATATATATATATATATATATATATCTCAACACACACTCAGTCTACACTCTGAAATGGGTATCTCTACCTTACAAAATGAAAAGGTGTCAATGTTCACCTTAATTTTTTTTAATTTATGAGTATTTACCTAAAATATCAATAAATTTAGAATATTGGGAGTAGTTGACACTGAAAGGGCAACAATTGATGCCAAATCTCACTAAAAGAAAGTCATTCAGGATATATTTAAGCTCACAAGTAATGGTGAGACAATTTAAGAGAGAGTGACACAAACAAAAAGATAATACTATTTATAGCATTTATTATTATATTATATGTGTCACTCTCTCCCCGAAATTGTCCCACAAGTACTTGTGAGGATCCAAACTCTTATTTTTAAGGGGTTGACCTCTGCCAACAAATATTTTTCTATACACATCAGTCAGGGATTGAACCCGAGACTAAATAGTTAACAGACCCAAATATATATCTACCACATCATGTTGGTTCATCAAATTTTTTTTTTAACAATCAAAATTTAAGTCAAGTGGATGACTCCTAATCTAAAGTAGGAAAGAGTGGTTCATCAAGTTTCTATCATGCCACGTTTTAAATGGCATTTTTGATTCTCATAGATTTACATGTCAAACCATGAGTAGGCGAAAGGAAACAAAATATATACGATCGCAAATATTGATGTCTGAGAACTACTGAAATTAATTGTGTGTATTGAAGTAGACATACATTCAAGAGCATCATTAAGCTAATGTTGAATCTTGATAACAATGATGTAAAATGAAAAGAAAAGTAACCTTATTTTCTTTGCAGAATCTGATTATCTCCGGTACCTTGCACTTCGCACTAGTTAGCGATACTAATAATAGAATGCCGTTATGTTTTCCCTATCATTCACTGTAGCATTCTATTTTCCAAGCACATAGTCGTATTTCTATTTTTTTTATGATAATCAAAGGAATTTTACTAAGGGGGCACTAGGGGTGCCACAACCCGTTTACAATTGACATAGCAAGCTCAAACAAGCTGAGGGATTATTGTTCCATTCCTCATATTCTACCCTCCCTTGAGCTCCTAATCGATTAGCTATCCAACCCCAATTACATGACTTAGCATTTTTGTTCTCCTCGTCCATTGTTTCTAACCTAATCATAAGTGTAGAACATTTACGTTATCTCTTACCAAACGACTTGTTTTTTTGTTAAATGTGTTACTGTTTGATCATTTTATTTGTTGATGACGTTGATCACTATGACTTATGTGTCTGGTACATATTGGGTGTTCACGAGTCAGTTTGGATCAGATTTGTATTTTGGCGTTGGTTTCAGGATAAAGGCAATTCTCCATCTTATTTATTTTATGAGTGGTTTGTTGATCCTATGAATTGTACTGCCAGAAGGTAGTTGGTTTTCCGGTGTTTTGCTCCCTTTGTGCAGGTGGGTTTTTCGGTTTAATATCGGTTATGTTTGTCTTGTAAAAGTTAAGGGTTTTTACTGGATAAATGACCCATTTTTTAGTGTTGATCCAATACAAAATTTCACCAGATAATTTGTATTTGTATTATAGAACTCGCTTATTGGAAAGACAAATAGTGTATCGATACAAGACAAGATGAGGAAAATTCAAAGAAATACAGAACATTTTTGCCTTTTAAGCCTTTTATTTTGTTAGTCACTATTAGCCCCACTATATAGGTAGTCTCATTGAGACATTAGAGATTACCAAATGAATGAAAAAGTATTTATTTTCTTAGTAGCCTAGTTATAGCTTATTTGTTCTCGTACTTTTCTTTAGATAGTTTGTTACTTTTGTTAGGGTAGCTTGAGCACTCTGATAATTAGTGCTTTCATTCTTATTCTCAAACCTCAACAACCATTTGAGGCAACAACAGGAAAACCTAAATATGTAAAAGGAAGTCCAATAATCTTGTGAGATTACAATTGAGCAACAAATTGTAAAAACTCATGAACATACATTTTTTTTGATAATTGAAAACGTTTTATTGATAAAACCTAGCACAAGCAACATGTACCTGGATAGAGATGGTTGAAGCCAAAGTACAACAAACATAAAAAAAAAACAACACATGTGATTGCTACAAAACACCAAAATCCTGAGGTCAAAATACCCCCAACACAATCAACCAACATCCACTAAAGCACCCAAAATATGAAGAAAAAAATGACTTAAGACAAAAACCAAGGAGGCCCTTAGACCTTTATTTCCCGAAAAAGAGCACTCTATCTTAATATATAAAAAAAAGAAAAAGTGGTACAAGCAAGACCAAAGGGGGACTAGGCTGAAACCCTTGCGAGGAAGCCAAACAACAAGCAAAAGAAGCAGCACTAAAGCGAAAAAGAAGAAAGCCAAGGAGACCAAACCCCAGGGATAAATCATCTAAATCTGAAAAAAGGAAGACCTTGCCTATTACGTCAAAAATCCTCTAAGATGAAGCTCAGAGGCAAACTCCACCAAGTATAAGTTCTATTAACTAGACCAAAAGCAGCTAATTTATCAGTGCAACTGTTTCCTTCTCTAAAAATATGAGACAATAAAGTTCATATCCAACCAAAAGCCTCAAGGTGTTGCCCCAATGATTTCTCAGTCTCAAAGGGATAATGTCAGGGTTCTTAAAAGCAGCAACAACAGAAAAGGAATCACATTCTAGCTAAATTTTATGCCAACCCTTATCATAGGCAGTCTCAATAGCTATCATGGCTACCAAAAGCTCAGAATCAATGCCAGTTCCATTGCCCAAAAAAGACGCAAAACAACCAACAATGGAGACTCTATAGTCGCGAAAAATGCCACCACAAGAGGAAGGGCCAGGAGTGCCTTTAGAGGCACCATCAGTGTTACATTTGAACCAACCACAAGGGGGGGCTTTCCAATCAACTTGAATAATATCTTGAGCTTTCCTAGGGCTGCCTTTGAGACAGAAAGATTTTAAAATAGAGAGCTCATCCATTGTGTTGTTCATGGGGCCATGCGAGGAAGAACCCGAGAGAGAAGGTGAGTTCTTAATCTGATGGAGAAGAGATTGAAGAGGAATAACTTTATTGTCAAAGCGTAATTTGTTTCTGCTCAACCAAATGCTGGATAAAACATGAATAATTGCAGCAGCTAAAACATCTGAGACTTGATCACTCCAAGATCCATTTAACACAGAAAGAAGAGATAAAATACTAGAAGTATCAATAGCGCAATTGATAGCCGATTGGAGCCAATGCCAAATTTTTTGAGCAAAAGGGCAACTAAGAAACAAATGACTGGTTGTTTACTTATTCTTACCACAGTGGCAACAAATGGAGAACATAGTGCAACCACGCTTTTTGATGTTATCATCGATAGGCAAGCGGTCATGGGCAGCTCTCCAGAAAAGAAACCATTTTGAAGGGGGAACAGACGGTCGCCAGACCTCCTTAGCCCAAGAGACAACCACAGAGCTAGGATTAAGAAACTCATAAGCGTCTTTAGAAGATAATAAACCAGAAGAAGAATAGTCTCAAACTAAAGTATCTCCTGTTGCAAAGCGAGGAATAGGGAGATTGATAATTTCTCTCTTATATCTCTCTCTCTCAAAACTTCTCTCTTCCCCTTCCTCCCTCTCTCTCTCCCCCTCTTTTCTCTCTCCTCTCTCTTTTTGTAGGTATATATATATATATATATATATATATATATATATATATGTTACACATAAAAAAAAAAAAAAGAAGTGGTTGATTAAATTTCATGTATCACTTCACATACATTTTACCCCTCAAATTCATTTTTAGAACATTTGGTGGAATTTTAGACATTGTCAAAATAATTATTTTATTGAGTTACAACGGAAAAATGTTATGCATTGATGTTAAAATTTCATTACTGAGAAAATTTTACAAAATCTTTGATTTTATACTATGCTTGAATTATACCTTTTAATACATTTTGTATATTTATCTACATTTTTACTATATTATTGGTAATTAATAACAAAAAAACCAAATTATTGATAATTATGAACTATACCTTTAATCAAAACAACTACTACCAAAAATACCAAACTACCCTTTTCTAAAAGCATATAAATTAGTTTTACTATTTAAATTTATATTTATTTTATATTCTACTTTTGAGTTACAACGGGAAAATGTTACATATTGTTATTATAATTCCATTACTGAGAAAATTTTACAAAATCATTGATTTTATATTATGCTTGAATTACACCTTTTAATACATTTTGTATATTTATCTACATTATTACTATATTATTGGTAACTATCTAACGATAAAATATCTCAAATGAAACTATATTTCTTATCAACTTGAAAGATTTATTGTAATGACGCCAAATATATGTTTTTTTTACTTTTGATGCAAATTGCTAATTTGATATTAAAATTTATAATTTATCATTATATGTATGAACAAATTAAATTCTATCTGAGGCTATTTATACAAACAACACGACGTTACTCGTGCATACGCACAAGTATACTGCTAGTTATTTTTATAAAAAAGGAAAATAAAATATTTACCTCTAATTTATTTTTGTAATAACACTTCACATGCAAAACACAAATCACATACTATTACTTCTTTGTAATCAAAATCTAAAAAATAACACTTCACATACAAAGAATTCATACTATATTTCATAGTTAGATGAAAAATTAACCAAAAAGGTCTGACAAGAGAGGAAGGGGAAAAGCTTGAAGTCTTAGAAAGAGAAAAGAAGTTAGAAAGACATGGAGGAGGGAGGGAGAGAGAGAGAGAGAAAGGGAAGAGAAATTGGAAAGACATAAAGAGGAGAGAGAAAGAGGAGAGAGGGGAGAGGGGGGAATTAAAAGTATTTTTATCAAAAAAATAAGTGTCATTTTTGCCCCTGAATATATCAGATGAAGTTAACAATGGAAGTAAACTCCATAGACGAACTTGAAGGACGAATTTAACATTGGAGGACCATTTTGGCTTTTTGTTCAAGAGAGGGGAGAGGGGGGAATTAAAAGTATTTTTATCAAAAAAATAAGTGTCATTTTTGCCCCTGAATATATCAGATGAAGTTAACAATGGAAGTAAACTCCACAGACGAACTTGAAGGACGAATTTAACATCGGAGGACCATTTTGGCTTTTTGTTCAAGTGAGGGACCAAATTGATAGAGCCTAACACTTTAAGGGACCAAAGTGAATGCTTACCCTTTTATCTTTAGAGATAAACCCATCATGTTTTTTTTAAATTAATTACGAATTTATCTCTAAAGATAAATCAGGAGTGACAAAAACAACTAGAGATTTATCTTTTGAACATAAATTCAAAAACTTATAAAAGGTTGCTTACGGATTTATCTTTTTAACACCAATTCGTAATGCAATATTTTATAAGTATTTCGAATACATGTTAAAAAGATAAATCTGTAAAGTTTTATTTTTTATAAAAAGTACTTGTTTTAATTTTTGTAACTTTATTGCAGTAGCGCCCGCTAGAGGTAAAATGGCAACCTATCCCACGTTGCCATGGAGATCGGAGTGAGAGTTCATGGTCAACTGAGCGTGAACCGACTCAACGATATGAAGTGGGTTATGCTTCTGATCCGCAGAGACAGGTTAACAAACGACGGGGTGATCACCATCGAGCGGGGGACCGTATAGCACGCGAGGTGGATTATATGGATGAGGGGCAACAGCATTTTCAGGATTACAAGGCTTCTTAACAGCATATGGAGGAGTCGTCTGAGGAGTCTGAGGCTGATGAGGAGGAGCAACCTGATCAGGCGGAGCAGGTTCAACCTGCCCATCATCTAAACGTGGGACATATCAACCGTTCAATGCTGACAGGATTTGATGTTCATGTAGCATCAAAAATCTGAAGTGGAGAGGTAATATTTTTAATAAATAATTTTATTTTTTTGTATTGTCATTTAATATGATATTATATTTTTTATTAATATATTTGTATACATATTTACAAATGTGTGGGATATTGAAGATATATTGAAGATACCCAAACATCGTGCCAAACTAAAGAAAATTGCCCCTCACTCCGATTCTCTGGGAGTATATGAATGGATAATTAAGTCTGGTATACAGAGCCTTCATTATTTATCTCTCTAGATTGTCGATCACGAACTCATTTCAGCGATTGTGGAGAGGTGGCACTGACAGACTAACTCATTTTACCTACAATATGGTGAAATGACAATTACTCTAGATGACGTCTTCAACCAACTTCATATACCCATCACAAGCTCCTTTTATACCCTACCCATGATTGTAACTATTGACATGGCCATTCAGGCGGGGGTGGAATTGTTGGGGGTAATTGTTAAAGACGTTATAAATGAGACAACAACATCCAAGGGAGCATATTTCCAATTTTAGTGGCTAGAATCAGTCTACAAAGGACATCTTGCACACGATCATCATATTTATGTTGTGAATGGAGACTTATTCCTTTTGGTGGGTTACACCATATTCACTGGCAAGAGCTTTTACTATGTGGAGGCCAAATGGCTCTTACTATTTCGGAACTTAGATGAATGTGGCCAATGGGCGTGGGTTGCAGTTGTCTTGGCTTTTTTATATGATCAACTTAATTTTGGATCTGTTTGGGACACCAAACAGTATAGGGGGTACGCGATGTTGCTGCAAGTAAAACACATTATTTACTATTTTAATCTACTTCGAATTATATTGAATTTATGAGTACTTTTCAAATATATGTGCGGGGCCACGTGATGAGAGGTGGGCCAAGAAAAAGATAGATAGTGTTAAACTTTCACATTATCGGGGGAGGTTGGATGCATTGGTCCCATTTGACGTTACATGGAGGAAACCATGTAACATTAGTGGGGACCAATGCATCCAACTATCCTCTCCACTACCAAGTGAGGAAGCAACAACACGGTAACCACAATTCGCATCACCAACTACATTAATAATGTTCTCATCAACATAGGGGTGGATATGTGGAGGAAACAACCGTATAAAACGCATGTCATGCAGCGAGTGTTATTGTGATGACCGTTGTGAGGGTTGCTTTGATGACCATTGTGAGGATTGCTTAGATGTCCGCTGTGAGAGTTGTTTTGATGACCAATGTGTTGGTTGTCTCATGGAGTTTTGGGTGTCGTTCTTCATTGCCTCATCCATGTGCTCAAAATAGGAAGGGTCGTGTGCAACATCATACTCTTTTCGCTTCTTTTGTGCACCATTTCACTTCTTCTTCAATGTCCAGTGGGCTGGCTCAACCCTAATATGAAAAAAAAACCATGAGCATTTAAAAATAAAACAAATCATAATTTGTTCAATGAAAGTTAATTGCAAATTGAATGACGTACCTATTTTTTGTGGTATTTCTAAAATGCGTCGCTTTATTAATCCACGCAAAAATGAATTTCTCTTTATGAGGAGTCAACCATGTATCATTCAAGTAATTCACAAACATAGGTAATTAAATCGACACACGATTGCTCCAATACTTGCAACCACTGATAGTACTCAATCTCGTTAGGTGAGTCAACAATATTGTACAAGATCCATCATCGAATTTTGTATATCTTTCATCACATACTGCTTACACCAAGCATTCATGTTCTTGCTTATGTGAAATCGGCAAAACAAATTCAGAGTGGATGGAAACACAATATTAATAGCATTCATTAGTGCAATATCTCTGTCGGTGATGAACACCTGAGGAAGTAGACCATCTACCATGAACAAATCTCTCAGCATCTACAATGCCCATCTAAAACTGTCATAACACTCTGCCGATAAGTATGCAAATGCAACCGAGAATGTTAATGTGGTGGAAGTGACACCAACAAACTCCAAAAGAGGTAGTCTATATCGGTTGGTTTTGTATGCGTTGTCCATAATCAAAACCATAGGTAACAATATTCTCAATAACTTGATAGAGATGATATGCGCCCACATGATGTCACTAACAACATCCATGTTCTCAAATTTTCTGCTCCAACACAAATACTGCTCAGATTCTATCCATAATTGCGATGTTGCCTATAGAGCTGGAACATAAATTAAAAGTCACACTGCCTTTAAATCTCTCCTTCAATTCCCTCATATTGCGCGCCTTTTGGTGCAACATTTAATTTGGTGTGTTCATCCACCATAGACCGCTCCTCCTATGTTAACCATCCAAAGAATGAGATGTCTGTTAATGTACTATATATGCAGCTCATGATTGTGAGTCCACAGCTAACCTTCACTCTCCAATCCCCAGCATCAGTCAAAGTTGTAGCTCCCAGCTTGAAAGGACAACTATAGCACAATGTACAACATTGTTACGTGTAGGAAATATCTACAACACTACAACAGATTTGGGGATGGGCAGCGTTTTTTTTTAGCCATGGGCAGCGTTTCTGGGCGCTGCTAAATTTGGCGCTGGTGATTCCTCCCCAAAAATGGGCAGCGTTTGAGAAGCGCTGCTCATTAATAGCCATAGGCAGCGTTTAAAGGGAGAAGCGCTGCTCATTCACCTAGCGCGTTTAGAAATGGGCAGCGTTTGGTAAGGGGAAGCGCTGCCCATTTCTAAACGCGTAAGGTGAATGAGCAGCGCTTGGTGGGAGAAGCGCTGCCCATTCACCTAGCGCGTATAGCAATGGGCAGCGCTTGGTAAAGGAAAGCGCTGCCCATTGCTGGTGAATGAGCAGCGCTTCCCCCACCAAGCGCTGCTCATTCACCTAGCACATTTAGCAATGGGCAGCGCTTCCCTTTACCAAGCGCTGCCCATTGCTATACGCGCTAGGTGAATGGGCAGCGCTTCTCCCACCAAACGCTGCCCATTGTTTAATTTTTTTTTTTCCTTTTTTTCTTGTTTTTTTGTACTTTCCTTTTTATATTTGATAATTTCCTGGTCATATACAGCCAATTAATACCAATCCAATCCATTATATACTAACAACATATATATATATAAACTAGTTATATATCCCAATGCACCAATATGATCACAAACCAAAACAAACTAGCTAACAAGTTATTATATGTATCCAAAACTTAGCAACTTACAATATTAACAAATTAATATGTATCCAAATCAAACTCTCTACCAATATGTATCCAAAACTAGCCAGATACTTACAATATGTATCTAAATTAAAACAAGTTAGCAGCTAACATATGCATGAACTAATTCATATGCATGTATCCAAAACTAGCAAGCTACTTACAATATGTATCTAAATTAAAACAAGTTAGCAACTTACATATGCATGAACCAATTCATATGCATGTATCCAAATAAAACTCTAACAATTTACAAGATTACAATCTATCTAAAATCAAAAGAATTGCGAGACATAACGGCACCACTCTCCTCTAAGCTCATCAATCTGTGCAGTAGAGTATGTCTTCCACCGACAATCGGGAAAATACTGAAATTATATAATTAAATAAAATTAGAATTGAAATATATGGTTAAACCAAAATAAAAAAGAGTTCTGTAAAGATACCTGTCTGGGGATAACCATTTGATTGTGGGTAATAATTTCCTTCATAAATCTCATTACGTAATACCCACAATCATTGTTATTTGGTTGTTTCGGACACTACAAAACAAAAGATTAGTTAATTGTTAAATTTAATTTCATACATTTTTTTGACAACAATAATGTAAATAAATATATGAGAAGATTGATTACAAACTTACCACTATTGGCACCCATTTTGTCTGTGATTGTTCCAATCCCCAATATTCCTTCAAACAACTGAACACAATTGGATATAACTATATTATTAAAAATACATATAGTTAACAACTAAAACAAATAAATATGCAGAGTGATCGAAATACACACACCTATTAAATATGACAACCAAGTCTGGGTGGGTGTTGAAATGACCATGCACAGAATCAATGTAGTACACCGTATCTGTCTTAGGATTTATTGCAAGCAAAATCCAATGATCCCTACAAAATAAAACTTTGAATAAGTAATTGACTAGTATTTAAAAAATGCATGTTATATAAGAATTAATAAATTAAATCTCTCACCCTACGAGACACGGTGCCAAAAACATGGTATCGACGCCTCTATGTTGAGCATCCGATAAGCGTCGAGTGATATAATTTGTAACATCTGTCTTGTTTTGTTCCACAAGGTCGTTATAATTAGACAGATCCTCCCTGACATTACGGAGGTGTGTACTATCCGGACACAAGAACACATATCTCTGTGTCCGCTCCGAAGGGACCAAAATGTTATGATACAAGCACCTACAATTAGAGGTATATGTATATATAAATTAAATTAACAATATAATAAAATAAACTCAATGATGTTAAATAATAAATTACATACGTACCTGATATATGCTCTAATACAAACACTGGTTGCCCAATTCATCTGACATAAATCATTAATATCCTGTTTTGGGATTATCAATAGTTGATCGGGATTTCCAAAAATGTTGTCATCCATCTCCAATACAAGCGGGGTTTCATCATCCATCTTGAATTGTGCATGCATTTCGGTATACAAAATAATCCTAGAATCATCAATGGAAGAGGCGGAGGGCTGACACACTTTTGGAGGGGCGGGCTGAGTCACTTTTGGAGCAAGGGTGGACCGAGTCACTTTTCGAGGAGGGGCGGGCTGAGTCACTGTTGGAGGAGGAGAGGGCTGAGTCATTATTGGAGGAGGAGAGTGCCGAGTCACTTTTTGAGGGGCAGGCTGAGAAACTTGTGTTGAACGGCCGGACCGAGACACTTTCTTGCTAGTAGATATTGCCTTGCTAACACTTTTACCCCTAGATTTTGCATTTTGGCGTACCTATATATAAATCAAATAATTTGTTGGCTAGCACACAATAAATGACAAAATAAAATAATTAGTTAGTTACAAATATATTGTCACTTACAACAATAAGGTGTGCTGGCCATGGCACAAATGTACCAACTGCATCTTGCACAGTTAGTAAATCTATACTGGGTATTGGAGCAGGCAAAATGCAGTCCCCCACAATTGCACAATCAACTCTGACTCTAACATGATTTGGAGGTATGGGTAAATTGTGCATCAAAGTTCCCAATTGGTCACATGTGAAGCCTATTGCAACCATTTGGTGTGAGTTTGAGATATACAATTCACACTCACACTCATTGTTGTCCTAAATCAATTATAAACAAAAATTAATAAATACATTGCGTAGAAGAAAGAGAGTTTAATAATTAATTTCTTATTTATCCTCAAAAAAAAAATTAATACCTTAGTTGACGGAATGGTGCAGCTATCTCGTGCGCTATCTGTGGCAGGGGATGGTACTGCAGGCGAAACCAACCCATAGTGCAATTTGATTTGACTAAGTTCAGACCTTAGACCTTCATACAATACCCGCAACTCTCTACTTTGTTTACAATCATGATGCTCCTCATAAGTTCTCTTCTTTGACCCAAGGTAGTTGGATGGATTAACGCCAAATCCACAACCCCTTGTACGACCTGGGTATTCTTCCTTTTCCAAGGCACGAGTAAGGATTTCCTTTTCAGAGCAATCAGTGATCTCTCCCTGTGACACAGACTCTGATATGGTTTCCTGATTCACAAACAAAAGTATAATAAATAAAATTATTATACATTTTAAATATCATAAAAGTTTCAAAACAATATTCGAATTTTGGAAATACTTACAATTCTGTCGGTCACCTCCTTAGTTTTGGGATCCACAACCTCTCCATCCTTTTGTCTGGCTGCTACCCACAAAAAATGTCGCTCAATTCTTTCTTTAGTAGGATCTTTCCCACTCTCCTCCAACTATATTTAAATTTACCAAATGTTAAGAAATTATAAATCAAAAGATTTATTAAACAAAGAGAAATCAAGCTTATTGTGTCTTACCAATCTCTCTTCAAAAACTTGATATCCACTAGCACCGCCTCTATAAGGGTACTCACAACCAGAAGCTCTCTCTCGATTCGCTTGGCATAGTTCCTATTTAGAGACATAAGTATACATTAATGTATAATATATAATTGTCAACTATATTTTAAGTTATAACTTAATAGATTATAGTACTAACCATGAAATCTTTATCTTCGGTGCGTCTCCTAACAAATGTAACCCAATCCTCCTCAGTAATAAATCCACTATATGGCGCTGGAGGCTTCCATCTGAGGTTTCCACTATTATCAAACAACCATTTTTTTTTAAACTACCCCTGAAACTCCGATTCGAAATCAATGTGCGCTTTTAGCCACACTATGAAACTCCGATTATGTTCTTTTGTTAACCAAACTTGAGTCTTATATGGGTGATCACTCTTAAGTATGTCCATGTGCTTGGAAACATATGAATCAACCTCAGTATCATTGTGCAAAACATATAAGTGTGCTTCATCTAGTTCTTTCCTTGATACCATCACTATTTTTGTTCCTGACATCCCTTTACTAATGCTTCCTAAGTGACGAGACCTTGGCAGTCCCACAGAATATTCAAGACTAGATAGATAGCCGGTACAGAACTCAATAGCTTCTTCAACTATGTAGCGCTCAACAATACAACCCTCGGGTCGTGATCGGTTTTTCACATAACCTTTTAATATCTTCATGTAACGCTCAAACGGATACATCCATCTCATGTAACATGGGCCACACAATTGTGTCTCCCTAATCAGATGAACTATTAGATGAATCATTATGTCAAAAAACGAAGGTGGGAAATACATCTCAAGCTCACACAAAGTGACAGTAATTTCTCTTTGCAATGATGGCAACTTTCCAGGGTCAATCACTCTACTACAAATCGCCTTAAAGAAGAAACTAAGTTTGGTTAGGGTCTTGCGTACTTTCTTAGGCAAAATGGAACGTATACCAATGGGTAGCAAATTTTCCATTAGTACATGGCAATCATGAGACTTTAAAGACTTTAACTTGAGGTCTTTCATCGATACAAGGTTCATAACATTTGAAGAGTAACCCTCTGGAACTTTAACTCCATGAAGAAACTTACAAAACACGGTCTTCTCCTTTTTAGATAAAGTATGAGCTGCCGGAGGTAGATATGTACGTGTACCCTTCTTTAACGGACCCAATTCCGGTCTAAACCCCATACTAAGCAAGTCCAACCTCGAGTTGATGGTATCTTTAGTCTTTCCTGGCATATTGAGCAAGGTACCGATGACACTTTCAAAGACATTTTTTTCAACATGCATCACATCAATGAAGTGCCTTACATATAATGACTTCCAGTATGGCAACTCAAAGAAAATTGACTTTTTCTTCCACCCCCGTTTGGCAAGCTCTCCTGCAAAAGGCTTCCCAAATTTAATATTCAAACCTCTCACCTTTTCAAATAGTTGTTCACCCGTCAAAGCCATGGGAGCTTTACGGGTTTCGATATTCCCATTGAATGCCTTTTTTAACAGTCGATACGAATGAGTAGATGGCAAAAACCTACGATGACCACAGTAGATATTCTTCCTACCATGTTCCAACCACATCCAATCAGTGTTATCTTCACATATAGGGCACGCACACTGACCTTTGTTACTGTACCCAGATAGATTGTCGTATGCTGGAAAGTCATTAATTGTGCCAAAAATCATAGCCCTCAGGGTGAAAGTTTCTTCTCTGAACCCATCATACACCTCTACTCCAGTCTCCCACATTAGCTTCAAGTCTTCAATTAACGGAGCCAAGTATACATCAATATCATTTCCCGGTTGCTTGGGCCCAGAAATTAACAAAGACAACATCATATATTTGCGTTTCATGCAAAGCCATGGAGGTAAGTTATAGATCGCCAAAATCACGGGCCATGTACTGTGGGAGCTACTCTGAATGCCGTGCGGATTAAATCCATCAGCAGACAATGCAAGTCGTAGGTTTCTTGGATCCAACCCAAAATCAGGATAATCAATATCAATTTTCTTCCATTGCGGAGAATCTGCCGGGTGTCGTAGCATGCCATCTTTAACCCTTTCATCATCATGCCATGTCAAGTGTTTTGCATCTTCTGAACTATGGTACATGCGCCTAAATCGAGGAATTATGGGAAAATACCACAACACCTTTTCTGGAGCAGATTCTTTCTTTTTATATCGCGATGCATTACATTTAGGACACGACTTTAACGAGGCATGTTCATTCCGAAATAAAATGCAATCATTGGGACAAGCATGTATCTTCTCATAGTTCAACCCAATGGACCCTAACATTCGTTTTGCATCATAGGTCCGAGAAGGGAGCACATTATCCTTCGGCAACATTTCTTTCAACAGTGCGAGTAATTCCGTAAAGCTCTTATCCGTCCATCCGTGGCAAGTTTTCAAGTTATACAACTTTATCACAGCCAATAGTTTTGTGAATTCAGTACAACCTGAATACAACGGTGTCTCCGCATCCGTTATCAATTTCTCAAACATTTGAGGACAATCATTAAGATCGTCTTCAACAGCCTTTGCCATCTCTTCAAATTCGCCCCCTTCAAATGTAGGTCTTTCGGTGTCAACCGGTGCACATCTCTCAGTACTATTATCCATATTTGAAGATTCACCTCTTTCCTCACCATGCATTGTCCAACAAGTGTAACTTTGATCTATTCCGTAACCCTTTAAATGTCCTGCCAACTCCTCTGCATTAACTGATTTTACATAACAACAACTCAAACAAGGACACTTCATGTTACTAGAAGTCCCTAAACGTTCAACAGCACACTTCACAAAATAATCCACTCCAGCAACATATTCCTTGGACAGACGATTGGCAGACATCCACTCTCTATCCATAATTTCTCAGTATTTATTTATAATAAATTCCTGATAAGATAACTTAAAAACCTATTATAAGTGACAAACACACAAAACGAACAATTTTTTTGAAGCTAATACATTCAACTATTTTTAACTAAAGAAATCAAAGACTTTGATGTCTTCCATATTGTCATTCTTCATATAATAAATACAAGAAAACAACAAAAGTACCTGAACAAGTGGAAGCAACGATGAACTTCAACGAATGCGAACCACACACTAGCAAATGAAGCGAACAAACACGAACTCACGAACCAACACGAACTCGAAGGAAGTATTTTCAATTCCTATAAACAATTCATTAATTAAATTACTAATTAAAGAACCATCATACAAATATGGAAGACAAAAATACAATCAATTTTTGTGACATTAACAAAATAAGACAAACACTTCGCCCTTTCAATAAACCAATCAATAAGCATCAACTTTGATCATCTAACATATAGTTCCAATGCCATTAAAATTAATAAAACAACATGCAATCCTAAATATTCAAGTTTATAAAATCCCTTAACCGAAAGCAACATTAAATTAACAAGCATTGGACATGTCAACAAACACTAAGCCTACATCAAATTAAATTTACAACCATTTCATTTGGGCATTTCAACAAACACTAAGCCTACATCAAATTAAATTAACAAGCATTTCATTTGGGCATTTCAACAAACACTAAGACTACATTTCCCCCAAAGTTTAGAAACACCATTTTAAAGAACCAATCATCAACCATAACCTTTAAATCATCTAACCTAATGTTCCAATGCCATTAAAATAACTAGAGCAACATGTAGTAATACTAAACTTTGTGAAAGAGAAACGAAAATGGGGAAGAAATCACCTTACACGAAAATGGAGAAGAAATGGAGAAGTGTGGAAGAGATGTCCTTTGGGAAAACGAAAATGGGAGAGAGCCACGAAAATGAGAGCTTGAGAGAACGAAAATGAGAGCTTGAGAGGACAAAGATGAAAGCTTGAGAGGAGTGTGTGTCCGTTTGAGGCCAATGGAGGAGAAGGAGGAGGAGGAGGAGGAGGAGGACGAAGAGAGCTTGAGAGAGTGTTAGTGTGTTGAGGAGAGGGAAAATGTATGTGTTGAGAGGGAAAAAATGTATGTGTTGAGAGGGAAAAAATGAAAAAAAAAAACACACCAATAGGCAGCGCTTCACTAATAAGCGCTGCCCATTGAGAACGCATCTACCCAAAAGGTAGCGCTTGCAGCATAGGCGCTGCCTATTGCGCAGCGCATCAAACACAAAAAGCAGCGCTTGCTGCATAGGCGCTGCCTATTGCGCAGCGCGTCTAACCCAAAAGGCAGCGCTTGCTGCATAGGCGCTGCCTATTGCGCAGCGTGTCCTTCCCAAAAGCAGCGCTTGCTTCATAAGCGCTGCCCATTGCTCCGTGTTTTAGCCAAAAGCAGCGCTTCTAGCATAAACGCTGCCTATTTTAGCGCCTTTTTTTTCAATATCTGTTGTAGTGCAAAATAGACAATTTTTATTTATTATAACAAATAATACTTTAAAAACTCATAAAATATTAATTAAATGTACCTATGTCGTCGTGAATGCACCTGATATATCTACACGAAACAAAAAACAAAAAATCACCTGTATGTTTAAAAACCCAAAGGAAAATTCACCCAATTTTCTCAAATATACCATTTATGTTTATTGAGTATTTTAGAGTTCTAAAGTATGAATTAATTGTCTCAAGACTCTCTTATTTTGATTTCAATCATCCCAAGACAGTTATAAAGGAGTATTTTAGTATTTATCCAACGCAAATTAATTGTACCTTAATATATGTGTAATAAGCTAAAAGTAACAAAGATTAGGAACGGAAGGAGACTATCTCTGAACTATATAAATTATCTAAAATATGCCCCTTTACTCCACACAAAAGACACGTTTTGCACTAGTTGTAGTTCACTTTCTTCGTAACGTCATCAATTGTGAAAGAAATGCATTTAGTTAGGAAAAGTCCACAAGTCACAGCACTAATCATTTTCATTCAGCTCTAAATTCCCTTCCCCTAATCATTAATTTTCGCTGATAGAGGATGGAGCAACCACTTTTAGTTACTAACCGGCACTTATATTGGTCATCATCTTTAAACCAACAAATATTTTACGGCTAATATTGGGATACTTAAGGCATAAAGTAGGATATAAACATTTTTGTAAAACGGTAAAAATTGAAACAACATAATTAAATACCTAACTCCAGTATTTGGTTAATAAAATAAACTTTTGCCAAAAAAAAATATATTTTGTCCCCATAAGACAAGTTTTTTATAAAATGAATGTCAAAAATTACGAGAGATATATGACATAATAATTTGGTATTAATTCTTTTCTATCCTTGTAATCTGTTAATGTATGATAATTACAAAAAATCCTTTAAATATGTCTTTCTTTAATTAGTTTAATCCTGGAATATATCTTTTGTTAGTAGTTTGGTCTTGAAATGTGCCTTCCCTTAGACAATATAATCACAACTGTAACAACTACAAATAAAAAACCCAGTTGAGGTTTTTTATTTTAATTTCAACATATCCTTTTTCTAATACTAAATACACATTGTGATACAAAACATATTAAATTACGCTGTTTTTATTATTGAATTTTTTGTTATCATATTATGTACTTTGTAAAAATTTAAAATATTTTTATGAAAGAAAATTATAAAATATTTCCTTACCTCCACTCTGTTGGTGCATGTTGTTATCTTTTTCCTTAGTGTCTCCAAAGGTCTTTTTGATCGTGTAATTATTTTGTCCAATTACATTAGAGAAACATGATTCCAACTAGTTTTTGAGTTTGAACCCGTGTAATCATTAATCTTCCAATGTGAAAAAGTATTTCCGTCACAATAATAAGCTCCATAACAATATGACAGATCACACGTCAACAAAAAATATGATAGATCACAATTCACAAAAAATCTAGCTAGGATATATTAGTTTTTGATAGCTATTAGTAGTACCAAACCAAAAGATCTAAAACTGGAGAAAAACCACATATTTTCGTTTAATGACAACTAGAGAATAACATTATATGAAAATGGTTACAACACATAGATTTCTCTTAAACACCCAATGTCTCAGTACACTCACACTACCTAAAGAATATATTTAACTATATCTCAAAACACTCTATGACAAGCGTATGAGAGAAAGAAAAAGTCAAATAGATTTTGGTCTAGGGATATCAATTTTGGATGAGCAATGGAGGACTCAGGTTGTTAGGCCACATCGTAGTTCTGCCTCTAAACATATTTGATCTTTAGAGAGCAAGTAAGGGTATGGTTTTAATCTAACATGTTATACTATGTGGAGGAAGTTGTTGAGTATATTAAGAATATCTCGTGGAGGTGATTTCTTGCTAGAGTTTCTAATTAAGGGGTACCATTTGGTGTAGAGTGGTGTGTAGATTCGCTAGAACGCATCACTCGGGGCTAACTTACTTCTACTGTAGTGGAGCCCATATTTTGGCGGAAGTGTGGGTTACCTGCCTTAACCCTTTTGTTGTTATGGGTTTGATTATCTCCTTTTAATCATTTTCGTGTAATGGGTTGAAGTAGTCATTCGTAATCTCTATTAAATTATGTTTGTCTTTTGATGTTTGAATTTTTTTAAAATGTATTTTAGGGAAAACAAAATGTTAATCAATTATAGTGTAAAACTATAAGAGATATTTGGTTATGGTTTGAATTGTTGTTCTCTAAATAATCCATAAAATAAAAATAAGAGAATCTTCTCCAATAAAATGATAGATCTCTCGCAGACCTTTTTAGTAATTAAGTTGTACTAATGAAAATGGTTTTTGTCTAAAGCTAAGTTATTAGGTCATAATATTTTTTATGAATTAAAGTGTATCTTTAAGTGTTGTTAAACTTTGACTTAGCCGACGATCGACTGAAACTTAGACTTTATGATTCCTTAATTATTCAAAGGAGTTTTGCATACCTTAATTATTCAACATTACTCTAATTAGTGTTCTGTCTATATAATGAGTTTTGCATACCTTAATTATTCAACATTACTAAATCAGGTCGCCTTTCATTTTTTTACAAAATAAAAAAGACTGACTTTTATAAAAGTATAATACTATAGTCTTTTACACATTTGTTTCCTTAATAGATCCGATCAACAATGAATGATTAAGGATATTATAGTGCACCATTTAAATTAGGTGGTGTGTGGAATCCTACTATTTTATAAAGATTAAATTCAAATTTTGAAAAAGTTGTCAACCTAATATTTTACCTTTCCTCGTTAATTAATAACAAAAAAAGGGCCACGTCAACAAAAAAAAAAAACAAAGAAGGGGACATCATTCATCTCCGACAACCTAGAATGTGAAACAAACGACAAAAACAGTAACCACAAGTTGTTGCATTGAAGATATATGTAATCTTAAAAGACTACTTTTCTAATATCATTTTGAAGAAGAATATATACAAGTCTGCCGCCACTAATTACACTTTCAGACTCTGAAAAAAATTATTGCTACAATTGACAAATTGAAACCTTCGCTGTTAGGGTAGTTAGTAATGTGACACAGTGCCCAAATGACAGGGAAAGAATAAGAGAGTGAGTGAGTTTGTTAGAGTTTCTTTCACCATTGTCATGTAACTCACCTAGAGGCTAGACTTGAATAGGTTTCACTGAAAGGAGTTAAACTATAACATCAAACAAAAAAAAAATTAAATTCTCAAAAGCTACCTTATTTGCAATTCAATATAATTCCAGTTGTAAATCTCATTAATCTTATTAAAATAATCTAAATGTAATTCTTTTATAAATACTCAAAATAATCAAAAATTTTAACTGTTATGGACTAGGGCGACATCCCATCATCTAAAAATTTTTCATATAAAAAAAAGTTATGCCGGAGATTTTTTTCTAGTTTTTGATGTATAAAGCTTTTTCCTTTGTTTCTGTAAAAAATGAAAATAATATTTAGATAATTATATAATTAAAACAGTTTCATTTCTTTAGTGAAAAACGCCTTTTATTTTTCAAAAGAAAAAACACCTTTAGAATATCTTTTACTTTATGGTAAAAAAAATGCGCATTTTCCTATTCTATTGCAAACAAGAAAAAGTTTTACTTCAAAATTTTAAACAAGTTTATTTCATAGCCATTTTAACCAAGAGAAAATGGACCCCTTTTAGAACGATAATTTATTTTATTAATTAAACAAATTGATGATAAAATAATTTTAGAAACATATATTTAACTTTTTTCATTAGATTTTTCGTTGGAATGTTAATTTATTAAAAAAATTTCACCTTGCGGAAAGAAACGAACTAAATTTAAAAGTCAATATGGTGTGTATAGTGAATTCAGAAATCTAGATGGAAAGTATGGGAAGGGTGGTAGCTAGCTAGGTATATTTTGCATGGGAAGCAACACTTCATATTGGTGCTTCTTTTATGGTTGGGAAGGTCATACTCAAGGTGAGATGTCAACATATGGTCACAAAGGTTTTGTTTCCGACCTTAAGTGGAACACAGATAGCATACTATATATGTATGTACATGTATAGCTTGTCTTGATCACACTGAGGTAGAAAATCATATTTGGCTACATCCCACTATAACTAGTTATAATTATAACTAGAACTATGGTAGCTGTAAAAATAACTAGAACAATGGTTATTTTTAAACAATAAATTAAGAAGAAATTATTTTATAAAAAGGATACATACATGTTCGTAAGTCAAGTGTGAGAGGTTGGCCTCACATTGACTAAGATTAAGCTAAATAAGGGAAATGTAAGAGAATTGACCAATATAGTTGATGCCTTAAGGGTATGTTTGGGAGGGGGTTTTGGGAGGGGAGGGCATATTTTTCAATTCTGAATAGAGGAAGTTATAAAATGTCTCTAAACATAAATCAAATGTGATTAAAAGGGTTATATTAATATCTATCAACTTGTTCTTTTAATTTTTTAAAATCTCAAACACATATTAAAATATAGACAAATCTTTTTCAAGCCATCCCCTCCCTTCCCCTCGCAAAACCCCCTCCCAAGCATACCCTAAGGTTATATTTGAGAGGAGGTTTTGGGAGGGGAGAGGGCTTTGGAAAGTTAGTCTATACTTTAATATATATTTGAAATTTTAAAAAAAATAACTACCTCTGGTCCACTTTATAAGAGACAATACAATCATTGGTACAATGAATCACTGGTGGATCTGGACCGTCTCATATAAAGTGGACTGGAGATAGTAAAAGAATAACACGATAGATAACAATTAATATAACATTTTTAATCACACTTCATTTATATTTAGAGTCATTTTACAGCTTTATCAATTTAAAATTGAAAAATATGTACTCTCCTCCCCTCCTAGATTTCCATTGAAAAAATATGGGTAACTTACTCAATCTCACATGTATTCATTCAAAATTTGTCACATTTATCAAAATAATTTAAGATTAACGTGGTGTAACAAATATGTTTTAATTGACAAAGATAGTGAATTTAACCAAAAAAATTTAAAAAGTGATTGATTTTTATTGGTTTCACATCATATTGGGATAACTGAAAGCCATGAGAACTGATACATGTTCGATTGATCTAAATAAATGTTCAATTTGGACTCAAGGAATACCTCAATTGCAGTATTTGCCAACCTGATAATTGTTTGGAGCCATTATCCACGAGAACTCTCGCTACAAGAAAACAGGCCATTACAGACAGCCAAATCGTCAAGTAAATAGTTAAAAAAAACTGTCGATAACCACATTTTTCTGACGAAGTTAGCGACGACATGTCCACCTTGCGAATAGGCTACTCAGAAACACATATTGATAGAACTGAGAAATCCGTCGGAAATTACTGATGGCCATTGTCGTCGATAATCCATGGGTAATTGTGTGGGGTATTGTCAGTCGCTAATTACCAACGGCCAAATCTGTCGGAAACCACTGCAGATGCTATGATTACCAACGGTCAAATCCGTCGGTAAGAAACGAATGGGTTAATTTTTATTTTTTGAACCTGCTTATTAATATTTTATATTACTATTCATAAAACCTAAAATGTTAAATAAATCAAAAAAATTAATATAAAAATTACGAAAAAATTAAATATAATCTGAAATGTCATAATAGTACAAAAAGTGCTAATAGGAAGCACCATGGGAATCAAAGGACTCAGATCGCGGCTCTGACTCTGTTGGCCTCTAACACATGTTCCTGTATAACTTCAGCCTCTGTCACCTCGGTTGCGCTCCGCGGAGGAGCGGGTCGACTGGTAGAAGCGTTGCTGGTGTTGATGTGATCGACCCTGCTCGAAATAAAGGGTGAAAAGGGCCTCAAACCATGCAGGCAGCCCTTATACTTTCCTGTACACCCCCTTCTTCCAGTTGTGCCTCGCTAGAATAGCCTCCTCATGGGTAACTGCAACATGTGATTCATGGTCCCAGCTCCCCTGAGTCGCTTGAGTCATCATCTAATTAAACTCCTCCTGTTTTGTATAACCAAACAACATAGCATAATTAATGCAAATTTTAACAAAACATCACTATATAATACAAATCATGTTGGATATTTACCTGGCTCTTCCTCGAGCGCTCATCATCTAAATCTTTGGTTTCATTCCTGACATGTGTTTTCATGTGTAGCTCATGTATAGGGAGGGCCTGCCGAGCTTCTTTGCTTGTAAAAATGAAAAACACATGTTTAACGATTTCTATCCACCCTTACTACAATAACACATAGAAATGTAAAAACACTTTACTAGTCTGGCAGCATGATGAGCCTGGTTGATCGAGCTACAATAGTGAAGCAAGCCACCCTTCTCTAATGCTCGGTTCTTCTTGGCTTATGTGCTCAACTTTTGGTAATCAACGGTAGCCCAGTGTGCCTTGAGGATCGTTCAGACAACCCCCTATCCAACTGGGTCTCCGATCTATAATCCGCACATCCCTGAGCATGTGTAACATTACTTAAAATCCTCCTTACGTCTTTCTCTTCCTCCGGCTTCCACGCTACTCTCGTATGTTTTTTTGGTTATAGAGCTAAAAAGAAAAGGAAAAAAGGAGGATAAAAAACCACACTATCTTCTAATAAATGATACACCAGCACCATCAGCAGATAGCTGCACCAGTAACCCAGGAGGTGGAGTATCAAGCACAGTCTCAGCACTTCCGGAATTAGCTCCCAACTTGGCTAAATAATCAGCACATTGATTACCCTCACAACATCCATGAGTGATGCTCAACTGCCAATCAAGATGGAGAAACTTTCGAATCTCAGCAATAACAAATTACGTATTAGTAATTATATTAAATATAAAACAGTAAATTAAATTTACAATATATGTAATGACATTGTTGATTCTTACCCTATATAAATCAAAAAATTCCTTCATATCATAGTCACTCACAGCCGACCACTTTGGCCAGAATTGCTGATACTTTTTCTTTAAAGCATATGTAGTTTTCTCTGAAACGATCTTCGAAGGAAGCAACCTGCATAGTAAAAGATATATCAAACAATCAAACACATATATAAGTTGAAGCATAATTAATTAATTTTAAATTAAAAAGTCAAAGAATACTTGCTTCAATACATGGATAGATGACTGGGCGACCATCATCCATGAAAACCACCTCCCCCTCCTCATCATCATCCTCATCGAACGATGCCTCCATATATACACACTTTTCGTGGACCAGCTATGGATGATCGTCCTGGGGCGGGCCATATAACTCGAGTATGGGCATAGATAACCCTGATATGGGAATAAAAGTGTACTAAAGTGGGCCGGTGGGAGAGCTAAAATGGGGTACCGATGAGATATTGAACGATGGGAACTGATCTGAAGTAGAACGCGAAGTTACCTCTGGTGAAAAATATTAGAACTATTCATAAAGGTACACTAATTAGGTCAAAAAGTCAAACATAAACATTTTGATTCATAAATATTTGATGTTCAAGGAGTTTAAATAGTCAATGATAAACATATTTTTTGACAAAAGAGAGAAACTTTTTTGATAACTAAATTTTGCATGCGATTAAACAAACAATGTGGATACTTGAATTCTGTTTTCGATTTTAAATATTTACATTTTGGGAAAAGAATTCAACTAAACTATCAAATCACAAAAAACACCATTCCAAAATGAATTTTAAAAGGGAGGTGCTTGAAGAAAAGGAGAGAAAACTGTATTAAAATAATGGGTGTAAAAAGGAATTTTTGATCGTTGAACCGCACAACTGAATAAGAAACTATTTAGTAAGCCCAGACAAAATCCCAACATTTCCCAAATTGAAAACAAACAAAACAAGGCCTTTTTTTTTAAACTCCCACTATATTCATGAGTATTGCTTGAAAGTGTAGAAATAAATAAGGTCTCACGAGTGCGATGGGGAGGCTGGAAATATGGAAAGGGTTCAGAGATATATATAGTTGGTGCGGGTGGGGCATGTGTGGGACCTGAAGGTGGTGTTGGGGAGTCATGGAGGATCAGGGCAACTAGAGCCAATGGTCAATAAATTTAGACACTATATCTCCACTCAAAATTTTAAGGTATCGGGTATACGATATTTTATAATGAGAGAATGAGAGGAATCAATACAATCACTTAAACAACTTTTCGATGGTTGGGGTGGCAGTTACTACTGCCACAGATTTATTCTCCCTCTTTGTCGTCTTCTGCTCATTTGGTCGTGGGTCTAAGGAAAAGAGGGGTCTGAATCTGATTTGGCATACTGTCTTATGGCTTATTTGGGAGATGTGCAATGCGTGTATTTTCTCAGCAAAATCACCGGACGCTCAGCTAGTGGTCTATAGGGTGAAATCCCTATCGTGGTGGTGGTTCCTGATTAGGTCCCATGGTCCTCGATGTCTTTATTATGAGTGGCATGTGGCCCCATTTATGTGTATTAGTCGACAATAGTTTTGTGGTGATTGTGTTCACTTTGTATATAGGTTAGGACACCCCTAGGGAAGTTTTGGTATCTATTCATATGTCCTTTTGCTTTTCAAAAAAAAAATCAACAACTTTTAATCTTGATCATCCATGTTTTGTTATACAGTCCATATTTATTCATCTTACCCTCTTGTATTAAAACTCTTCTCACTTGAGGCGATATCACTTTTTTTCAAGGTAACCAAAATCGGACAGGACATTGAACCGGAAGAGGTAGTGGTTCAGGGGTTCTTGGGTTCAACAGGTTGAATCGGGGGTTGAACCGAAATTAATTAAATAGATTATTTAATATATTTTTTTACAATATATAAAGGATAAAAAACAAAAAAAATCATAGTAAGACATAATAAAACTATAATATTCAATAATCATAGATAGTTAGATACTATAATGTAAGTACTCTCGTAGTAATATTAGTGTACACATTTGTTTTTTAATTAATTATTTATTTATTTCATCAATTTAATTATAAAAAATGATAAAAAAATATCTCATATACCAAAAATCAACATCATTTATCTTCTTTTTTTTCCAAAAATCAACATGGTATACCATTTTTTAAGGAAAATAAACCAAATCCGGTTTTCTGCACGATTCCCCGGTTTTTGGTCGGTTTCCTGTCCGGTTACCGATTTTTGGCCGGTTATCCGGTTCACTCCCCAGGCGGTTCTTAGGTTCATTTGGACCAGATAGGGGTCCGATTCCCGGTTGAACCGCCCAGTCCGGTCCGGTTTTGACAACCTTGCTTTTTTTGGTATAAATAGAGTATCGTCTCGCGCAATTGAATGGGTATTCCCTTGAGCAGGGTAGGATTTCATCGAGCGACAAAGCTCCCCCTTAAGAATATTTACTCCCAGTGCTGGGTTTGATCACAAAACCTTGGTTAAGACAAGAATACTCGGTTATTATGAGAAATGAGAACATTTAATTATAATATACGGTTAAGATTACGTCATTAATTATCTATCTAGCTATATACACACACCATTGACACTTTTTTTGATAATTCCATTAACACTTATAAGACCCATTTTAACACTTTTAAAAACTCTTTATATAATGTGTCAAAAAAAAAAAAGAACTCTTTATATAAGGAAAATTAAACCAATCAAATCGTTGGATTATCTAATATTATAATGATGATAATGTATTCAAAGTTTCAAACAATTTAGACATTGGTTGGTAGATATTCCAATGGATGGTATTTACATATGTTTCAAATAGCGCGTATTATACATTAAAATGAAATGTTTCGGTGAAATATCAAATAGTTTCAGAACTTTAAAGATCCGTTTGATTGAAGAGAAATGGGGTAGAGAGAAAAGATTCTCTCTTTCCTCTTTTTATTGTTTGATACACTCTCTTCTCTCTTTCTCTCCTCCCTGACTCTCTCTTCCCTCTTTCACCTCAAACAAACACACTTTTAGTGCAATAAAATGTCATTCTCTCTTTTCTTCTCTCTTCCCTTTCTCTCTCGCTTCAACCAAACAATAGAAGGTCATTCTCTCTTTTCTCATTCTCTCTTCCCTTTCGCTCCAACCAAACAGACCCTAAAAGAATGAGAAATTAATATACTTGAACAGTTGCAATTAGGGTCCGTTTGATTTGCTAATAGGTAAGTACCGGATTAGACAGTACAGTACTGAACAAAATAGTAATGGACAACTTTTTGTGTCGTACACTATTTGATGAACAATTGACAATACATGCAAAAAAAGAAAAATTTACTACATTTTTGTCTATGATGTATGTATATATTGATTTTATGTAATATAGTATAATATACTTAGAAAATTATTAAAAAAAAGTGTGTGTGAGAGAGAGAGAAATGCGGGAGACATGTCATGAGATGAGAAAATAGAAGAGAGATGAGAGGAGGGAGTTCGAGAGAGGGAGAGAGAACAGAAAGAGAATAACCAGATAGGAGAGAGAGAGAGAGAGAGAGAGGGAGGGAAATAAAAATTATTGAATATGAAAAAAAATAGTATTTGGGTATTTCTTTTGGGTGGGAAAAAAGTTGTATTGTGAGAAAAAAAAAGTTATGTCGTGGTTTTGTGATAAAACAAGAATTAGTGCTTTTGTCGAGTCATTGGCCCCCATGTAAGACCTAAGGGTAAGGTTACTGAAGTCCTAGCTAGCTTTAGGCCTCATTTTTGGGGGAAGGGTTAAGTGTCTTTAAAGCAAAAAAGATAGACAAATCTTTTTAGCTATTTGTGTCTATCACTCTTATTAACGGTAAAATTATTAAAAATTTCTTTAAACCTTATCCATTAAAAATAAAATTTGGTTGCCATGCATGAATCAGAGAATATTTTCAAGTTGCAAAGTTAAGGAAATTATTGTTTAATATTGCTCCATGGATAATTAAAAGATACTAATACATCACAATATATATTGAACTAGAATTTAAACTTGAGGGTAGATACCACAATAGGACTCCTAACAACATGCTTCTCGTCCTTCCATGTGAGATACCCAAAGGCTACTTCATCCCCTTCTTTCATTCTTTCCACTTTGATCCTCAACTTATAGCTTAACTTCTCATTCTTCTCTTTAAAAACCAACTTCTTGGGTTTAACACTGACACGGATTCCTTCAATGTGACTAACCTTAGCAACATAAGTAGCTTGTCCCTCCCCAACATTAGTCACTGTTCTATGAAATTCCCTTACTACCCCTGAGGAAGAATTTTTCTCATTGAAGAAAGCAATGAAAGAAGGGTAATTAAGATCCAATGAAGGGTTAGAACAATTAACAGAAGACAATCTGGTGATAGCAGTAATGTTCTTTTGTGTGATGTTAAGTGCACATAAAAGATTCACATAATCTTGTACTCCAACATCGTAAACAAGACCAGGATCAAGTGCTTTATTAGGATTCACATGACCAGCTCCCATTGCAAGAGGAGTGGCTGGTTTGTAATCTTTCCAAACGTCTTTGATTGGTTCCTTAGTATTATCAAATATATCCGAGGTTGTCATAATAGCAGAACGTATAGCTGCTGGACTCCAATCAGAATGTGCTCCTTTCAAAAGTGCTCCAACACCAGCAATATGAGGACATGACATTGATGTTCCAGTTAACAAATTGAAGTTGCTGAAAAGATTATCAGACCCCATTTTTAAAACTGGAACATTTGAAGGCCATGCAGCTAAGATGTTAGAACCAGGAGCTGTAATATCTGGTTTCAACACAAATGGACAACTACTTGATGGTCCTCTTGAGCTGTAAAAATCCACACTTGGTGCTGGTTTAACACCAAAAACTGTTTTCTTAAAAAACATACTTCCTTTTGCTTCTGAATTGGAGCTATTTCTCTTGATGTAAGATTTGACAATTTCTCCATCTTTTGGGTTAATAATGATGTATGCAAGAGGATATCCTGGGGGGATAAAACCATTAGATGATATAAAAATAGCCTCAGTAACATTTGCTGTAATCACATTAAATGCTTGATAAATAAGTGATAAATTCTTGTCTTCTTCACACACCACAATCTTGCTCTTAACTTTGACTAGTTCCTCAACTTTACCACAAGTACCCATAAAAACCATTGGAACATTGAGTACTTGACACATGTTTCCTATATAAAGAGATGAACCAGTGATTGAAACACCATTGTCAAGTTTAAGAGTCCCTTGAAATTGTCGATCTAATGTTCCTGCAGCTACAGTTATAACCCATGGTATTCCATTATGGAGAGTTTTAAGAGTTGGTCCTTCATTCCCTGCTGAAGTTGATACAAAAATACCTTTTTCCATAGCTGCAAATGATGCTATTGCTGTTGGGTCTTCATATAAAGGCTTAGCATCAATGCCAAGTGATAAAGAAATAACATCAACACCATCTGATATTGCAGTATCGATTGCAGCTATTATGTCAGATTGGAGTGCCACTGAATCTTTTCCCCACACAGTCTTGTATACGGCAATCCTAGATTGTGGAGCTACTCCTGTTATTACATATATATGTGGTTATATTTTTTTTGATGAAGGTAATAATTTTGATGAAATGAAAGTAATAATAATTAACTGTATGACAAATACCTGTTGCTGATCCATTGGCATAGCCAAAGTAAGATGCACCATCAACTTGGCTCCCAACTGCAGTAGTTGCAGTATGTGTCCCGTGACCATCAGTGTCACGGGTTGAATTCACACTTCCTATGCTGATATTTTGATATGTGGCCAAAAAACCCTTGTTGAAGAATTTTGCTCCAATAAGTTTCTTGTTACAAAGTGATGAATTAAATTGAATGCTATTTTCACATTGACCCTTCCATTTCAAAGGAACTTCACTCATTCCTTTGTCATTGAAGCTTTCACTTTCTGGCCAAACACCACTATCCACCAAACCAACAATAACATCTTTGCCAAATTTTGCAGCTTGCCAAGCACCAAAATTGGGGTTGAGACCAAGAAATTGAGGGGTGTGAGTAGTGTCAAGTTTCACAATTGAATCTGGTATAGAAGAAATATAACCTGGTAACTTTTTTATAGCTTCATGCTCTTCTGGTGATAAACTTGCACTAAAACCATTCATCACATGTGTGTAGGAATAAATAAGCTTAGAAGATGAAAGAGGGTTCTCTAATGCATTAGAAAGAGTTGATAGATACCAATTGTGTTGAGAAGGGAATGCTTTGGGCATGGCTAATGAATCCATATGAATGATATAGTTATCAGAATGAACCAACATGAAAAGGGAGTGAAAGACTGTGATATAAAACAACAACAAATACAAACAAGTATTGGAAGCCATGATTGAACGTGAGTCTAGAGATTTGAAAACAATCTATGAGCAAAGCTATATAGTGTGAACAAACAAATATATCATCCCAAATGGACAGAAATGGACAGAAATATCCTGAGCAAATAAAGTATAATAAATAAAAATTACAATTATAGAACAATTAAGAAAGATTTCTTATTCCAGTCAAAAAAAAAGAATGATTTCTTACTTTACCCGAAAAGAAGAAATATTTATTACTTGATTTGGTTGGGTGCGTCTAATATAGACCCTGTACAACCGTGGATCCTCTTATTTTTAATAAATTTTTTTAAAAAAATTATTTTTATTTTTCATTTATTATAATTTTTATTATTATTATTTTGACGGACATTTTTATTATTATAAAATTGATTTTGTACTAAATATGGTAAAGGTCCAACTTTAGAATTTTTTGAGAGGTCTATAATTAATACACTTGATTTTGTTATTTATATATTTTGTCACATTTAATTATTTTATTGGTTGAAAATTGTATTTAGAATTATATTAATACGAAGAGATTCTGACTAATTTTATGACATTCAGAGTTTCTGTCTAATTGTATATAAATGAAAATTCAATACAATAACGAATTTTCTTTATATACAAATTATATAGATATACTTAACCGATATATAATTACTGATTTTTATTTTTAAAACATTAGACTAAATAAGATTGGTTAAAGTGAAAATTCATTACCAAAATGATGAGTTTTATTTATATATTATATTTATAGGAACGACAAATATTATATATATATATATATATATATATGTATAGATATATAATTAAATCATTGATTTTAATTTTTTGACGCTTGTTCAAAACATAATTCCTTAAACTATAAAAGTTCTTTATATATATAGTAAATTAGATTAGATAAGTACTACATTATAATAAAAAATAAATATGGGGCTTATTATTTGGTTTGTAAATTTAATGATTATAATAACAATACTAAAATAATTTCTTTCACTTGAAATGTTGAAAATGTACTAAATACTTTTAAAACTAGATAAATTATTATTTTCAGTTTTAACAATTTTTAAAAGAGACTAAAATATCGAGTAGATTATATAAATGCAATATAATCGGTTTGCGATACCTTAGTGCTTTTTGTTTTCCCTTCTAGTTGGAGCCGCTAAACGTACTCGATCGATTTGTGAGATCTTAGCGCTTTTTGTTTTTTCTTTCTTTGTAACCAAAAAAATTATTGCCTTTCAAATATTTTGACTTAAATATCGAGTAGGTTATAAATATAATATAATATAATATTTTAGTCAAATAATTATATATATTTTTTATTATTTTATCCTCCACTTTTTCTTTACGTTTTTTTTTGACAAATTTCTTTACTTTTTCTCTTTTGGATTATGTCATTTGTTTTAATTTTCAATTCTACGCACATCTCCTCTTTCACTTTATCTGGTTTTCTGTTATCAAGTGTAGCATCCCAGACAACTTCCAGAACTGTTGACTGCCCCCACATACCACCACGTGTCTTTTCAGCATGCGTTGTCCTCATTTGCATGCTTTCTAGGAAACTTTCCAAAAGGTCACCCATCTCACTACTACTCCAAGTCAAGCACGCTTAACTATGGAGTTCTTATGGGAAGTGCTTCCGAAAAGAAGATGCATCTTGTTGGTATAGGTAGCCCAAACCAATTCTTTTAAGCCTTCCTTCAACTGTATAGTTCCATACCGACACAGCCTCAGGATCCCCCTCACTTTGGTGTGTATTCGATTCATTCAAGCGCCCCATCGCTTTGAAGCTGCCAGGATCCGCTCTTTACAATGCCGCCTTTTTAGGCATCGACGATCACTCCCCGCCCTCATCGGCCAGGATGTCACATGCCCACCAGCTTCCGCTTGGTTCGTCCCCGAACCCCACTGTACTGAGAGAGGTCTACTACTCTGATACCATTTGTAACATCCCAAACTGCTTCCAGAACTGTTGATTGCCCCCACATACCACCACGTGTCTTTTCAGCATGCGTTATCCTCACTTGCATGCTTTATAGGAAACTTCCCAGAAGGTCACCCACATCCCACTACTACTCCAAGTCAAGCACGCTTAACTATGGAGTTCTTATGGGAATGGCTCCCGAAAAGAAGATGCATCTTTTTGGTATAGGTAGCCCAAACTAATTCTTTTAAGCCTTCCTTCAACTGTACTGTCCCATAACTGCACAGCCTCAGAATCCCTCTCATTCTGGTGTGTATTTGGTTCATTCACGCGACCCTTCGCTTTGAAGCTGCCAGGAGCCGCTATTTGCCATGCCACCTTTTTGGGCACCGGCGATCACTCTCCGCCCTCGTCATCCACGGATGTCACATCAAGTCACGATGAGGAAATATTACTAGTTTTTTTGTCTCGGACAATTGCCGGTTGTACATGAAGTGTATCAAAGCTTGCAATGAAAAGCTAATGTCTGTCATTGCTGAGGAGCAAGTTTCGCGCTAACTAACACCGAGTTTGTCCACTGCGAGAGTCGAAATTGGAAGCACGAGGTCGAGTTTTGTAACAGCCCAATTTTCGAAGGTCACTAGAGAAGTTTAACCCTACATTTTTTTAAAACACATAGATCACCTCTTTCGTTTCCACCAAATTGTACGATATATAATTTTCTTTCAAAATCCTTTTCGAGGACATAATGCACGTCATAGTATACAAGCTACATAAAGGGTAGTAATCCCCACATACATGCATACATAACATGAACATCCTTGCAATAAGTCACTACTACTTCAAGAAGAGATATACGCCAGAATCGTGAATTCTTCTCAATCAGAAACTATTCATAACTTAAGTATTTCTGGCAAGCACCTACGAGGCAGTCTGCTCCAATAACGGGTCCAAGAAGGCCCCTACCGTCAGAGTTGCGCACATACAAAACATATACAAATCATCCCTCACCATAGTACAAGTACTACTAAGATACAGAGTACATAAACCTTAAAGTAACTTTACTACTACAGCTTAATCAAGACTAATCCCCATTGGTCATGACACCCATCCAATCAAGATTACGACATGTCATTCAATAGTGTAAAATTATACAACTATCTGTCTATTAATGAAACTTCTACCTGCAACACTCCCATGATAACGACTTTTTTTATACATTGAATTATTATATAATTATTTTAATCAACTATAATATCTTTCCACCGAAAAATATTATTTTCAGTTCTTTGAGTCTTATCCCACACAGAGAAACCCCAGTTTAATTTTCATTGAATTTCAAGTTCATTTGAAAATTAATCAGCTGGTAAAATTTACCCGGTCATCCAAAGTGCAGTAATATTTTCTTTTCTAAAATTTTCAACGAAACTTTCACAACAGTCAATAACAACAATTTAACCACAGAACATCAACACCAACACCATTTTTTCCATTTCAAAACAAATCAAAATACAAGTCTACTACAAGAAATTCTATAAAATACGAAAGTATGGTCGGTAAGAGATAGTATACTGCGCGGGTCTTACAACCTGCAATGTCTCAAGGTAGCTAACGGTGTTGGTTAATATTACTTGCTGTTAGTACAACTAACAAAGTACCCATACATTCCCACTACTCACTCTGATTTTACTTGTGTTTGAAATACAATTCATTTTTTAAATAAAAAATGCAAATTATGACACAAACCGGGCCTTAATATTTCAATGTTAAGAATTAAAAATAATGAAATTATACCAAAAATATGCAATAATTATGAAAAATAAAAAATAATCATAGTAACAACATCCGAATTGTGTAAAAGGGGGTGTGTGTCAAAAAAATACACGTTCGGTTGTGCCTAACCGAATATATTCGGTGGACCCTAACCGAATTGGTGAAAACAGTGTGCTTCATTAATGGCATATTGGTCATTTGTTTTATTTTTCCGAATCGAAATTCAATAACAAAATATTTCATTTACAATCAAAGACATTTATAGTGACCCTATATAAAGAATGATTTATATGGAAAACATATATATATATATATATATATATATATATATATATATATATTCCTGTTGGGGTTATTAAAGGAAATTGGTTTCCTTGTTGATAATCATTTATAAAATATAAATATATTATAAAAATACATTCTACCAACAACATATAATGTTTTTCTGTTGAAATTCTAAGAGAAATTATACCGACAACGTATTTTTTTGGCAAGAATTCAAAAGAAAAATATACTTTCAAAAAGACAAAATAAATGAAATTATACCAACAATATATAATGTTCTCACATATTTATAATTTATAATTTTTTATATTTGAGACGTATCAAAATGCAAAAATATAATTGTACAAGTTAGATTAGACAGACAGATAGGTAGACAGATAGACAGAGAGATGGATAGATATATAGATAGATAGTCCAAATTATTTCCGTTAAAAAATTAAATAACTAGTTTATTAATTAATTAATTTTTAACAAAACATATTTATCTCTTATTAGATAAATTTGTTTTGCAATATTGAATAATAGATTTATCTAATAAAGAGATAAGTTTGTTTTTATATATTGATAACAGATTTATCTAATAAATAGATAAATCTCTTATTCAATATAACAATGTATTTATCTCTTAATTAGTTTGATAGATAGATAGATAGATAGATAGATAGATAGACCCTGTTTTAGGGAAGCGACTCCTCCATGTGTAGATTTCAGAATGACTGAAGATGGAGCTTTTGTTGGAACTACTATTAGAGGAATAACTTAGGCTAAGGGCCTGGTGACCTAGCTCTACAAGGCGCCGGGTTGTAGCATCTTCTTCGGCTAGATCATGGTTCTTAGGCACCATTTTAAGGCTTTATTCTCAGCCTTCCGGATTTCTTCAGCTTCGTGTTGAAGAATTTTGGGTTGTGTTGGGTCATTCTTGTGTCCTTTCCCTACAACTACTACGCTGCTTTGGACTATCTCCACGCTCCTCTTTCCCTCTCCTCCGCGTATAGTGGTTGCTAGCTTAACGTCTCCACGCCAAGTGGTGTCATTGCAAAGACACTATGATCGATGCCTAAGTTAGTATTGGGTCATAAGGTAAGAGGAGAGCAATAATCTTAGTTTTAGTCAGCTGAATGGCCAGTCAAACTTGTGGAGTGAGAACCCCTATTTATAGATGTACCGCCCAGGGTCATTGGGGTCCATGAGGCGAACCCTAACCACTAGAGGTCTACGCTTCTTCAGGCGGATGTCACTATGATAGCAGTACTATTAAATGAGATTGTAGAGAGATCTTCGGCCATAATGAAGTCATTACTTGTTTAGCATTAGGGCCAGCCAATGGCCTGGGTAGGCTATGCTACTGCACAGAGTCTCATCCCCATGCCATTACTTTAGGGCCCAAAAAATAATACAAGTATATATGTATTAAACTTTCAACATAGCGCAGTGGCAACTGGTTGAGCTCAAGTCAACAAAATTTGGGGGAGCCCTAGTTCTATCCCCTATATCTGGATGTTTCTGTTTTATTGACATCAAGGAATGCATCTCAGATCTGCACGCTCTTTTTTTTTTGCATCTATTAAGCTACATTGGCCCATCTCCACTTTGGGCCAATCTAGACTTACTGTTGACTTATTGTTATCTATTGCAAATGTAAAATTAGCATAGTTATCTATTGTAACTAGTTTTGGTTGACCAGATAGATTAGCTGACTTTCACTTGTATATAAGCAAGTCAATAATTGTAAATCATTTTGTAATTCATTTTTCATAATCAGTTCAATAAAATGAGTTCACCAAATTCTTTGGATTCCGAGTTAGTTAACATGGTATCAGTAGAATAACCGTTTCTGTTACATCTCCGTTTCACCCTGATCTTGTGTTCGCCGCCGTTCGCAACCTCATCTCCTCGGTGCTCTTCCATCGTAGCCTTCCTCTCCGATGACGACTCCACCGACGAATCCATACACCAATCCTTACCACATTGGTAACTCCGATCACCCTGGCACTGTACTCGTGTCACATCTTCTCACCGGCGAAGAGAACTATTCCTCGTGGCGTCGTTCGATGACCATTGCGCTCAATGCCAAGAACAAGTTCGATTTCATCAATGGTGCCTTACCGGAGCCCGAGTTTACAGATCCTCAACATCAATCGTGGTTTCAGAACAACAGTGTTGTTTCGTCTTGGATTCTCAATTCCATATCCAAAGACCTCATCCCTAACGTGATCTATTCCACCACTGCGGCTGAAATGTGGAATGTTCTTCACGATCAGTTTCATCAATCTAATGGTCCTCGCATTTTCCAGTTAAAGCGCGATCTCACCAGCTGTGTGCAAGGTGATCTTTCTGTTAGCACATACTTTTCCAAGATTCAGTCTCTTTGGAAGGAATTGCAGGAAATTGATGCTTCCACCTCATGCGTTTGCGGTGGATGTTCTTGCAAAGCGAATCAACAAAAGGATCACGTGATGTCATTCTTGATGGGACTCACTGAAGATTTCAACTCTGTTCGCGGCCAGATTTTGCTCATGAATCCCTTGCCGAACATCAATCAGGTGTACGCCATGGTCCTTCAAGAAGCTAAACAGAAAGAAATTGGTAGCAATCACACTACCACTGCACATCAGCTTGCTTGTGCTGTCTCCAAGACTGATGTCAAGCCAAAATCTCGTCCTGCTGGCAAGAAAGATAGGCCTCTATGCAATTACTGCAAGATCCTAGGACACACACTGAGGACAAATGCTTCAAGAAGCACGGGTATCCACCAGGATTGAAGAAAACTTCCAATACATCTGTCAATCAAGTTGGTGATTCTGCAACAGATCCCTCTTCTTTCACTGCTTCTCAATATGAGGCCATGATTCAGTACCTCCAACAGCAAATGGCGAGTTCAACCACTATTGAACCTGAGGATGACTCCATAGTTGGTATGATTTTCTCCTTATATCAATCTGTATCTAGTTCTGCATCTCGTAAGTGGATCATAGACACTGGTGCATCTGTCAACATATGCAATGACTCTGCATTATTTCAAACATATCAGTCTCTCTCTAACAAATTTGTCACTTTGCCAAATCACACTAGAATTCCTGTTTTAGGAACTGGTTCTGTGGTCCTCAGTCCTCACATCACTCTTCACAATGTCATGTACATACCTTCCTTTAGAGTAAACCTTATCTCTGTCAGTTCGCTGTACATGCATTCTAACTGCAGCTGCTTCTTTTTTGATAAATGCTTGATCCAGGACAGACACTCGCAAATAATTGGGCATGGTAAACCATCCAATGGCTTGTATCTGTTTGAGGCAGGTATTGGTAGTTTTTCTTCCATTGTGAACACTTCCAAAGTTCATAGTGTTGAGTCTAAAACTGTTGGTGTGCAGCCTGTCACTGCCCATCATGTTGATAATTTCCATTGTAACACTGCCAAATTATGGCATAGCCGTTTAGGTCATGTGTCAGACCAAATTTTACAATTGCTTAGTTCACAATTGAAATTTGTAATTCCTAAACAGTTTAATACTCATAAGTGTTCTGTTTGTCCACTTTCAAAATTCAAGAGATTACCCTTTCTTTCAAATAATCTTTTTGCTCAATCTATTTTTGATTTAGTACATTGTGATGTGTGGGGACCTTTTCACCATGCTACTCATGATGGTTATAAATACTTCTTAACCATTGTTGATGACCATAGTAGATTCACATGGGTTTCTATGATGAAACACAAAAGTGTTGCAACTGACCTTCTCAAACAATTTATAGCATATGTTGAAACTCAGTTTGGCACCACTATTAAAACCATAAGAAGTGACAATGCCAAAGAACTTGCTCTAACTGATTTTCTGCAGGCTAAGGGTATTTTGCACCAATTCTCTTGCCCATATAGACCACAGCAGAACTCTGTTGCGGAGCGTAAGCATCAACACGTATTAAATGTGGCACGTGCTCTTATGTTTCAAGCTTCAATTCCCATTCAGTATTGGGGAATATGTGTTTCTACTGCTGCATTTCTCATCAATAGAACACCCTCTAGGAACACACACAATCTCACTCCCTATGAAAGACTTCACAAACAAACACCTGACTACACTATGATCAGAACACTTGGTTGTCTGTGCTACATTGCTAACACCTCACCCACCAAGACCAAATTCAGTCCTAGGGCCTCCCCTTGCATCTTCATGGGCTATCCCATGGGATACAAAGGATACAGAGTTTATGATGCCTCCTCTAATAAATTCCTCATCTCCAGAGACATCATTTTCCATGAAGATGTCTTCCCTTTCAGCTCACTGTCCACAACAGAATTCCACAATACCAGTGCTGACCTTATCACACCATACTCTGTGTCTGATCCCAACACCACAGTTCACCCTGCAGAGAATGACTTAGCAGCAACTACCCCAGAAATCACACCTCCCACTACACCTGAGAATGAGCCAGAGCACCCCCCTCCCAGTCCTGCAGACCCTGTCCCTCTTAGGAGAAGCACACGTGTCACTAGACCACCTATTGCTCTCCAAGACTATGAATGCAATGTTGTTTACCCCATTCAACAACAGCTCTCTTATGACAGGCTTTCATCTTCATACAGGACATATATATGTCAAATTGCTTCTGTGTTTGAACCTAAATTCTATCATCAGGCTGTCAAACATGAGGAGTGGCGTTGTGCCATGGCTAAGGAAATCACTGCCCTTGAGGTGAACAATACGTGGACAGTGATGCCCCTGCCTGATGGAAAGCATCCCATCAGTTGTAGGTGGCTGTACAAGGTGAAATATGGTGCTGATGGCAGCATTGATCGCTACAAAGCTCGCCTAGTTGCTCGTGGTTTCTCTCAGCAAGCAGGTATAGATTTTGTAGAGACATTTTCGCCAGTGGCCAAACTCACAACAGTCAGAGTTCTTCTCACAATTGCAGCTCAGAAACAGTGGAAACTTTTGCAATTAGACATTAACAATGCATTTCTCAATGGAGACCTCCATGAAGAAGTATACATGAAGCTCCCATTGGGATATCCTTGCCAAGACAAATCCATGGTGTGCAAATTAAACAAGTCACTCTATGGTTTAAGGCAAGCTTCAAGACAATGGTATGCAAAATTTTCTTCCACCATACAGCAGCATGGATTCAAGCAAAGCACAGCTGACACTTCCTTGTTCATCAAAGGAACTGAATCCACTTTTGTTGCTCTATTAGTCTATGTGGACGACATCATTGTGGCTGGTCCAAATGATGACTTGATATCCTCCACCAGAGACATGCTACAGTAGCACTTCAAGTTGAAAGAATTGGGAGACCTCAAATACTTTCTTGGCCTAGAAATTGCAAAGTCCACTCAAGGTATCCACCTGTGTCAACAGAAGTACACCTTGCAACTATTATCTGATACTGGATTCACTGCTGCTAAACCAGCCATTATCCCCATGGATCCAGGTGTCAATCTGACAGATTCTGAAGGAGAAGATGTTGCTAACCCTTCTGAATACAGAAGACTCATTGGGAGATTAATGTATCTCACCATTTCTAGACCAGATATTGCCTTTGCAACAAATAAGCTCAGTCAGTTTATGAGCCATCCTAAGCAACCTCACCTACAAGCCATTCATCATTTACTCATATCTGAAAGGTTGTCCAGGTAAAGGCCTATTTTTTCCAATCTCTGGTAAATTGACAGTTGCTGCCTATGTGGATGCTGACTGGGGAAGTTGTCCTTCAACCAGAAAATCCACCACAGGCTACCTAGTATATCTGGGAAATGCTCTAGTTAGCTGGAAATCCAAGAAACAAGTCACTGTTGCTCGCAGCTCTGCAGAAGCAGAATACAGGGCCGTTGCCACTGTAACTTCTGAGTTACTCTGGCTAAAACAATTACTTCGTGCATTTGAGATACTTCCTACAAGAATTATGGTACTTTGTGATAGCCAATCAGCAATTCAAATGGCTAGCAATTCCACTAGTAATGAGAGATCCAAACATATAGATATTGATTGCCATTTTATTCGAGAGCATGTGCAGTCTAGCTTCATCAAGCTCATCCATGTGAAATCCAAAGAACAACTTGCAGATGTCCTTACAAAACCTCTTCACAAACCTTTGTTCATTGATCTCATTGGCAAGCTGGGGATGCTAGATATATATTCCCCACCTTGAGGGGGGGTATTAAGCTACATTGGCCCATCTCCACTTTGGGCCAATCTAGACTTACTGTTGACTTATTGTTATCTATTGCAAATGTAAAATTAGCATAGTTATCTATTGTAACTAGTTTTGGTTGACCAGATAGATTAGCTGACTTTCACTTGTATATAAGCAAGTCAATAATTGTAAATCATTTTATAATTCATTTTTCATAATCAGTTCAATAAAATGAGTTCACCAAATTCTTTGGATTCCGAGTTAGTTAACAGCATCTGGAAATACATCTCTGCATCTAAACGTTGTTTCCTTTTTTTTTACAATTGAATGTTGTTTCTCTTTACAATGCTTTTGCGAAATGTTAAATGTATTATATTGAATGCATTCAACCAAAAAATATATTGTTTTAAGTAAATGTTTGTTTGAATAAATATTTGAAATTTTCCTAAAAATATTCCAGCCTTTTAATACAATAATTCATTAAATTTAGATTTGTTATTTTAGAAATGTGGTTTTGTTTGTAGTTACAGTTTTTTAATTTATATTTTCTTACTTTTATATATGATTATTGGTTATAGGGCCTACAATAGACTATGTAAAGCATCGTCACTAAGAGGCCCAATTTAACAAAAGTAGAGGCCCAATTTTTAAAATTTGAATAAGGTCTCTCAATCTTTTGGGACGACTCCGTTTAGCACATTGGGAGGAATTAGGGTTTAGTTTTGACCTCCTATCCGAGTGTGAGTCCGACTCCGTGGTGGTGCTACTCGGGGTAGACCTCAGAAACTGTCGTAGGCTTTCGGTTATGCTGTGTTGTTTTTCTCTGAGGCCAAAATACTTATAAGAGCTCGGTCCTTATCCTACCGTCGACAGAGGTGGGTTTTAATTCAACGAAGGACTTCCGAGGGAGCTCGCCACTAGATTATATTGGAACTAATCATGACCTTCCCTTATCTAATTTTATTTCTCATCGTTTTTCCTACTAAAATAACCAAAATTAAAGTCAGCAAAGGTACCTACTCAGTGGAGGACCAAGGTTGGGTTCAGGGGTTCAGTTGAACCCCCTCAAAAAAGTGTGTACTAGTACCCGTATATAATATTTTTTAAACCCCCTAAAATTTTAAATTTGTACTAGTTTTCTTAAATTTACACCCAATTTTTAATAAATCTGTCCTATTAATCTCCATAAGGGACGATTTATAACTTTAGAAAGTAACTTTACCGATATCACATACTTTTACTGACTACTTCTTATTTTCATATACTTTAAGACTTAAATAGGAAGGCGAGTGTAACTTAGAGGCTAATTTGACAATTTACACTTAAATAAATTTGGACTTAGACAACTTGATTCCTTAGAGTTCGGGGTGGTTGTGAGTTTTAGTTTTTGGTTGTGAGTTGATTTTTTTAATTCCAAAACAATTTTTCATCAAAATTCAAAACCACAAAAGTATGTTATTTAAATTTTGTTTTTGCTTTTTATTTCATCCACCTCTCAACCATCGACTAAAAAAGATTTTATGACTCGCCATACAAGAATCAGAGAAATTTTTTATGTTGTAATGTTATGGAAATTTCTACTTAACATTGCTCCATATATAGCTCACACTTATACATCACAATACATATATTGAATTAGAGGGTAGATACCACAATAGGGCTCCTAACAACATGCTTCACGTCCTTCCATGTGAGATACCCAAAGGCTACTTCATCCCCTTCTCTCATTCTTTCCACTTTGATCCTCAACTTGTAGCTTAACTTCTCATTCTTCTCTTTAAAAACCAACTTCTTGGGTTTAACACTGACACAGATTCCTTCAATGTGACTAACCTTAGCAACATAAGTAGCTTGTCCTTCCCCAACATTAGTCACTGTTCTATGAAATTCCCTTACTACCCCTGAGGAAGAATTTTTGTCATTGAAGAAAGCAATGAAAGAAGGGTAGTTAAGATCCAATGAAGGGTTAGAACAATTAACAGAAGACAATCTGGTGATAGCAGTAATGTTCTTTTGTGTGATGTTAAGTGCACATAAAAGATTCACATAATCTTGTACTCCAACATCATAAACAAGGCCAGGATCAAGTGCTTTATTAGGATTCACATGACCAGCTCCCATTGCAAGAGGAGTGGCTGGTTTGTTATTTTCACCAATGTCTTTGATGGGTTCCTTAGTATTATCAAAAATGTCTGAGGTTGTCATAATAGCAGAACGTATAGCTGCTGGACTCCAATCAGAATGTGCTCCTTTCAAAAGTGCTCCAACACCAGCAATATGAGGACATGCCATTGATGTTCCAGTTAACAAACTGAAGTTGCTGAAGAGATTATGAGACCCCACTTCTAACAAAGGAACATTTGAAGGCCATGCAGCTAAGATTTTAGAACCAGGAGCTGTAATATCTGGTTTCAACACAAATGGAAAACTACTTGATGGTCCTCTTGAACTGTAAAAATCCACACTAGGTGTTGGTTTAACACCAAAAGCTGTTGTCTTAAAATACATACTTGCTTTTGCTTCTGAATTTGAGTTATTTCTCATGATGTAAGATTTGACAATTTCTCCATCTTTATGGTTAATAACAATGGTTGGATAAAAATGTTCTGAGGGTATAAAACGATTAGATGATATAAAAACAGCTCCAGTAATATCAGGTTTAACACTAAATGCTGAATTGACTTCACATACCACAATCTTGCTCTTAACTTTGGCGAGTTCCTGAACATCATCACACTTACCAATAAAAACCATTGGAACATGTACTATTGAGATGTTTCCTAGATAGAAAGATGAACCAGTGATTGAGACTCCGTTGTTAAGTTTAAGAGTCCCTTGAAATTGACGATCTAATGTTCCTGCAGCTACAGTTGTGACCCATGGTACATCATTGTGGATAGTTTTAAGGTTTGGTCCAGTGTTTCCTGCTGAAGCAGAAACAAAAATACCTTTTTCCATAGCTGCAAATGATGCTATTACAATTGGGTCTTCATATAAAGGGACATTAAAACTTCCTAGTGATAGAGAAATAACATCAACACCATCTGATATTGCAGCATCGATTGCAGCTAGTAAGTCAGAATTGTATCCGAGTGGAAATTTTCCTGTTATTCCCCATACAGGCTTGTACACGGCAATCCTAGACCGTGGAGCTATTCCTGTTATTAGATTTTTAGTTAGTTATTGTTTTTGAAATGGTAAATATAAATATTTTATTAATAGCATTAACATAGAGCAAGCAAAATTGTAATTTGACCGGAACTAAGCTAGATAAAACATATATTTAGAAGGACACACTACAAAAAAAATTGTTTTTTTCTCAAAGACAAAAACCGTCACTAAATGTGAAATATCCGTGTGTAAAAGAAACTATGACCTTTCCCCACAACCACTTTTTCCATAGAGAATGTAAGACAACTAACCTAATCGCTCCTTTCACGGAGGAGGAGGTGAAAGAGGAGGTGTGGAGTTGTGATATAAATAAAAGCTTAGGGCCTGATGGCTTCAACCTTAATTTCATTAAAAAAAATTGTTGGAACATGGAGAAGGAGGACATCTTGGGTTTCTTTGGTGAGTTTCACGCTAATCTGTTTTCTTTCCCTCATATTCCCAAGAAGGAGAACCCTTAAGATCTTAGGGAGTATCGTCCGATCTGTCTCATTGGATGCATCTATAAAATTTTGGCTAAAGCCAGCAGGTTGAAAAGGGTTTTACCTGGCGTTATTTCTCCTTGTCAATCAACATTTATTGCGGGCCAACAGATTTTGGGCGGGGAGTTGGTTGTCAATGTATTGGTTGATCTGGCGAAGCGAAGAAACGATGAATGTATGTTGTTTAAAGTCGATTTTGAAAAGGCTTATGATTCTATTTCTTGGGACTTACTTGAGTACATGATGGGACAGATGGGTTTTTGTTTGATGTGGATTAATTGTATTAAATCTTGTTTACACAACTCTTCAATGTCTATTCTTGTCAATGGGAGTCCAACTGGGGATTTTAAGATGAATAGGGGCCTTAAGCAATTAAGGGGACCCATTATCTCCTTTCCTCTTTCTCATTGTTGCTAAGGGATTAACCGGAATGGTACAGAAAGCTGTGCGTGAAGGGTATTTTTCTGGGTTTCAGGTTCATAACAGTCTCAGCTTTTCGATGCTTCTGTCCGCGGATGAGACTATTTTAGTTGGCAAGGGCACTTGGGATAATTTATGGTGTATAAAGTCTATTTTCAGAATTTTTGAATTAGTCTCGGAGCTGAAGGTGAACTTTCGTAAGAGCTGTCTTTATGGCATTAATTTGAAGGATGACTTTCTTATCTTCCAGCACCGCGACTATTCACTTTAAGTTTTTGGGTATTCCGGTGGGAGCCAATCCTAGAAGAATATATATATGTGGGCTTCGATTATTTATAAGCGCCCACTCTTCTTGTCTATGGAGGGTAGAGTGACCTTGATTAACTCGGTCTTCAATAGTATTCCCCTTTATATGTTATCTTTTTTCAAGGACCCAAAGATTGTTATTCAAGAGCTTGTCAAGATTTAGAGGGACTTTCTGGGGGGGAATAGAGAGGGTTCACTACAAAAAAATTGGATATTAGCGAGGGAAATTTCCCTCGCAAAATGACCAAAATCCCTCGCTAATGGTCATTTGCGAGGGAATTAGCGAGGGACCAGTTCCCTCGCTAAATCCCTCTTCGCTAATGGGATTAGCGAGGGAAATTTCCCTCGCTAATGTCTGTGCAAATTTTCAAATTTTAAAATTTGATTGGCTTGTTTTTTTTTTATATTTATTATATTTTTTTTGAAGCTATTTATTATTATACTATTAATGAAAATTATATTATATTATATTATTAATTTTGTGGTTGTGTTGGTGGTGGTGGTGGTGGTGGTGGTGGAAGGTGGAGAGAAAGAGGAAAGAAATTCGTAGGTGGTGGTGGTGGTGTGGTGTCGTGGGTGGTGGTGGTGGTTGTGTGGTGGTGGTGTGGTGGAAGAAGGTGGAGAGAAGAAGAAGGAAGGGGGAAATCGTGAGAGAGAGAGAGAGAGAGGAGAGGAAGAGGAAAGAAGGCGGTGGTGGTGGTTGTGTGGTGGTGGTCGTGGGTGGTGGTTGTTGTGTGGTGGTGGTTGTTGTGTGGTAGTGGGTTAGTGTTTGTAGGTGAGAAAGAGAGAGTAGATGAAGAGGAAGGGAAGGGAGAAGAGGAGAGAAGAAGAGTGAGGGTGGTTGGTTGGTTGTGTGGTGGTGATGGTGGTGGTGGTGGAGAGTAGAGGAAGAGGAAGGGATCGGAAGAGGAATGGTGAAGAGGAGAGAAGAAGAGTGAGGGTGTGTTGAGTGAGAAAGAAGAGTGGTTGTGTGTTTGTGTGGTTGAAACGGAATTAAGGAAAAAAAAAAGTAAAAAAATTTGCGAGGGATTTTAATTCCCTCGCTAATAGTCACTTTAATTTGCGAGGGATTTAAAATTCCGTCGCTAAACTCCTTGATTTGCGTGAATTTGACTGAATTAGCGAGGGACCAATTCCCTCGCTAACCATTCCCTCGCTAATTCCCTCGCTAACGGTCAGATTCACGGTAGCGAGGGACCAATTCCCTCGCTAACCACCTTGTTTTTCGTGCTAAAATTTTCAAATTCCCGCCTCCACTTAGCGAGGGACCAGTCCCTCGCTAATGTTGAAAATTCCGTCGCTAACCATTAGCGAGGGACTGGTCCCTCGCTAATTCCCTCGCTAATGTGAGTTTTAGCGAGGGAATCACATTCCCTCGCTAAAGTCAGTTTTAGCGAGGGAATGTTATTCCCTCGCTAATGTCCCTCGCAAATAAGCGTTTTTTTTGTAGTAGTTGCCCTATTCATTTGGTGTCTTAGGACAAGGTTTGTAGACCCGAGAAGGATGATGGTTTTGGGGTGAAGAATCTAGAAGCCTTCAATTTGGCTCTACTGAGAAAGTGGAAGTGGAGATGAATCAATAACAATAATGCTAGTTGGTGGCAGCTTCTTTTTCACCATGCAGTATGATGATTTGAGGCATTCCCTCACAGGGGCTCTTTTGCCTAAAGGTGGTACTAAGGAATCTTTATGGTGGAGGGACTTATTACTTTTTGAGGATGGAAAACCTTTGTGACAGGGAGCCTTTGAATCTGCGATTTTGCCTAGGTTAGGGAAGGGGAAATTGATTTACTTTTGGAGGCACAAGTGGGCCAGCAATGAGACATTTAAGGATTTACTTCCTAGTCTTGGCTAAGTTTAAACTTGGTTGCATTTTTGAGTATGGGTATTGGGTAGACAACATTTGGTATTGGAACCTTGTTTGGAGTCGTGACTTGTCTGTCGAGGAGAGGGTTGATCTGGATTTGCTCTTGGCCATTCTTTATCTGCTTCATCTTGTCGATACTAAGCAAGATTGTTGGCGGTGGAGGCATGAAAACTATCATTCTTTTTCTGTTAAATCTTCGTACACGCTTTTGTTGAATTTGATGCAGCAGGATAGGTTGGATAGCGAGATTCAGAGTGCTCTTGTTGATTTGTGGCAACTTTCTATTCCTACAAAGGTGGGAGTCTTTGGTTGGAGGTTGTTGCTAGGGAAACTCCCAACTCGTGATAATCTTATTTCTAAGGGCATTATCAAGGATCCTCGGGGGGTCGTGCTGTCTCTTTTATTTCGAGCAAAATGAGTCTATATATTCAGAGTGCTCTTGTTGATTTGTGGCAACTTTCTATTCCTACAAAGGTGGGAGTCTTTGGTTGGAGGTTGTTGCTAGGGAAACTCCCAACTCGTGATAATCTTATTTCTAAGGGCATTATCAAGGATCCTCGGGGGTCGTGCTGTCTCTTTTATTTCGAGCAAGATGAGTCTATATATTCCCCCCTTTTTTTTTGTGCAGGTGCTCCGAATTAGTTCTGCTTGATATTCAGAATTGGTCAGGCATGGCGGTTTCATATACTTTACTAGATGTCGAGGATTTCTGGGCTCATGGCATGTTGATGGAATCCAAGAAGGCTTGTAGAATGAAGTATTTGATCTGGATGGCTGTCACTTGGTGTATATGGTTTCACCGAAACCAGACTTTTTTCAAAGGTCATGTATTTAATTCGCAGGTAGTTGTTAAACATGTTAAGTTTATAACATGGATTTGGTTCATGAGCATAGAAGGTCGCGATTCCACTTTTAAGATCTCTGATTGGTGGGAAAATCCTTTTGACTATTTGAACTATGTGTAACTGGCTTTTTGCCACATTATTTCTGGGGTACTCTTTTTCCTCCTTGGGTCCTTTTCCCACGGGGCTTTGGATCAAAGAGGTTTTAATGAGGCCCCAAGTTTCTAAGGGTTGCAGTGCCCCTTTGGTCGAGACCCGAGAATCCACCGCCAAACACAGTGACTTATCCCCTCGCTGTATTGGAGGCACCTCGAAGGGTGGGACAGTTGGCCTAGGGATTTCAAGCTGCTCCGTACCCAAGGTGAGATCGAACCCTCGACACTTGGGTAACGGAGGATGAGCCCCAACCGCTCAACCACACCCCCCAGTGTCCCTTTGCACTCCCTTTAATATAACTTTTGCTAATAAAAAAAAACACGCATATTTATCCGTGAGTAAAGGTTTTCGTTTTTCATACAACCAAATTCTTTTAGCAACAATTTATCTTCGTCACTATATCCTTCACACATAGATTATTAACTCCAAATTTTATTGAATGCCAATTATTTTTTGATGTAATCAAACTAATAATTAACTATATATCAAATACCTGTTGCTGATCCATTGGCATAGCCAAAGTAAGATGCACCCTTCACTTGGCTACCAGCTGCGGTGGTTGCGGTATGTGTCCCGTGACCAATAGTGTCCCTGGTGGAATTCACACTCGCTATGCTAATGTTTGGATTTTTGGCCAATAAACCCTTGTTGAAGAATTTTGCTCCAATAAGTTTCTTGTTACAAAGTGATGAATTGAATTGAATGCTATTTTCACATTGACCCTTCCATTTTGAAGGAACTTCACTCATTCCTTTGTCATTGAAGCTTTCACTTTCTGGCCAAACACCACTATCCACCAAACCAATAATAACATCTTTGCCAAATTTTGCTGCTGGCCAAGCACCAAAATTGAGGTTGAGGCCAAGAAATTGAGGGGTGTGAGTAGTATCAAGCTTCACAATTGAATCTGGTATAGAGGAAATATAACCTGGTAACCTTTTTATGGCTTCATGCTCTTCTGGTGATAAACTTGCACTAAAACCATTCATCACATGTGTGTAGGAATAAATAAGCTTAGAAGATGAAAGAGGGTTCTCTAATGCATTAGAAAGAGTTGATAGATACCAATTGTGTTGAGAAGCGAATGCTTTGGGCATGGCTAATGAATCCATATGAATGATATAGTTATCAGAATGAACCAACATGAAAAGGGAGTGAAAGACTGTGATATAAGATAACCACAAATACAAACATGTATTGGAAGCCATGATTGAACGTGAGTCTAGAGGTTTGAAAACAATCTAACAGCAAAGCTATATATTGTGAACAAACAAATATATACTTACAATATGCCAAGAAATCATAGGTAATCTAATCTTTACTCAATTACCTTTGACAGAAATGGACAGAAATATCCTAAGCAATAAAGTAAAATAAATAAAATTACAATTAAGGACAATTAAGAATGATTTATTATTTTTCCTGAAAAGAAGAAATATTTATTACATGGTTTTGTTTTTTATATTTATATTTTGTCACATTTAATAATTTTATTGGTTAAAAACTGTAATTAGAATTATATTAATACGAGAAGATTCTTACCAATTTTATGACATTCAAAGTTTCTGTCTTATTGTATTTAAATGAAAATTCAACACAATAACGAATTTTCCTTATATAAAAATTATATAGATATACTTAACTGATAAGTAAACTGTATTTATAATTACTGATTTTAATGTTGAAAACATTAGTTTAAATATAATTAGTTAAAAATGAAAATTCATGGAAGTAATTTTTGGCTAAGACTATGTCAAGTCATTACTTCTTTTATGAGTGGTATGTGGCCCGTTTATATGATTTTCTGTGGTTTTTATTAACTCTGTTTGGGGTGTGCCAGATAAAGGGCTTGGTCAGGAGCTTTTGCGTTCGTTAAAAACACACCTTAAATAGAAGAGTGTTATTTAATACGATACGAATCGTATGAAATAGACTAAATAACAAAACAAGGTAGGCTGCCTTGGTGTGTCGGGAAGGTAGGACTATAATAGCCTCTAAAACTCTCTCTCAAGAAACTTAACACTGCTGCATACTCAGACCTGAATTACATTAATTAAACGTAAAAATCATGTGCATTGAATCCGGGTCCAAATCCTGACCCGCATTAGTCAAGTGAGAAATGATTATTTTTTATCAAATATCTACTTAGTTAGTTTAGATTTTTCACTTTGATTCAAATGGAAAAAGAACTCCAACACCATTGCAATACATTGATATTACTGATAAGTAAACTGTATTTATAATTACTGATTTTATATAGATATACTTAACTGATAAGTAAACTGTATTTATAATTACTGATTTTAATGTTGAAAACTTTAGTTTAAATATAATTAGTTAAAAATGAAAATTCATTACAAAAATGATGAGTTTTATTTATATATTATAATTATAGGAACGACAAATATTTTATATATATATATATATAATTGAAATATTGATTTTAGTTTTTTGAAGGTTCTTAAAAATAATTCCTTAAACTATAAAAGTTCTTTATATAAACAGTAAATTAGATAAGTACTATTTTATAATAAAAGATAAATAGGGGGCTTATTATTTGGTTTATAAAATAATTATTATAATTACAATACTAAAATAATTTTTTTCACTTAACGTGTACAAAATGTACTAAATACTTTTAAAACTAGATAAATTATCATTTTCAGTTTTAACTATTTTTAAAAGAAACAGAAATATCGAGTAGATTATATGAATACAATTATAATCGGTTTGTGAGTCTCCTTAGTGTTTTTTATTTTCGCTTCTAGTTGCAGCTGCTAATCGTACTCGATCGGTTTGTGAGATCTTAGTGCTTCTTGTCTTTTTTTCCTTTGTAACCAAAAACGTTAATGTCTTTCAAATTTTTTGATTGAAATATCGAATAGGTTATAATTATAATATAATATTTCTTGGCAAAGAATTATATTTTTATTATTATTTTTATGCTTCACTTTTTCATTTCTTTTTCTTTTTTTTTTGACAATTTTCTTTACTTTTTCTCTTTTGGATTATCTCATCTCTTTTAATTTTCAATTCTACGCATTTCTCCTCTTTCACTTTATTTCTCTTTTCAAGTCACGATGAGGACATATTACTCGTTATTTTTATTTTTGGCCAGAACAACTGTTGGTCGTCCATGAAGTGTATCAACGTTTTCAACGAAAATATAATGTCTATCATTGCTTAGGAGCTAATTTCGCGTTGGCCAACAACGAGTTTGTCCACTAAGAGAATCGAACTAGGAAGCACCAAATCGACCTCCATTGTCCCAAGGCAGCTAATGTCATTGAGAAAACGATGTAGGTTAATATTACTCGGTGTAATACAGCTAACAAAGTACCCATACATTCCCATGAGTCACTCTTTTTTTTAGTTACCATGTTTTCGGTGCGTAGTTTCCACCGGCTTTGTTGATGGCTAATATACTCCGGGGAACCTGGCTGGCTACAAGTACCCCGCTTTGCCGGCCTGTGTGGTTCTCCCCTCCCAACAGAGTTTTTGGTACACCTAAGATTCGAACCCGAGACATTAGGGTGGGGCCCAAGTCCAATTTTTGCCCGTGACTAATTTTACTTGTGTTTGAAATACAATTCTTTTTTTAAATAACAAAATGCACATTATGACACTATCCAGGCCTTAGTAGTGCAAGTTAGATTAGACAGACAGACAAATAGATAGATAGATAGATAGATAGATAGATAGATAGATAGATAGATATTCAAAGTTATTTTCTTTAAAAAATTAATTAATTAGTTTTTAACAAAAAAGGTTTATCTCTTAATTTGATAATTCCGTTATGCAATATTGAATAACAGATTTATCTAATTAAGAGATAAGTTTGTTGTTATATATTGAATGACAAATTTATCTCTTTATTAAATAAATCTGTTATGTAAAACTCAATAACAGATTTAACTAATAAATAGATAAATCTGTTATTCAATATAACAACGTATTTATCTCTTAATGAGATAGATAGATAGGTAGATGGATGGATGGATAGATAGATAGATAGATAGATAGATAGATGTGTAGCGAAGGGGTGCAACGTAGACCCTATTTTGGGGAAGCGACTCCTCCATGTTGAGGGGGCTCAAACAGGTACATGTCGAAGAGTAGCTTTCCTCCGCGTACGGCGGTTGCTGGCTTCACAGCTCCACGTCAGGTGGTATCTTTGCAAAGAGACTATAATGCCTAAGTCAGTATTGGGTCTTAAGATAAGAGGAGAGCAATAATCATCGTTTTAGTCAGTTGAATGGCCTGTCAAACTTGGAAGGGTGAGAACCCCTAATTATAGATGTACTGCCTAGGGTTGTGGGGGTCCATGAGGCGAACCCTAGCCACTAGAGGTCTACGTTTCTTCAGGAGAAAGTCATTGCGATAGCAGTTAATGAGATCATGGAGAGATCTTTGGCCATAATGAAGTCGTTACTTGTTTAGTACTAGAACCGGCCTTGGGCCTAGGTAGGCTATGCTACTACAAAGGGCCTCATCCCAACTTAGGGCCCAAAAAATATTAATAGACATGTACATATGTATTAAACTTTCAACGCGGCGCAGTGGCAACTGGTTGAGCGCAAGTCAACGAAATTTGGGAGAGCCCAGGTTCTATCCCTTATATCTGCATGTTTCTTTTTGTTTTTTTGACATCAGGGAATGCATCTCAACATCTACATGTTGTTTCTTATTTTATTTTTTTTGGCATCAGGGAATTCACCTCAGCATCTACATGTTTCTTTTTTTTTTGACAATTGAATGTTGTTTCACTTTATACTGCTTTTGAAAAATGTTTAAACGTATTATATTATATTGCTTGTGGAATCTATTCAACCAAAAAATATATTGCTTTTAGCAAATGTTTTTTTGAATAAACATTTGAAATTTTTGAAATAATATTCCAGCCTTTTAATACCAAAATTAAATTTAGATTTTTTTTTTTAAGAATATTGTGACATTGAGTTGTTAACTGAATTTATTTTGATGAATTAAAATAGCTTTTTTAGACATTTGGTTTTGTTTGTAGCTGCCGTATTTTTATTTTATAATTACATCTTTTTTATATTTGATTATTTGTTATAGGGCCTACAATAAACAATGTAAAGTGTGTCACTAAGGGGCCCAATTTAATAATAGTAGAGGCCCAAATTTTAAGATTTGAATAAGGTCTCTCAATTGTTTGGGACGACTTTGTTAAGCACCTTGGGGGAATTAGGGTTTAGTTCCGCCCTCCTATCCGAGTGTGAGTCCGACTCCGAGGTGGTGTTACTCGGGGTAGACCTCGGAAATTGTCCCAAGGACTTGGTTATGCTGCGTTGTTTTTCTCTGAGGCCGAAATACTTATAAGAGCTCGGTTCTTATCCTGATACCACCGGCAGTGGCCTTTTTAACGATGGACTTCCGAGGGAGCTCGCCAATATATTAGATTGGAGCTAATCGTGACCTTACGTTATCTAGTTCTCTCTCTCATCTTTTCCTACTAAAATAACCTAAAGGCAGTAAAAGTACCTACTCCGTGGCGGACCTAGGTTGGGTTCAGCGGGTTCAGTTGAACACCCTGAAAATTATTGTTAAGATTTCGGCAAGTGTACTGAATCGTTGCAAGTAATATTAAAATGGTAAGACCGAGTATCGAACTCAGGGATTGCGATTAATTATCAATTTAATTAATTAATTATTAAAATGTTGAAAATAAGGAGTGATAGACAGTAACCGAAAAAGATTAAATGTGAGAATAAAATGCGAGAGTAAAAGTGGTTAGGAATCGAATCCTCTCCCCTACACTATCATGCACTATATCTTTGATCAATTTCAACTTAATTACCCAAATAAAAGATTCAATTCAACTATTAATGGCAAACCCCTTGCCTCAAAACCCCTTTTATCTAATGGCAAACCCTAATTCCTTAAGTGTTTCGCCACTAAAAAAGCATTAAACATAGAAAATTAACGAAATTCATGATATTAATGTCATATTCCTATAATCATCACACTCATGACCTAAAACCCCAATATCCGGAAAACATAACCCATCTGCCAATGGTGAAAGTAAACCCTAATTCATTACAACAACCATTATTATTGTAAAAGCAATAAGAACGGATGTAAAGACAAATTTAAAAGGATAACTAAATTGTATTGACCATAACAATGGAATCACATGATAGTTTTGGAGATATTCATCTCTTCCTAACCCTAAGAAAGTTAGCTACTCATGTTCAAAGTATTGAAAGACAAGATAAAAGAGAAGTTACACAAAGAAGAGTATATTGGATCCATCAATTCCTTGTTCCCAAGTGTAGAGATGCTCCCAATCTTTCTCTTTTTCGCAACTCCAAAACCCTATTTTCGCCTCTAATAAGAATGCCCCAAAAAATCTGATTTTTCACTTAAATTGTTGTCAAATCTGTAGTCCATCGCGACGCGATGGCAGAATTTTTGCTTGGGTCGCGACGCGATGGTATCTAGTCGCGACGTGAAACTGCACAGATTTTGTTCTTCTTTTCTCTATTGTGTCACTAGGCAAGCTGTCTAGTTCGCTAGTTGACGAAACATCAAATTGAAGGTTTTCTCTTACAATAAGCACTAGATAAGAGGATAATAACTTACAATACAATCCTAATGACATCAATTGAAATCTATGTTATTTCCCCGTGACAATTGACCAAAACACAATCAAATACTAGCATTTTGACTTTAAAACTGAACAACAATATACATATGACGATGAGTCAACAAAAGCGTGTACTAGTACCCGTATATAATATTTTTTTAACCCCCTAAAATTTTAAATTTGTACTAGTATTCTTAAATTTGTACCCAATTTTTTATAAATTTATCTTATTAATCTCCGTAAATTTATAAAACTTTAGGAAGTAACTTTATCGACAGTACAACATTTTTGGCTTTTGGAAGTACATGCATCGTGTTGGACCAGTAAATTTTGCTAGAGTTCGTGCAAAATTGGTATGGTACTCATGTGCCTTTATGTATCATTTTCTATATGTAAATAGAATAGTTTTTTAATTGATTTTCTTTTCAATATTTAATGAACATAGCTTGCTGAGAAAGAGGACGGAGAAGAAGTTACCCTAGCTGAAATGTTTATCTATACTTGCAAAAGCCACAAAGGAAAAACAGTGGATGATCAAACACAAAATGCAATTGTAAGATTAATATTGATGTCCTGTTTTTAGTTCTGTTAATTAAGATTTGTTTGTTGTGGTAATGTCTCTGGTAGAGAATAATAAGTCTGGAAGGGAAAATGTGATTAAGTGTGATAAGGCTGCTGTTTCAAAAGACTTTGTGGGTTTGGGAGTGGAAGGTTTATGTTAGAAAAAATAGAAAATAACGATAAACTGCAGTTTGAGTTAGTGGGGGTGTGTAGGAGAGGTTAAGTGTTGGTTATTAGGAGAGGTGTGCGGATGAGAGTAGTTATGGATCTGTATTTGTTATTAAGTGGAATAATATGATTATGGGAATGTTTATGTTAAGAAAGGTTACTTGTGCTTTTAACAAATGTTTCTGTTAGAAATTTCATGGTTTAGTTTCTTTCTTTGTCTGCCAAAAGGGTGTGACATGCATGTAGATTGCTCTTGCAAAGAAAATTAAGTAGCATTTCTGTCAATAATGGAAGTCTATCTTCCCCCTAGCTTGAACTGATGTTAATAGTTATATTTTCTCAAATATGCTCTATTTTAGTCCTTTTCAAAAACAAATGCATTAAATATGTATTGTTCCCTTTTGTGAAAAATTTAATTGTATTGTATTTGGATACTCTTCAAGAATCAATTGAAATTTCAAGTGATGATGCAAAAAAAGCATTCCGATTATTGCTTGGCAAAGAAAAGTCTGGTAGAGTAGGTTGTCATGGAAGAACTATGACACCATCAATAATGAAGAAAAATGAAGAAATTGCTTCGGTAAAGAAACAATATTCTAGTAAAATTACAGCCATAGAAAAGAAGATGCAAACATATGATGCTCTTTTAAAAAGTGTGTTGATGCAACAAAATCCAAATTTAAGTGAAGAGGCTGTGAATAACTTAATGCAACGTGCTTCTGAAAATGACAATAGTGAAGCACCGCACAATATTGATAACAATTTGGCACCACGTTCATCAACTAATGCTCCTCCTCCCAAAAGGTATATGATCTTGTAGGTGTTTTACAATATTTGTAATGTCATGGATAGGTAATTTTGTAATGTTATGTTTATAGGTTGGAAATGATTTTGATGATCTTGAACGTTTTGAAAAGTGACGTGATACAAGTGGAAAGTAGTACTTTTTGGATTTTGAAGAGCAATGTTGCTACAACCATGGGAGACTATTTTGTGGATTTTATTTTAATTGATGAACAAACACATTTTTTATAAGGATTCAATTTATGTTTCTATATTTTGAGTATTAATGACAATTGACATGATGAATGTTGCTTAATGCATGATACCTTTGAAACTTTGCTTGTTGATTTTTTTAATGTAATGTTTAAATTTAAAAAATTGATGTCTATTTTTTTAGTGTTAAACAAATGTGATATGATTATTAAACTAGCCTTAAACAATTGATGACAATTAAATATAAGAAGTAAAATAAATATTTAACTAAAAGCAACTTGAAGACAACTATCTACAATGCTTAACCCTATAGGCCACACTTGAAAAACCGTTTCTTAAAAGTAAAGACAACCGCTTTTTAATCGTGGTTTAAACTTATAGGCCACATTTATTTACGTGTGGCCAATTAAAAACTGTGGCTGGAAACTAGACTAACAACTGTGGCCTATTTTAATAACTCTGACTACAGTTTTGATATTTCGTGGCCTAATGTTTAAAAACTGTGGCCTGAAGGAATAGGCAACAGCCACCTACCCCACCCCTCTAAAACCGTGGCCTCAAGTTCAGGTCACAGTTTTTTCACTTCTGGCCACGGTTTCTGGTCGTTGCCTAAACTGCTTTTTGTTGTAGTGCGATATCACATACTTTTGCGGACTAACTTCTTATTTTCATATACTTTAGGACTTAAATAGGAAATGACGTGTAAACTTAGAGACTAGTTTGGTGATTTACATTTAAATAAATTTGGAGTAAAATAAATTAATGCCTTAATTTTAGTAAATTGAGTGAGGACAGTTGAAGAAAAAAAATTAAACAGTAACCAACAATATTTATAATGAAATTTTTTGCACCCCCCGCCTAAAGTCCTGGATCTGACAATACTGTACCTAAAGACACTCAAACCAAATCTCATATTTTGTCACTCAAAAAAAAGTCTCAACTTAAAATTTGCTTTAAACATTATCGACTAAAAAAGATTTTTGGGCTCGCCATGCAAGAATCAGAGAATTTTTTCAAGTTAACCCAAGTAGGTAGTTCAGTTGGCGAGCTAAGGAATACCGAAAGAGAATTTTTTTCAAGTTGCAATGTTATAGAAATTTCTGTTTAACATTGTTCCATGGATAGCCCACAGTACACTTATACATCGCAATACATATATTGAACTAGAAATTGAATTAGAGGGTAGATACCACAATAGGGCTCCTAACAACATGATTCTCATCCTTCCATGTGAGATACCCAAAGGCTACTTCATCCCCTTCTCTCATTCTTTCCACTTTGATCCTCAACTTGTAGCTTAACTTCTCATTCTTCTCTTTAAACACCAATTTATTCGGTATAACAGTGACAAGGATTCCTTCAATTGGAGTAACCTCAGCAACATAGGTAGCTTGTCCCTCCCCAACATTAGTCACTGTTCTATGAAATTCGCTTACTACCCTTGAAGAAGAATTTTTGTCATTGAAGAAAGCAATGAAAGAAGGGTAGTTAAGATCCAATGAAGGGTTAGAACAATTAACAGAAGACAATCTGGTGATAGCAGTAATGTTCTTTTGTGTGATGTTAAGTGCACATAAAAGATTCACATAATCTTGTACTCCAACATCATAAACAAGGCCAGGATCAAGTGCTTTATTAGGATTCACATGACCAGCTCCTAAAGCAAGAGGAGTGGCAATTGTGTTATTTTCACCAATGTCTTTGATGGGTTCCTTAGTATTATCAAAAATGTCTGAGGTTGTCATAATAGCTGAACGTATAGCTGCTGGACTCCAATCAGAATGTGCTCCTTTCAAAAGTGCTCCCACACCAGCAATATGAGGACATGACATTGAAGTGCCATCTTTCAAATTGAAGTTGCTAAAGAGATTATAAGACCCCACTTCTAACAAAGGAACATTTGAAGGCCATGAAGCTAAGATTGATGAACCAGGAGCTGTAATATCTGGTTTCAACACAAATGGACAACTACTTGATGGTCCTCTTGAACTGTAAAAATCCACACTTGGTGCTGGTTTAACACCAAAAGATGTTTTCTTAAAATACATACTTGCTTTTGCTTCTGAATTTGAGTTATTTCTCTTAATGTAAGATTTGACAATTTCTCCATCTTTAGGGTTAATAATAACGTATGCATAAGAATATTCTGAGGGGATAAAACGAGTAGATGATATAAAAACAGCTCCAGTAACATTTGTTGTACGCACATTATCTGCAGAAAGTGTTGAATTGTCTTCACATACCACAATCTTGCTCTTAACTTTGGCTAGTTCTTCAACATTATCACACTTACCCATAAAAACCATTGAAACATGTACTATTGAGATGTTTCCTATATAGAGAGATGAACCAGTGATTGAGACTCCATTGTCAAGTTTAAGAGTCCCTTGAAATGTACGATCCAATGTTCCTGCAGCTACAGTTGTGACCCATGGTATATCATTGTGGAGAGTTTTATGGGTTGGTCCATCGTTTCCTGCTGCAGCAGAAACAAAAATACCTTTTTCCATAGCTGCAAATGATGCTATTACAATTGGGTCTTCATATAAAGGAGTATTATCAGTTCCTATTGATAGAGAAAGAACATCAACACCATCTGATATTGCTGCATCGATTGCAGCTAGTATGTCAGAATGCACTGCGACTCCGACTGTTGAATAATCTCCCCACACAGTCTTGTACGCGGCAATCCTAGACTGTGGAGCTATTCCTGTTATTAGATTTTTAGTTAGTTATTGTTGTTGAAATGGTAAATATGAATATTTTATTAATAGCATTAACAGAGAAAGCGAGACTCTGAGTTAGTGGCAATAAACTATTCCGAGACACACGAGTCGACTGGTATATCCAAGTTCGATTCCCACGGTGTTGAACTTGTTAGCCAATGTTAAATCCGCCTCTATGCCTAATAGAGATTAGTTTTTCGTTATAAATATTGAGTCATTCCAGGTGTAGTTAATAATTTTCAGAATAAAAAACATAACATTGAGTAATAGAGGCACTCAAAATGGTAGAGCTAGAAAAATTTAGAATACTAAAGCAAACTTTATCCCCCGAGAGGTGGGTCACTCTAAAACAGGCGCAGGTAAACACCACAAACATATATTTTGATTTCCTAGAAGTATGCTCCAAAGGCTAACACTTCATTCATAAGAGATACAGGGGTAGGCTTGTAAAAAATGTAGCGGTCCAATTTTTAGGGTTTTCTAGATTTGGGAATTTTTCATGATGAAGATGAACCAGTCCATATAACCAACAATAAGATAAATAAGAAACATGAAAATTAGGTAGCAAAGCCAAGTAGGATTATTTTAGACAGGTCAGCGTTTTTTAACAGCAAAGTTAACAGAAGGACGAAAACAAATAACTGTGATATTTGCCGGTACTTTTTTAAAACAAAAAATTTTGCAGGGACTTTTTTAAAAAATAGCTATATTTATAGGGACGAAAAACATATTAAAGCCAATAATGTTTAATTTCAAATACAGTCTTAAAGGGATCGATGGATAAAACATATATGTATAAGGACAAAAACAAAATTGTATTTTTACTGGAACTAAGCTGGATAAAAAATATATTTAGAATGACGCATTACGAAAAATTGATTTTTGCCCACAGACAAAAACTGTCACTAAAAGTGAAATATCCATGGGTAAAAGTAATTTTGACATTTCCCTCCACTTTTTCCATAGAGCATGTAAGACAACTAGCTACACATATTTTTATGTGAGTAAAGGTTTTCCTTACAACCAAATACTTTTACCCATGATTTTTCAATGTCACTATATCTTTCTCATGTAGATTATTAATTTCACATTTTAACTTCTACCTACTTAGTTAGTCACTAGTTGATGAATGCGAGACAATAAATTTGATGTAAAGAAACTAATAATTAACTATATATCAAATACCTGTTGTTGATCCATTGGCATAGCCAAAGTAAGATGCACCCTTCACTTGGCTTCCAGCTGCGGTGGTTGCGGTATGTGTCCCATGACCACGATTGTCCCTGGTAGTATTCACACTTGCTATGCTAATGTTTGGATATTTGGCCAATAAACCCTTGTTGAAGAATTTTGCTCCAATAAGTTTCCTGTTACAAAGTGATGAATTGAATTGAATGCTATTTTCACATTGACCCTTCCATTTTGAAGGAACTTCGCTCATTCCATTATCATTGAAGCTTTCACTTTCTGGCCAAACACCACTATCCACCAAACCAATAATAACATCTTTGCCAAATTTTGCTGCTTGCCAAGCACCAAAATTGGGGTTGAGACCAAGAAATTGAGGTGTGTGAGTAGTATCAGGCTTCGCAATTGAATCTGGTATAGAGGAAATATAACCTGGTAACCTTTTTATAGCTTCATGCTCTTTTGGTGATAAACTTGCACTAAAACCATTCATCACATTTGTGTAGGAATATATAAGCTTAGAAGATGAAAGAGGGTTCTCTAATGCATTAGAAAGAGTTGATAGATACCAATTGTGATGAGAAGCGAACGCTTTGGGCATGGCTAATGAGTCCATATGAATGATATAGTTATCAGAATGAACCAACATGAAAAAGAAGTGAAAGACTGTGATATAAGACAACCACAAATACAAACAAGTATAGGAAACCATGATTGAATGTGAGTCTAGAGGTTGGAAAACAATCTAAGAGCATAGCTATATATTGTGAACAATATTCTTCTTTTACAAAAGTCAACCAATATTCTTTTTTTGACAAACCAATATTCTTAATTGGTCATACTTGTAGTATTCAATACTATACTGCCTTCGTTACAGAGGTCAACGAAAGTAGATGTATCTAATCTAAACTTGAGATCAAATACATCAATTTTTCTTAACCCACTTTTGATTATATCCTGTACCGGAGGGAGTATAGTATTGAATACTATAATTATGACCATTTAAGAATATTGGTTTACTCTTGTTAAAATTGAATATTGATTTACTGTTTGTCAAACAAAAAGAATAGTGATTTATTAAATAATTTTTGGAAAAAAATTATGAAAATTTTGCATTTATAAGAAAAATTTGTAGTTTTTAGTTCATTGAATAACTGATATATCTAGCTTATAACAACACATGTCAAATACATCTATCATTCAATAAACGTAAAACTATAAGTTTATCTTATAATGGGGCCTAGAGTAGTACATTTATAGAAACGACAATAATGAATTTCTTAATATACATATTATATAAATATACTTAACTGATCTGTAATCTATATTTGTAATTGCTGAATTTAATGTCTACAAAAATAGATTCAATAAATTGTTAAGAATGAAAGTTCATTATAAGAAGATGACTTTTTTATATATGTGTTACCCAAGTCCTTTGCAATTTTATTCGTCTGTCATTCAATGAACCTTATACAATTTTGTTTGTACCTCACAGCACAAAAACTGAGGTGTTGTCTATAACATATTTTGTGGGCAAAACATTAAAAGCAAATCCTCCGTGGTATAACAATATGTACAATCTTATTGGTCTACAACATCATAAAAAAATCACGTTGGCGCACGACTTGGCATTTGCGGTAGTTAAAATAAGTAAAATAAATAAAATAAATAACGGAATCAATGAGGCATTCAATACCTCTAGACCAAAATTGAAAATGTTTAATGGCATTAGTAATTCCATATCACTCCCCCCACTCTATAAATACGGGTCAACCCCGCTAAAAGGTACACTTTTCAAAACAATCTCTTCATATCTTGCTTTGACTTCTACTGTCAAACTTGGATATAAGAGTATCTTTGCAAGTACCACCCGACTTGGGCTGCGTGTCCGACTTCTGAAGGATCTTTGCAGCAACTTCTCAACTCGAATAGCCAATGACAGTTAGGTACAAATAAAATTAATGATTCATCTGTCATGACTATATCATCGTGCATAGCACGGGTAGGAAATTCTAGTAAAATAAATAACGGAATCAATGAGGCATTCAATATGTCTAGACCCAAAATGGAAATATTTAATGGCATTAGTAAATCCATATTACTCCCCCAGCTTTTTCTGACTGGGTATTAATCAGAGTTAATAATACGTTTAATTTGAATTCAGATCGTACATTTAATTCATTGTTTAATTATTTGTCAGTCTGAATTAAAAAATAAAAAACTAATTACATATTTGAATATTTGATATAAAAAATAAATGATAATTATCCGTCTAAATTAACACACACCTAACCGGTGTCTATTTGGAATATAACAAATTATAATTACTGTATGGTGAACAAATAACAACGTTTTATTCATCTATTTTTTTTATCAAAAGGAAAGTGATCAGCGGTCGTAAGCGAGTTAAAATAATTATAAAGATATAAAATATAGTACAAGGAAGTTAACCTTGGTCGTCTCACAAGGACCTCTAAATACTGAAATTAGGAATGCGTAAGAGACTAAAACGGCTGCTGAACAGGGGTCAATGTGCAATAAAAACAAGAATTAATCAAGAAATTTTTATAATGCTCAAATAAGACCCAAAGTATAGAAACGCGCTAAGACTTAAATATTAGGTACAAACCACAATTAAAAACACGAAGTGAAAAGCTATAAAGAGAGCATTAAAATGCACTGATCAAATTCCCCACACATAAGCTTTTGCACTCCGGAAAAACACACAAAACAAAACACAAAAAGTAATAAATGAATTTCCAATGAATCCCAAAGAATGCAAAGTCATAAAAGAGGTGCTTTTCCTAGGCTTCAAGGAGAATGACAATCAGAGATATCACTTAATTACAATCAAGGCAAGCAAGAGAATAGAGCACCAAAAATTGAATCATAAGTGTTGAGTCCTCAATATATATATATATATATATATATATATATATATATATATATATATATATATATAAAATAAGCACATCAATGAAAGTTAGCACTACCATATGGTTGACAAGCTTCTAACTTCCACACTTAAGAACACATGCACATAAGATCAAAAGGTCTTTACAAGGGTTGTAATGGGGCGAACGTCAAGGTGGGATAATCCTAAAGGGGAAATAGGCTAATAAAAAGAATCAAAGAAGGTAAAAAAGCAATAAGAAATCAATTGTAAAGTGAGCATGAGAGGATCCAATTAACTTCAACAAGATATGACTGAGTTTTGTGGAGAGAGTTATGTGTTCTAACTTCCACACTTAAGAACACATGCACATAAGATCAAAAGGTCTTTACAAGGGTTGTAATGGGGCGAACGTCAAGGTGGGATAATCTTAAAGGGGAAATAGGCTAAAAAGAATCACAGAAGGTAAAAAAGCAATAAGAAATCAATTGTAAAGTGAGCATGAGAGGATCCAATTAACTTCAACAAGATATGACTGACTTTTCTATTTTGATATTTCTCCTCATAACTCTCTCCACACAATTTTCACTCTTCTTGTATCAAAATAGAGAGTTTTGTGGAGAGAGTTATGTGGAAAAGTGTATCAAAATAGAGAAATTCATCATACAATTGATTTTCATTGCTTCTTTCTCCTCTTTGATTCTTTTTAGCCTAGTTCCCCCTTAGGATTATCCCACCTTGACCTTAGCCCATTACAATCCTTATAAAGTCCTTTTGATCTTATATGCATGTGTTTTAAAGTGTGGATGTTAGAAGCTTGTCAGACATATTGTAACATCCCTAACTTCGTTAAATTCAATTTATGGAATTAACGAGTGATTTATTATTCGAAGTGAAAAATAAATCAAGATATGAATATGGGATAGTCGAGAAAGCATTATATATTGGCTAAGTCACAAGATTAAAATGCCTTAGTATTCAAATTATGTGGTAATTTGAGGAGAAATGGGGTTAAAATGAGAGTTTGAGTGAAAAATTGAAATAAGGGTATTTTGGTCAATTCCCTCTCAATGACACTCTCATCTCACCTAACCATGGGACTTATCACACCTCTCATTATTGACAATTCAGAAGCAAGAAAAAGAAAAGAAAAGAATAGAGAGAAAGAAGGAAGAAAACGTAAAGAAGGAGAAGAAGAAGTGGAGACCCAAGTTCAAGTTCTTCTTGTAGGTAAGAGTTCCATAGTCCACTCTCTTCCATTTTTGATTTCCTTTTCACTGATGCAAGTTTGAAAAGCTAATTCCTTCTATTTCCCCTTTGCCCTTTCTGAACCCTAGGAGCTGTAGTTATAGTTTGGAAGCAAGTTCGTGATTACGGGGATCGTTTGAGTAATTTCGGTTGCTTGTTTCGGGTGACAACGAAATTTGTCGCTATTTTGTTGAACCGGTGAGTTTTACTCGCGTTTAGGGAATTTACACTTTAAATTGATTGTGTTGAAATTCTGGAATCGGTTGTTGTTTTGGTTCCGAAAGGATTTTAAAGTCAAAAAAACCGAATTTTAGAAAAACATCGTTTACGGTTTAATTTTCCAATTATACTTTGATTGGGAGGTGAAGTTTGGTTTGATTGTGATTGTTTGGACTGGAATTTGTTGTGAAATCTTCTGTTTTTCAGTTGGGATTGGTTCGGGTAAAGGTTTGGAATCGATCGGAATCGCGAAACGGATGAAACGGAGTTAAAAATGCTGTTAAAAATCATGTTCCTGCTGTACAGGGGCGCGCACGCGCGACTCGCGTGCGAATGACGCGCCAAACAATAGTTAGCCACTGTCTCTTGGCGCGTAAGTCGCGCTTATGCGCCACTCGCGCGCAGCCTGCTATCCTAATTTTACTTAAAACAGTTTTGATCATAACTTTTGATCGGGGAACCCGATTAACGTGTTTTCAGATGCGTTACGAAGCTTACAAAAGGACCTATTCATATAAATAGATTGATTTGTGGTTTTAACAAATAATCAACTTGGATTTTTAAGAAAGGTTTTGGAACTTATCAATGTTTCGAAAAACCGAGTCTAGCCACGTGTGAGAACATATGCTTTTTTTTTAAATCAAAACTGAACTTCATGTTCTACTATTGTAGTGGACATGATATATAATTATATCATATAAGATTGACGACCCAATGCGGGTGTGATATATAAATTATATCAAATTCGGGTGACGACCCAAGATGTTAGTACACTAGGGAGAGGGAAGTCATGAGCCCTTGAACTAGACCCAAAGATGTAGTCACTGAGATGCATAGGTGATCTGGGTTCATCGCAAACCGAAGAAAAGAAAAAGGGTTTAAGATGTTGTACTAAATTGATGAAAAAGAATAGTGCATAGTCATCAAGAATTGGACTATGAACTATGGAATATAATTGAACCGAGAGCGGTTAGGGGTAACGGTAGAACTCACTGAGATATGTTATCTCACCCTATCATATGTTGTTGTTTTACAGAGAAACAGGGAAAGAGGAAGGCTAAACGACACGAGTAGGTGGCGTGTTTATGGAGCTTGGAAGATTTAGTGACTTTATCTATAGTTACTAGTTCTTCCGTGTTATTTCTTTTGGATTATGTAACTTGCTTTGTTGTAAAGTTGTATAAACCGCTTCCGTGTTTCTTTTGTTTTGGATATTGAACGGTTGTGCAGGTTATGTCTTTAAGTAATTGAGAATCTAAGTACTTGAGTTAGGGATTAATTTGATAAGTACTTATGTGTTGTCTTAACTCTTGATTTGGAATTCAAAGAGTGGAGTTTTGTTTAATATGTGAAACAGGAAATTTTAATCTCTGATGTATGCTAAAGTTGTACCTTTAATATTTCTACTTGTTAGAAATGTTAGGGTGTTACACATATGGTAGTGCTAACTCTCGTTGATGTGCTTAGTACATATATGAGATTAAACACAGGCATAGACACTTGAGTGATTGAGCGCATTACTTATACATATCCTGTGAGGACTCATCACTTATGATTCACTTTTTGGTGCTCTCTTCTCTTGTTTGCCTTGATTGTAAGTAAGTGCTATCGCTGATTATCATTCTCCTCGAAGCCTAGGAAAATCATCTCTCTCTTGATTTTGCATTCTTTGGATTCATTGGAAACTCATGCATTATTTTCGTGTCTGGTTTTGTGTGTTTTGCCCGGAGTGCAAAAGCTTAAGTATGGGGGGATTTGATCATTGCATTTTAATGCATTCTTTATACCTTTGCACTTGGTAATTTTGATTGTCTTACTCTGTAGGCCGTAACTTTGGCTGTGGTTATCTGATTGAGGCGTTGATGGCGACCGCAAGAGCATTAAGAGAATCTAATTTATTTAAATTAGAATGAAGTTTTTTTTATTTTAAGAGGATTTTATTCTCCTTTATGTTGACAATTAGAGTATTTTTGGTATTTGTGTGTATGCACCTTTGGCATAGGCACCATGGTGTGCAAGGTTGTAGCTTAGGCACACCCCTGGGTATTTAAGGAATTTTTGTAATCATATTCGAAAACTTTTGACGAAATAGAATTGTGAGAATAGAGAATGTTTCTCTAGGGTTCTTCTTAGAATCAAATTTGAGTCTTATCAAGAGCCTCTTACTCTTGTGGTGATTCTACCTTGATCTTATCATCCTCTTGGATGTGGCAATTTCTTCATCTTTCTGTCTAATCCGTTTGTATGTTTCTCTTCCCTTTATCTTTTTTATCCTATTTGTTATCTTTGATTTAAGAAATCACTTGGTTAGATCCTTAATCTATCATGGAATAAATTAGATTCTCATCAAGTGGTATTCAGAGCCCTTACCAAGTGTCATTATGCTCTTGAATCAGGGAAGAAAAAAAATTAAAAAAATCTGTCAATTTTTTTGCCGTTGTTGTTTGCTTTCGTTGATGTTTTGAGCTTTGCCATATCCTGTTTGTGTTTGTTTCCATCAGATTCAAGTCTCTACAAGTGTTTATTTTCCATCTATTGGCGTTTGTATGTCTGTCCCACTCTTGATTATTCACAATTTTTTCTTTTTTGGGTTTAACGTTTGCTGGAAAATGATATTTGGAGAACCTTCTTTTTTTTTTGTTAGCTACTAACAGTTTTGGGTCTGCATTTGAATCTTATGGTTTGCAATTTTTGTGCAGCACTCACATTTAATTTTGTGCTTCATTATATTCACCTATTTTCAATTTCCAGCTCACGATGTGGTCTCATTTTTGCTTGGGTTTTGTACTTCTGAAGCTCAGTTGGTAATATATACGTTTTGTTTGAAGACCCTAATCTCATAGGTTGGGAAATTAGTATTCTCCTTCACTTGAAATTGTTTGATCCAAAATTTAAATTGCAAACTTGACTTTGATGTTATTTCTTCCATACATGTTTGATTCTGGAAATTCAAAAGCCTAAATTGACTAGAAACAAAGAAGAAAAGAATTCAGATATTAAAAAAAAAACCAGAAAAGATAAGTACTAAAAAAAAGTGATTCTACACAAAAGCACTTATAAAAAAAAAGCATATACTAAAAAAAAGTCCAGAATTGTTCATTTTTGATACATCAATCATTTTTTATTCTTTGTTGCTTCTATTAAACATTGCAAGTTGATTTTAGTATCTTACCATCCATATATTTTAACCACTTAGTCATTTAGTTTCATTCTTTTTTTAGTTGTCTCCTTGTTTACCTATTTGAGTGTGATGTCCTTTGTTTTTCTTTCTGTTGTGTCTTTTAAATTCCTTAGTTTTGTTTTAGAAGTTTCTCTTGTCTTTGTTGGCCTCTTGAATGATAACTTTCATATGTGTTTTGTCACAATTGTGTAGAGGTTTTCCACAAACTTGATTGAGACTTGTTTGGTTTGTTTTAGAACTTGAAGAGTTGCATTAGGGAGGGGGAAAAGGCTAGAGTGAACATTATAGAAAAAGCCATAATTGAGCGACATACACGAGTGATACATTTCTTGAGTGTAAACACTTAGCGAGTGGTGAGGACTATTTTTCTTTCTTGTTACTTCGTTTGATCATTTGGTATTTGTTATCTTGTCATTGGAATGATGAATAGAGGTTTGGACTATAATAGAGAATGTGTTGCAAAAATTCTTAAGAAGTATAAGATTGGAGATTTGCTCCGGAAGATGCACGAGAGGTATGAAGAGAATGTGACAGAAAAAGATAGAAAGTATAAAAAAGAAAGGAACTATATATGATAGGAGAGATAGAGAAAAAGAGAGAAAATATAGAGATTATTTGAGAGAAAATGAGATGAAAGAAAAAGTGAGTGTTCCAAACATTCATGGGAAGAGTGACCCTGAAGCGTATCTTGATTGAGAGCTTAAGGTAGAACAAGTTTTCTCTTGTTGTGATGTTAGTGAAGAACAAATGTTGAACCTTGTTGTGTTGGAGTTTAGAAATTATGCACTTACTTGGTGGGATCAAGAAAAAAGCTTAAGAGGAATTGTGACATATTGCATAGGCTTACTCAAGGAAGTAAAAGTGTTAATGAGTACTTTGAGAAGTTAGAGATGGCTATGACTAGAGCTAATGTGGAGGAGAATTTGGAGGATACCATGGATTGATTTCTTGATGGTCTAAATGAATAAATAATGGAGGAAGTGGAGCATCACCATTTTGCAAAGATTGAAGATCTTGTCCACCAAGCCATTAAGGTGAAAAACAATTGCAAAGAAAGGATGCCTACAGGAAGTCGCCTTCAAAATGTCATTCTTTAAGTTGGAAGGACAATTCCAAGAAGGAGGTATCTCAATCCAAAAGATATGATGTCATAACCTCCAAGGGTAAAGGTACAAATTCTAACTCTTCTTCTTTAAACCCTAAGTTAAAGAACATGAAATGTTTTAAATGCTTAGAGTATGGGCACATTGCATTGAATTGCCCAACTAAGAGAATTATGGTCTTAAGAAAAAATGGGTGCATTAACGCACAAGAGAGTGAATGTAAGAAAAATCCTCAAGAGGGAGATTTGCTCATGGTTAGTAAATTTTTGGGATCCTATGAGAAATATGAGAATGATTCGCAAAGAAATAATATTTTCCAAACTAGGTGTCTCATTCTAGGAAACATATATTCTTTGATTGTTGATGGAGGTAGTTGTGCAAATGTTGCTAGCACTAGGTTAATGACAAAGCTTAATCTTGAAACTACCCCACACCCTAGTCCATATATAAAGTGCAATGGTTAAGTGATCATAGAGAACTAGAGATAAATAGACAAGTCAAGATATCATTTTCGATTGATAAATATTGTGATGAGGTTATATGTGATGTAGCGCCCATGGAGGCTAGCCACATATTGCTAGGGAGACCTTGGCAATTTGATAGGAAAGTTTTTCATGATGGCGAATCCAGTAAATACACTTTTGTTCACGATAAAATTAAATTTACTCTTCACCATCTTAGTCCAAAGAAGGCTAAAGAAGACATGTTGGCTTTGAAACTTAAAATAGAAAAAGAAAAAGAAGAGTTCAAAGAAAATGAAAATGAGTGTGGCAAAAGAGAGGCAAAGAGAGAAAAAAGCAATGAAAAGAAAGAAATGGGGAATAATAAAAATCTCTTAAAAAGGGAGATTGAGGTCAATAGAGCATTGTTGGTAAGACCTATGCTTAAACTTGAAGTTCCATTTCATTGTTTGTTTTCTTATACTAACAATTTCCCTAGTGTTGTTGATCTATTTTTGAGCATGCATAGGGATGTCTATTCAAGAGAGGTGCCCCTGAAGTTAATAATGTCACAAGGAAGGGGGGTTGGAATTGTGACCATTTTAAAATTGACCTGAAATAAAAGAACTTATCTTCACAAGTATGATGTAGATATATGATAGTAAGTGATATGTGTTAGGAAGAGTGAGTCAAAACAAGTCTTCTTAACTTAGATAGAAGGCTAAGAAGGGTGATTATTTTGTCTTCTCAACTATATGGAGGAGTTGAGAAGGGTCAGACAGTTCTTCCCTTTATGCTTCTCTCAATGAATCTTTTTGACAGTGTTAATAGGTATTAAGCTAATGATAAGACATAATTTATCAATATAATTTTATCAAGAGTTTTCTTAGTGATTCATGCATAGGGACAGGAGTGAGAAGGGTTTAAAACGTGGTTTTCATGAAAACAGTTTATTAGCAGAGAAGGGTCATAACTGACTCTTCTCAGTTTTCATAAACCTTCTCCTTATGGAGAGTTTTCTCACTAGGTGTAATCTAATGATATATAAAGCAATAAATGACAAAGATTTATAGTGGTTCACCCAACTTCTGGGCTACATCCACTCCTCACATCCAGTGAGAGTTTCCACTATTTTTCCAAAATAGATTACACCTTTTACACCTCCCTAGGTTAAAAGAACTCTTGATAGTTTTCTTCAAACAGCTCTACCTACTGTAAACACCTCTAATAGATTTTTCCTGATCTATTAGACTACTTCTAACACAGAAGCACTCACTTCTCAAGTCCTACAGCAACACATGCCACTTGAGAAGGTTCCCTATAAGGTATCTGTTTAAGTGATAGGGTTTGTGGGATTTCTAGAACTTGGTTGATACAATAGAGTGTTCAATAATTACAACAACACAAGACTTAATACATATTCAGAGATCAGATGAATCCCTTCTGTTTTGGTACAGTTGAGTATGGATGAGAGAAAACTTTGATACTTGAGAAGGTTGGAAGTTAAGACCTCAATGCATTCTCATGAGGATCAATGGTGACCAGGAGCATTGATTTATAGTTGAAATTATGTGTGGTAATTTGGAAAAAAATTGTCATGTTCCTGTTTCAAAATTGACCTTTTTTATGGTGTTGGGTGTTGGTTATATTTGTCAAATATATTGATTCTTCCCGATTTCCATTTGACCCAAGAGGTATGTTGGTGTTGATTTGAGTTATTTCTTTATGTAAGATACATTGGAGATGCTGTCACAAGAAGAGAGATACAATGGAGATCAAATTCGAGGTCGAATTTCTTCAAGAAGGAGGGATTAATGATGGCGACCGCAAAAGCATTAAGAGAATCTAATTTATTAAATTAGAATGAAGTTTATTTTATTTTAAGATATTCTACTTTATGTTGGCATTAGAGTATTTTTTTGTGTTTGTTTGGCATTGTGATGTATAAGTGGTTGAGTTGGTTTTTTTCTTAATTTCAAAACAATTTTTCATCAAAACTCAAAACCACAAAAATATGTTTTATAATTTTTGTTTCTGCTTTTTGTTTCATCCACCTCTCAACCATCGACTAAAAAAGATTTTTGGACTCGTCATGCAAGAAGAATCAGAGAATTTTTTCAAGTTGTAATGTTATGGAAATTTCTGTTTAACATTGCTCCATAGATAGCTCACACTTATACATCACAATACATATATTGAATTAGAGGGTAGATACCACAATAGGGCTCCTAACAACATGATTCTCATCCTTCCATGTGAGATACCCAAAGGCTACTTCATCCCCTTCTCTCATTCTTTCCACTTTGATCCTCAACTTGTAGCTTAACTTCTCATTCTTCTCTTCAAAAACCAACTTCTTGGGTTTAACACTGACACGGATTCCTTCAATGTGACTAACCTTAGCAACATAAGTAGCTTGTCCCTCCCCAACATTAGTCACTGTTCTATGAAATTCCCTTACTACCCCTGAGGAAGAATTTTTCTCATTGAAGAAAGCAATGAAAGAAGGATAGTTAAGATCCAATGAAGGGTTAGAACAATTAACAGAAGACAATCTCGTGATTGCAGTAATGTTCTTTTGTGTGATGTTAAGTGCACATAAAAGATTCACATAATCTTGTACTCCAACATCATAAACAAGACCAGGATCAAGTGCTTTATTAGGATTCACATGACCAGCTCCCATTGCAAGAGGAGTGGCTGGTTTGTTATTATCACCAATGTCTTTGATGGGTTCCTTAGTATTATAAAAATGTCCGAGGTTGTCATAATATAGCAGAACGTATAGCTGCTGGACTCTAATCAGAACGTGCTCCTTTCAAAAGTGCTCCTACACCAGCAATATGAGGACATGCGATGTCCCACTAAACAAATTGAAGTTGCTGAAGAGAATATGAGAAGTTAAGATGTTAGTACCAGGAGCTGTAATATCTGGTTTCAACACAAATGGAAAACTACTTGATGGTCCTCTTGAACTGTAAAATTCCCCACTAGGTGCTGGTTTAACACCAAAAGTTGTTTTCTTAAAATACATACTTGCTTTTGCTTCTGAATTTGAGTTATTTCTCTTGATGTAAGATTTGACAATTTCTCCATCTTTATGGTTAATAACAATGGTTGGATAAAAATGTTCTGAGGGTAGTTCCTCAGATGATATAAACACAGCTTCAGTAATATTTGCTGTACGCTCATTATATGGTTGAATAGAAGCAAGTGTTGAATTGTATTCACATACCCCAATCTTGCTCTTAACTTTGGCTAGTTCCTCAACATTATCACACTTACCAATAAAAACCATTGGAGCATGTACTTTTGAGATGTTTCCTAGATAGAAAGATGAACCAGTGATTGAGACTCCATTGTCAAGTTTAAGAGTCGCTTGAAATTGACGATCTAATCTTCCTGCAGCTACAGTTGTGACCCATGGTATATCATTGTGGACAGGTTTATGGGTTGGTCCATCGTTTCCTGCTGAAGCAGAAACAAAAATACCTTTTTCCATAGCTGCAAATGATGCTATTACAATTGGGTCTTCATATAAAGGGACTTTATCACTTGCTAGTGATAGAAAAAGAACATCAACACCATCTGATATTGCAGCATCGATTGCAGCTAGTAAGTGTCATACCCTAATTTTGTCCGCCTAGTTTCAAAACCCTAATTTTCAGCAAAAATAAATAATTTTGTGAGTGATGCATTATTTGAGAAAGGGTTTAGGGTATTTACCCAAGCATTCTAAGGTTTTCAAAATCATTTTTGAGAAATTAAGGAATTTTGGGGCATTTAAAAGGGGCATTGTTTGGTCAATTTCAATTTAATAAATTTTTGCTAGTTGAAAATCTAATTAATTAATTTTTTGGGAATTTATTTAATAAAATTGTATTATTTTGAACTAAAAAAAATAAAAAAATAAGGAAAATCATCTTTCAAATTGTGCGCATATTTTATATGTGTAGTAAAAAATCAGGTTCAAATTAATTCAAGAAAGCATTTCAAAAAATAGTACAAGGAGTATTCCCAAAAATTATATGATAAGATTTTTGTTGGCAATTTTGGTCATCTCTCATTTTCAAAAATGGCATATTCTTCAAGATACCTTGTATATGGCTCAAAATGGTTAGATTTATGTACAATTATCTTGAAAAGAATAATCAAAATTGAGAGGATAATTGGAAGGTTCATGGATAGTACAATAGTACAATTGCCAACTTGCAAAACTTGGGCACCACTCTCCCAATGTGGTCGAATACCCCCTTCATTTCCCTCTCATTTTGCATTTTTTTGCCCCTCATCAAAGTGTGTTTCAATCCTCACCCTTGATTCAAAATTAAAATGCAATCCTAGAATGAGATGAGGTACACAATGACCTAAATGCCCCTAAACCTAATTGCACATTATATATACCCTCATATCCTCACCTCTCACAAGGTTTTGGCTCACAATTCACACTCAAAACCCTAGCACACAAACCTCTCCTCTCCTCTCTTCCTTTGGCCGAAACCACCCCCTCATTCCCTCACCTCATTTCTTCACTTTTTCACTTCAAATCAACATTCTAGTCCTAAATCCTTCATCATCCTTGCATTCTCTTCAAAGATCCATCTTCAAATCTCAAGAATCAAGCTCAAGATTGAAGATTAGAGGGTTGATTCAAGTGGTTTAGTGTTCATTCACCTTATTTCTTTTGCTATTCTAGCTTGGAGTTGAGGTATACTCTCAATCTTAACATCATTAAAATTTTAGCATAAAAAATGTAGATCATCAATCTATTTTTGCATATCAAGCATCTCTTTGCATTTTAGTGCTCTATTTTATGTTGAAATATTGATATAATTGTTGTTGTTGAATGAGAGATGTGTTTCAAGCATTTTGACAAACACTTTGGGAGGTTTGGATGCTTGAAATGCATCTCTCTCTTTTGGAATAAATTGTGTGTTTGTGCTATTTTCATTTTGTGCTTGCATTTTCATGAATAAAATTGTGATTTGGGATTATGTTTCATTTCGCATATTGTAGAAAAATTAGGGTTTGTGTGATTTTAGTGCATTCCTTTGCTTAATCATGTGAATCCTTGCCAAAAAGCTTGATCTATGTCATTTGCTTGCATGATTTTGTTGCTTTCAAAGAATAAAATGAGATTTTAGCTCTATGTTGGTATCGCATTTCATGAGATAATTAGGGTTCGTGCTTGTTTTTGTCGCTTGCTTTGAAAATCATGTTTGTGTTGATGATTTGGTAAGAGGATTTGACACTTATGCACTTGTGCATATCCCAAGTGTTAAAGATTACCTAAAGGGATTCAACGCCTTAATTGCATATGCTTGCTAAATAAAATGTCAAATTGATTTTTCATGGCTTACTAATGATCTTACTTGAGGCAAATGCCCTTTCCAACTTATTCCTTTCATGTGGTTGATTGTAGAAATATGCTAAATGTTGATGCCATCAAAATGATACCACATTGTTGCTTATGTCAAATGTTGATGTGAAATCCCTAGGATTTTGCAAGTGATTCATTAAATGTTTGAATTCACTTGTGCTTTGTAACTTCCTTGCCTACTCACATGATGTGTCATAAATGCCTAGTTAGGTTCATTTCTTGCCATGCATCTTCAATAAGATGTTCAATTTAGGTTCATTCACTTGCCTATTCATGCATTTTGTAAAAATGTTCGATTTAGGTTCATCTTGCCTAGCATCTTCAATAAGATGTGCAATCTAGGTTCATTCTTTGCCTATCTATGTATTGTGACATGATATGTGTAGTCTAGGTTCATCTTTGCCTATTCATGCATTGTGTATTCAAATGTTGTAATGAGATGTTTTCAACATGAAAGGGTAAGTTGCAAATTGTGTCTATGTTGTTGCTTGCTTGATAACATGCTCTCAATGAATGTGCTATGCTTGCATCTATGAACTTTCTTGCATTCATTGTTTTCTTTTCTAAACAACTTGACATGAAAATGGTTACTAGTTTAGATCATTGCATGAATTGTAGTCTAGCAATTTGCATTTTGGTTATTGACTTGGAACTTGATTGAAAATGTTCTACTAGTTTTCCAAAACTCTTTTCCAAAAAAATCAAATTGCTTTCAAACTTCTTTTCTAAACTATGTCTCTAACAAATTAAGACCAATTTCTTTTCCAAGCTTAAACCCTAAGTTTTTCATAAACAAAATCATTAGTGGCCACTCGAAGCCTTTGCTTGTTTGATCACTAATGAGGAGTTATTAGTGGTAGTCACTCGAAGCCTTTGCTTGTTTGATTATCATGAAAGCTCCCAAACCTTAAATACATGCGAACCCAATTCAATTCCAAAAACAACACGAGTCATTAGTGGTAATTGTCCTAAGCCTTTGCTAGATGATTATCACCGATGCTCGCCTCATTTGCAAAAAAAGATAAAATAAAAACGTTGTTACTTATAATCACTCGAAGCCGTTGCTTGTTTGATTATCGGTTTCAACTTATTTTCTTTCGAGTTAGTAATTCAAACCATTTTCAAAAAGTAGGGGGCACGTCGTCTGTACAGGCGGGGTTGTCTTTGTTCTAGGTCTAGTGGACTGTACAGTCTAGGACCGAAAACCCCTACAATAAAAAACACCAACACAAAGTTTCTCGACTAATGAGAACTACGTAAGCTTTGAATTCTCCATCGCACCGGGAGATACGTAGGAGCGGGTCACATCCCGTCAAGCACACTTTTAAAAAATAATAAAAAGATTCTTCTTTTCCCCCGTTTTCAAAAACACTTTTCTCAAATAAAAAAGAAGTAGAACGAATTGTTTCAAATCAACTCTGTCAAAACCGCACATCAAGTTAAAGGTTCCCTTTCGGTAGAAAGGAGGTGTGGGATGCTAATACCTTCCCCACACCTAACCGACCCCCGAACCTACATCTCTAGTTCTCAAAGGACCACCCGCCATAAAAAAAGGACCCTTTTTCAATGTTTTGGTCCCTAAATAAAAAATGTTGATGGCGGCTTCACAAATTTTCACGTTGTACGATGAAAGGTCCAAACCGGATTTTTTCGGGGTGCAACAGCTGGCGACTTCACTGGGGACAATTCTTTTAAAACGAGGGTCAGGCCTAATTAACTTGATGTGCGGTTTAATTGTTTGATTTGAATGTGATTGTTCTATTTCTCTCTTTTCTTCTCCTTCTTTTTCTTCTCTCTTTTTGATGTTTGAACGTTCTCTTGCATTCTCGTGTTGTTATGTTTCGTTCATGTGCATTTGACTCTTCTTCTTCTATGTTCGCTTCTTGTTCCTTCTTCTCCTTTCATTTTCTTTTGTTTATATGCTTAATATGATCATGCATTTCTCCAATCCCCATGTCCCCTTCTTCTTTGCTCCCTTTCTTCAAGGTAAGCTCATGCATCATTCCCCCAATTCTACTATGATCCCTTCTTCTATGCTCCCTTTCTTCAAGGTAAGTTCATGCATTCCCCCGATTCTATTATGACCCCTCTTCTTGGCTCCCTTTCTTGAGGTAAGCAGTGCATATGATTGTTGTTGGAACCCTAGGTTAGTTTACTTGTTTGTATTGAAATGATATATGCTTGCAAAACCCTAGGGTAGACGACTCTTTGTATGGACTGTTTCTGGATTTTCTTTGCAGGTGGGGGGGTATGTTTGTCGTTGTGCTCCTACACACACGTTGCACTCTTTTTACCCTTATATTTCTTGGTGAGACAGCCCTATACCCGGGCTAGAGCATATCTTAGGCTAGAACGAAGTCATTAGTGGCTGCTCACTGGACGTACGTCTTGTTGGGTGGTTGCGAAGACTTCACCTAGAGTTTGGCTTTGTTTGAAGACATCATCACTTGGACGTACGTCCCTGGGATCGGTGCTCTCAGATGAGGTCGTTGGCTCTAGGAACCTTATTTAGGGTCCTTCTTTTAGTGTTATCCTTGAAGTGTGTACCCGTAGAAATAGCCATAGACCCTGTCTCTAAGAAACCTTGTAGGACACAAAGGAGCTGCATACCCCTGCATCTGAATAAAGATTTTTGCAAATAAACCGAAAATTTTCAAAAAAAAAATGTATGTGAATTTCTAGCTTTTGAAAAACTGTTATGTTGAAAATATTATTATTTTTTTTTTCTTTTTCATCATGCATCCATTCATACACTTTGCATGCATTCTCACCAGTGCTGGGGAAATTGTAGATACCAAAAAAAAAAAACGCATTTTGCATCGCATGCATACACATATACTTATGCATCCATTCATTTCATGCATCCATGCATCTATTCATTCAGGCTCTTACACAATAAATATTTAAACAAACAGAAAAGGCAAGCTGGTTCGCCGTCACCGTTATTACACTCGTCTACAGGCAAGGCTCATGGCAGAGAATCAAGAAAGTCCAGACATTGAGATTGAGAGTTATCACTCGGGTCCGGATGATCCGGTTATAGAGATACTCAACCCCGAGCAGCTAGCTCAAGAAAACCGGGTTTTGAAGGATAAGGTAGGGGCTATGGAGGCCCATATGGTTGAAATGATGGGTATGCTGAGGAATCTGAAAGGTGGGGCCAGTGCTGAGGCCACCGCCGTTGTAAACCCTGATGGAGTTGTCACCTTCATTCCCCCTCCGAGGCCTGTTAATACTGCAACTACTATTCCTCCTCCGGGAACAGGGATCCCTCATTTTGTCCACTCTCCAGGGGCAAACGGTCAGAGCCATCCAGCTGCTCAGAGGTACCCGTGGGGAATGCCAGTCGGTTATACGCCTCAAAATGTTGAATCCAATCCAGCTGGGGTAACAGGGCCAAGTCAGGCTGCTGTGGTCGTACCTGGTGGAGTTGTTGGTAGACCACAGGTCCACGCTCTTAATCATGATGCTGCGCTACAGAAAAATCCACTCAGTCCTACTCCTTGGATCACTACCAATCCTCAGAATGTTGCGTATCAAGTAGGAAGTCCCGCTCAGTTTGGAGGATATTATTATGGCATGAGTAGTCATCCTCAGGGGCATGTGTTTGAAAACTCTCAGCACAGAGACCAATATCGTGTGCTTGAAGAACGGTTAAGGGCTGTGGAAGGTACAAGTGTTAGAGTCAAGGATGCCCGTGATTTGTGTCTCGTTCCAGATATAGTCCTTCCTCCAAAGTTTAAAGCACCTGATTTTGACAAGTACCGGGGTGCTGGTTGTCCATCAAGTCATATAACCATGTATTGCCGAAAAATGGCTGCGCATGCTAGTGATGATAAGCTGTTGATCCACTGCTTTCAGAATAGCCTAGCTGGGGCATCCTTAGACTGGTACATGCAGTTACAGTCTTCCGACATCCATAGTTGGAAGGACCTCTCAGAAGCCTTTTTGAAACAGTACCAGTACAATATGGATATGGCTCCATATCGATCTCAGTTACAGCACATGGGCAAAGGAGATAAAGAATCTTTTAAAGAATACGCCCAACGGTGGAGAAGTACAGCTGCACAAGTAAAGCCATCATTGATAGAGAAAGAGATGGTATACATGTTCATGGAAACTCTTCCGGCAATCTACTACGACAGACTGATAGGGAGTGTCTCGTCAAATTTCTCAGACATGGTAATTATTGGGGAAAGGCTTGAAAACGGTTTGCGTAACGGGAAGATCGCCAACCACTTTGGTAGTTCAGGTAGTTCAGGCGGTTCAGGTGGACAAAGAAAGCCCTCTTCTCATTTCCCTAAAAAGAAAGAGGGAGAGACCAATGTAATTTCTGGAGGAAATCCATCTTTCAGTACTTCACCGCAGACGGTACCATTCTCGGCACCAGTGCAATCTCAACAAGCCAATGATGGTTATAAAGCCCAGAACTACCAGTATAAGAAGCGCGTCAGTTTTGATCCAATCCCGATGACTTACACGGAGCTGTTCAATCATCTGGTCTCCAAAAACTTAATCAACACTCGCTCGATGAAGCCTCTCCAGCCTCCTTTCCCTAGGAGCTATAATGCCAATGCTACTTGTAGTTTTCATGAGGGTGGAATCGGTCACACAGTGGAGGACTGCAAAGCTTTTAAGCACGTAGTCCAGGACTTAATCGACGCTAATTGGATTTCTTTCAAACAGAACAGTCCAAGTATAACTACAAATCCACTGCTAGGACATGGGAATCCGTCGACCAATGCAATAGAAGATTCTACTGGACAGGTGATAAGGGAGGTTGAGAAAATTAAGACTCCTTTGGATGCCATTCACGCTGAATTGTGTCGATTTGAGGTCATTGAGAAAGGATGTTGTCAGGAGAATGGGTGTGCTGATTCCCTGTGTAAAGGGGCCTGTGAAGTTTTTAAGCAGATCTTGCAAGACTTGATGGACCGCCGTGTAGTTCAGGTAGTTACTTTTGAAACAGAAGAAAGCGTGATGACCCTTCAGTCTAATAATGGCAGAGAAGTCAGAAGGCCAATTGAGATTTTATATGATTACAATCCAAGGCAAGTTCAAGCCAAAGCTCAGCCCATAGTCATTGAGGTCCCTGCTCCCTTTCCATATGAGAAAGATAGTGCTGTGCCCTGGAAATATAGCACTTTGCCTCCAGTGGAGAGTTCTCCAAGTGCACCTGCTGTCACCAATATATCAGGAGTGGGTAGAATGACGAGAAGCGGCCGTATGTATGCTCCGGAAACTCTTCGGGTTGAAACGTCTAAAGATGCTGAGGACAGGTTTAGAAAAGGAAAAGAGAAAGTATCAGAGGATACCCAGGGCAAGAAAGTAACAGAACAGGAAGCCAGTGAGTTCTTAAGGATTGTCAGACAAAGTGATTATCAAATTGTTGATCAGTTGAAACAAACTCCAGCCAAGATCTCTATGCTGTCGTTACTGCTCAGTTCAGAAGCTCATCGGACTGCCCTGATGAAAGTACTCAATGAAGCCCATGTCGCTGAAGATATCTCTGTGTGTCAGTTTGATGGGATTGTAGGAAACATCGTGGCAGCTAATCATTTGACTTTTGCTGACGATGAGTTACCCCCAGGAGGAAGAAAGCACAACCAGGCTCTGCATATCTCCGTCAAATGCGGAGACTATGTGTTGGCTCGGGTTTTGATTGATAATGGGTCCTCACTAAATGTCATGCCAAAGTCCACCATGGACAAAATGGATGTGGACTGCTCTTATATGAAGCCTAGTTCGACGTTGGTGAGAGCGTTTGACGGGTCGAAGAAGGAAGTGCTAGGGCAAGTGGAGTTCCCAATTCAGATTGGGCCGGAGACCTTTTATGTGAATTTCCAGATCATGGACATCACTTCATCATATAGCTGCCTGTTGGGGAGACCGTGGATTCACATGGCGGGAGCTATTCCCTCTTCCCTACACCAGAGGGTCAAGTTTGTGGTAGATGACAAGATTGTTGTTGTGTTTGGTGAGGAAGAAATGTTAGTCAACAAGCCATCCCCATTCCGTTATGTGGAAGCCGCTGAGGAATCTCTAGAGACCTCCTTTCAGTCCCTTGAAATTGCTAATGCTATATTCAGAGGAAGCAAGCTTCCGTCACCAGGGTCAAAATTGTCAAGGAACGAGGAAATGGTCGCCAAGATCATGATAGAACAAGGATACAAGGTGGGATGTGGTTTAGGCAAGTCTGGTCAGGGGATTCTTGCGCCTATTCAACTGAAGGAAAATCGAGACCGTTGTGGGTTGGGGTACCATCCTAATCAAGCCGAGAGAAAGGGGATGGCAGAGGAAAGAAAGAGCAGGTGGTTGGCCAAACTGAGAGGCCATGATCCTTGGTCAAAAAAGATCCCTATCTGTGATATTCGCCAGAGCTTTAAAAGTGCAGGGTTGCTGGACCCTAATCAAATCGCTGCCATTGGGGATGGTCCTGGAGTTGAAAAAGGTGATACCAGCCTAGTCCGCCGTTGCTTTGTCGGTGAAAAGTTGAAGAATTGGGAAGCTGCTGACTTTCTCGTGGCTTTTAATTCAAAGTAATAATTTGTAATGCACCCCTGTGGCTCTGCCCAAGGCCATAGGATAAGTTGTTAGGGGCACGCATGTTTTTATCTTCATTGCTATCATCATCAATAAAAAAACGTTGTTTTTGAAATTCATCAATAAAATCATTTCCCTTAATTTCATGTGTCTTCTCCGCTTTATTTTATTTTGCCTGTTTGTTTCGCCTTTCATTCTGCTTTTTGCCTCTGCAAATGCAGATCAACAATAATTATCTCTGAAAATAACAATGCCGATGATCCATATTTTGACTTTGATCATCCAATTAATCAAACTGAGGGAGATGTTGAGAACAACTGGGAAGCTCCTCCAGAACTAATGAGATTAATGGAACAGGAAGAAAGGGTCATACAGCCTCACGGAGAATCAACTGAGGTAATCAACTTGGGTACAGATGAGAGCAAGAAAGAAGTTAAGGTCGGTACCGCAATGAACGACAGTGATCGTATGAAGTTAATTCAGCTCCTGCGCGATTACGTTGACATTTTTGCATGGTCGTATCAAGATATGCCTGGGTTGGATACCGATATTGTTGTGCACAAGTTGCCAGTAAAGCCAGAATGCCCGCCTGTAAAGCAAACACTGAGAAGAATGAAGCCAGAGATGTCGTTGAAAATCTGGGATGAGGTAAAGAAGCAGTTTGATGCCGGGTTTCTAGCGGTTGCCAAGTATCCTCAATGGGTTGCCAATATCGTCCCGGTTCCGAAGAAGGACGGGAAAGTCAGGATGTGTGTCGATTACAGGGATCTGAACAGAGCCAGCCCCAAAGATGATTTCCCCCTACCCCACATTGATATTCTGGTGGACAGTACAGCCCAACACTCTTTATTCTCCTTCATGGACGGATACTCAGGATACAATCAGATAAAGATGGCTCCAGAAGATATGGAGAAAACAACCTTCATAACTCTCTGGGGAACCTTCTGCTATAAGGTGATGCCTTTTGGACTCAAAAACGCCGGTGCAACGTATCAGAGGGCCATGGTGACATTGTTCCACGACATGATGCACAAGGAAATCGAAGTGTATGTGGATGATATGATTGCTAAATCCAAGACTGATGAAGAGCATATTGTGAATCTGCAAAAACTCTTTGAACGTCTAAGGAAGTTCAAACTCAGATTAAACCCAGCTAAATGCACCTTCGGTGTAAGATCCGGAAAGCTACTGGGGTTCATCGTCAGTCAGAAAGGGATAGAAGTTGATCCAGATAAAGTCAAAGCAATCCTCGAAATGCCAGTACCAAAGACTGAAAGGGAGGTCCGTGGTTTTCTTGGGAGACTGAATTACATCTCAAGGTTCATATCCCAACTGACAGCCACTTGCGAGCCTCTCTTTAAGCTGTTGTGCAAGAACCAAGAATCCAAATGGAACGATGATTGTCAGAGAGCCTTCGCGAGTATTAAAGAGTATCTTCAGAATCCACCAATTCTGATGCCACCGGTGTCCGGAAGACCGCTGATCTTGTACCTAACCGTGTTAGACAATTCGATGGGGTGTGTGCTGGGGCAGCATGATGAGTCAGGCAAGAAAGAACATGCTATTTATTACCTGAGCAAGAAATTTACTGACTGCGAGACAAGATACACAATGCTGGAGAAGACTTGTTGTGCTTTGACTTGGGCTGCTCATCGTTTAAGGCAGTACATGCTGAGCCATACAACTTGGTTGGTGTCTAAAATGGATCCGATCAAGTACATTTTTGAGAAACCAGCTCTCGCAGGACGGATTGCCCGTTGGCAGATGTTATTGTCAGAATATGATATCCTGTACGTCACGCAGAAGGCAGTCAAGGGCAGCGCACTTGCTGAGTACTTAGCTTGTCAGCCTATCCCAGAATACCAGTCGATGCAGTATGATTTTCCTGATGAAGACATCATGGCACTATTCGACGAGGGGAAGTCCCAAGAAGATGAAAGATGGAGGATGATATTTGATGGTGCATCCAACATGTGGGGGCATGGGGCCGGAGCTGTGTTAATCTCTCCAAACAATCGCTTCATTCCGGTCACTGCAAGACTGAGCTTTTATGTTACAAATAACATTGCGGAATATGAAGCATGCATCCTGGGTATTCAGGCAGCCCTTGAATGGAAGTTCAAAAGGCTTGATGTGTATGGTGATTCAGCCTTGGTTATTCATCAGGTGCGAGGTGATTGGGAGACCAGAGATCCCAAATTGATTCCCTATTGTGAGTATGTTCAAGAATTGATGGAGTCCTTTGAGGAAGTCACTTTCCAGCATATCCCTCGAAGCGAAAACCAGTTGGCCGATGCTTTGGCAACCTTGTCGTCAATGTTCAACATCAGCTGTGACAAGAGTTTAGCTCACCTCAGAATCCAGCATAGGGATCTGCCAGCACATCATTACTGCACTGCAATAGTTGAAGAGCCTGATGACAAGCCGTGGTACCATGATATCAAGCAGTACATCACCACCAGGGAATACCCTCCTGGGGCATCTGAAAATGACAAGAGAACGCTCAGAAGGCTGTCGAGGAATTTCTTCCTGAATGGTGAAGTTCTCTACAAGAGAAATTATGACATGGTTCTCTTAAGGTGTGTTGCGAAAGAGGAGGCCGAAAAGATTATGAAAGAGGTCCATGAAGGCTCATTCGGGGTTCATTCCAGTGGACACACCATGGCCAGAAAAATCTTAAGAGCCGGCTATTATTGGCTGCAAATGGAATCTGACTGTTACAGCTTTGTAAGGAAGTGTCACAAATGCCAAATCTATACCGATCATATCCATGTACCACCTGCTTCATTAAACGTTCTGACTGCTTCTTGGCCATTCTCAATGTGGGGGATGGATGTCATCGGTCCTATCGAGCCAAAAGCATCAAACGGGCATCGCTTCATCCTTGTCGCCATTGACTATTTCACCAAGTGGGTTGAAGCTGCCTCATACTCAAGCATCACTAGCTCTGTGGTTGCAAGGTTTGTAAAGAAAGATCTGGTTTGTCGTTACGGCCTTCCAAACAGGATCATCACCGATAACGGCAGCAACCTGAACAGCAAGATGATGAAAGACCTGTGCACAGAATTCAAAATCCAGCATCATAATTCTTCCCCCTATCGACCCAAGATGAATGGAGCCGTCGAAGCGGCCAACAAGAATATCAAGAGAATAGTTCAAAAGATGGTGGTAACCTACAAAGATTGGCATGAGTTGCTTCCTTTTGCTTTGCACGAATACCGCACTTCAGTGCGTACCTCAACTGGGGCAACCCCTTTTTCTCTAGTATATGGGTCAGAGGCAGTCCTCCCTATTGAGGTTGAAATACCCTCCCTGCGGGTATTGATGGAAACCAAGTTGGAAGAAGCTGAATGGGTACAAGCTCGTCTGGATCAGTTAAATCTCATTGAGGAAAAAAGAATTGCAGCTTTGTGTCATGGACAGCTGTTTCAACAGAGGATGAGGACGGCCTTCGATAAGAAAGTTCGCCCTCGAGAGTTCAACAAGGGAGATCTTGTGCTCAAAAAGATATTGCCCATTCAGAGCGATCCCCGAGGAAAATGGACTCCCACTTATGATGGACCTTATGTGGTCAAGAAAGCCTTCTCTGGAGGAGCACTAATACTCACCAACATGGACGGTGAAGAACTCAAAAACCCAGTCAATTCAGATTCGGTGAAGAAGTATTATGCCTGAAAGAAATAGACGAAAAAAGAGAAAGATAAGCCAAGTAAGAATTAGCTCGCTAGGTTGAAAACCCGAAAGGGCGGCCTAGGCAAAATCAGAGTGACCCGGTGGATTGAAAACCCGCAAAGGTCGATCCAGGCAAAAATTAGGGTCAGAAAACTTGGGCATGAAAATAAACAAGGGCATACAGCACTCCTGAAGGTTTGGATAGAGGGGTGATCAAGGTCAAGGACATAAATGTTTGGCATTGTTCCACAGAGACGGACATTTAGAAACTAGCATTTCTCTCTCTTAATGTCTTTTTGCAGTTTAAATTTTCAAATGTATTGAACAGTCGGCGTAACTTTCTGTACGACCGGTTTCCACATCAATAAAGTTCAATTTTTCTCATATCAGTTTGCTTTTCTATTTTCTGCTCAAAATAAACGTTTTATGATGATGGTAATACTGAATTGTAAAACATGTGCATAAATCCTAGAGCATTGCAATCATTGCGAAATCCCCAAAAGTCACGGGAAGGAAGTGATTTCTCAAAAACAAATTAATGTTGCAAGGAAAATAATTGCGCCCGTCAAACACTTCAGATGGCAAATCATAAAGCAAACCTGCACCCGGCCCGTGCGCCGCAGCAACTCTAATAAGTTCCCCAGTCTTGTGCCATGAGTGTCACGGGTCGGTCGAACCAGCAAAGAGAAAATAAGTCAAGAGCAAAAAAAAAACGATCAGAAAAAAAGAAAGCTGATCAAGAAGAATCAAAAGAAAATCAAAAGCATTTTCACGGCATTCATCAAATCATCGCATCGCATGCACTCGCATCACACGCACTCGCATAACATGCTTTTGCATAACCTGCACCCTTGCATTCATGCACCATTCCTTGCATCAACTAACGTATGCAGGTACCCTGGATCAGTGCGGTAGCATTGACCAACTGAAGAAAGCCAATTGGATTTTCAAATCCCCTTTGGTCCCACGTGTCCCCTAGAAGATTGACTTCACTTCGTATCCGAGCTGCGAGTAAGTCCCTTTGACCTCAATAGGTCCAGTCGAAAAGGATAGCTGTGTTGGCCTAAAACATGGCGCAGTCTTAGGAAAATATCGAGATCTAGACTTGATATAGTACCCTCCCCCGGTCGCTCGAAAGACCACCCCTTTGGGCCCACGTGCTCCCCAGGCCCAAGTGCAAACTCGGATCGTTCGCGATTCGTTAAAAGGCTTTAGGCAGCCTCCTTCGCCGGCTTAATGAGGGCCGGCACCCCTTTTTTCTGTTTTCTTTACTGCTTTCGCTGGCTTATTGAGGGTTGGCACCAATTGATTCCAAAAAGGAACAAAAAAAAAAGAGAAGAAAAAAAAATCTTTTCATTGCATTTGTATCATATTTCAAAAAGGAACAAAAAAAAAAGAAAAAAAAAAGGAAAATTCTGGTTTTCTCTAAGTAGACAAAATTGGTATAATTTCTGAATTCTTTATTTCTATTTTGCCTCGGAATATGTTTCGGCCAATTCATATTCCTTGTTAAAATCCAAATAAAGAGGGGCAGCTGTCATACCCTAATTTTGTCCGCCTAGTTTCAAAACCCTAATTTTCAGCAAAAATAAATAATTTTGTGAGTGATGCATTATTTGAGAAAGGGTTTAGGGTATTTACCCAAGCATTCTAAGGTTTTCAAAATTATTTTTGAGAAATTAAGGAATTTTGGGGCATTTAAAAGGGGCATTGTTTGGTCAATTTCAATTTAATAAATTTTTGCTAGTTGAAAATCTAATTAATTAATTTTTTGGGAATTTATTTAATAAAATTGTATTATTTTGAACTAAAAAAAATAAAAAAATAAGGAAAATCATCTTTCAAATTGTGCGCATATTTTATGTGTAGTAAAAAATCAAGTTCAAATTAATTCAAGAAAGCATTTCAAAAAATAGTACAAGGAATATTCCCAAAAATTATATGATAAGATTTTTGTTGGCAATTTTGGTCATCTCTCATTTTCAAAAATGGCATATTCTTCAAGATACCTTGTATATGGCTCAAAATGGTTAGATTTATGTACAATTATCTTGAAAAGAATAATCAAAATTGAGAGGATAATTGGAAGGTTCATGGATAGTACAATAGTACAATTGCCAACTTGCAAAACTTGGGCACCACTCTCCCAATGTGGTCGAATACCCCCTTCATTTCCCTCTCATTTTGCATTTTTTTGCCCCTCATCAAAGTGTGTTTCAATCCTCACCCTTGATTCAAAATTAAAATGCAATCCTAGAATGAGATGAGGTACACAATGACCTAAATGCCCCTAAACCTAATTGCACATTATATATACCCTCATATCCTCACCTCTCACAAGGTTTTGGCTCACAATTCACACTCAAAACCCTAGCACACAAACCTCTCCTCTCCTCTCTTCCTTTGGCCGAAACCACCCCCTCATTCCCTCACCTCATTTCTTCACTTTTTCACTTCAAATCAACATTCTAGTCCTAAATCCTTCATCATCCTTGCATTCTCTTCAAAGATCCATCTTCAAATCTCAAGAATCAAGCTCAAGATTGAAGATTAGAGGGTTGATTCAAGTGGTTTAGTGTTCATTCACCTTATTTCTTTTGCTATTCTAGCTTGGAGTTGAGGTATACTCTCAATCTTAACATCATTAAAATTTTAGCATAAAAAATGTAGATCATCAATCTATTTTTGCATATCAAGCATCTCTTTGCATTTTAGTGCTCTATTTTATGTTGAAATATTGATATAATTGTTGTTGTTGAATGAGAGATGTGTTTCAAGCATTTTGACAAACACTTTGGGAGGTTTGGATGCTTGAAATGCATCTCTCTCTTTTGGAATAAATTGTGTGTTTGTGCTATTTTCATTTTGTGCTTGCATTTTCATGAATAAAATTGTGATTTGGGATTATGTTTCATTTCGCATATTGTAGAAAAATTAGGGTTTGTGTGATTTTAGTGCATTCCTTTGCTTAATCATGTGAATCCTTGCCAAAAAGCTTGATCTATGTCATTTGCTTGCATGATTTTGTTGCTTTCAAAGAATAAAATGAGATTTTAGCTCTATGTTGGTGTCGCATTTCATGAGATAATTAGGGTTCGTGCTTGTTTTTGTCGCTTGCTTTGAAAATCATGTTTGTGTTGATGATTTGGTAAGAGGATTTGACACTTATGCACTTGTGCATATCCCAAGTGTTAAAGATTACCTAAAGGGATTCAACGCCTTAATTGCATATGCTTGCTAAATAAAATGTCAAATTGATTTTTCATGGCTTACTAATGATCTTACTTGAGGCAAATGCCCTTTCCAACTTATTCCTTTCATGTGGTTGATTGTAGAAATATGCTAAATGTTGATGCCATCAAAATGATACCACATTGTTGCTTATGTCAAATGTTGATGTGAAATCCCTAGGATTTTGCAAGTGATTCATTAAATGTTTGAATTCACTTGTGCTTTGTAACTTCCTTGCCTACTCACATGATGTGTCATAAATGCCTAGTTAGGTTCATTTCTTGCCATGCATCTTCAATAAGATGTTCAATTTAGGTTCATTCACTTGCCTATTCATGCATTTTGTAAAAATGTTCGATTTAGGTTCATCTTGCCTAGCATCTTCAATAAGATGTGCAATCTAGGTTCATTCTTTGCCTATCTATGTATTGTGACATGATATGTGTAGTCTAGGTTCATCTTTGCCTATTCATGCATTGTGTATTCAAATGTTGTAATGAGATGTTTTCAACATGAAAGGGTAAGTTGCAAATTGTGTCTATGTTGTTGCTTGCTTGATAACATGCTCTCAATGAATGTGCTATGCTTGCATCTATGAACTTTCTTGCATTCATTGTTTTCTTTTCTAAACAACTTGACATGAAAATGGTTACTAGTTTAGATCATTGCATGAATTGTAGTCTAGCAATTTGCATTTTGGTTATTGACTTGGAACTTGATTGAAAATGTTCTACTAGTTTTCCAAAACTCTTTTCCAAAAAAATCAAATTGCTTTCAAACTTCTTTTCTAAACTATGTCTCTAACAAATTAAGACCAATTTCTTTTCCAAGCTTAAACCCTAAGTTTTTCATAAACAAAATCATTAGTGGCCACTCGAAGCCTTTGCTTGTTTGATCACTAATGAGGAGTTATTAGTGGTAGTCACTCGAAGCCTTTGCTTGTTTGATTATCATGAAAGCTCCCAAACCTTAAATACATGCGAACCCAATTCAATTCCAAAAACAACACGAGTCATTAGTGGTAATTGTCCTAAGCCTTTGCTAGATGATTATCACCGATGCTCGCCTCATTTGCAAAAAAAGATAAAATAAAAACGTTGTTACTTATAATCACTCGAAGCCGTTGCTTGTTTGATTATCGGTTTCAACTTATTTTCTTTCGAGTTAGTAATTCAAACCATTTTCAAAAAGTAGGGGGCACGTCGTCTGTACAGGCGGGGTTGTCTTTGTTCTAGGTCTAGTGGACTGTACAGTCTAGGACCGAAAACCCCTACAATAAAAAACACCAACACAAAGTTTCTCGACTAATGAGAACTACGTAAGCTTTGAATTCTCCATCGCACCGGGAGATACGTAGGAGCGGGTCACATCCCGTCAAGCACACTTTTAAAAAATAATAAAAAGATTCTTCTTTTCCCCCGTTTTCAAAAACACTTTTCTCAAATAAAAAAGAAGTAGAACGAATTGTTTCAAATCAACTCTGTCAAAACCGCACATCAAGTTAAAGGTTCCCTTTCGGTAGAAAGGAGGTGTGGGATGCTAATACCTTCCCCACACCTAACCGACCCCGAACCTACATCTCTAGTTCTCAAAGGACCACCCGCCTTAAAAAAAGGACCCTTTTTCAATGTTTTGGTCCCTAAATAAAAAATGTTGATGGCGGCTTCACAAATTTTCACGTTGTACGATGAAAGGTCCAAACCGGATTTTTTCGGGGTGCAACAGCTTTATGGGTTTATGGGTTGGTCCATAAACCGGTATATCATTGTGGACAGGTTTATGGGTTGGTCCATCGTTTCCTGCTGAAGCAGAAACAAAAATACCTTTTTCCATAGCTGCAAATGATGCTATTACAATTGGGTCTTCATATAAAGGGACTTTATCACTTGCTAGTGATAGAAAAAGAACATCAACACCATCTGATATTGCAGCATCGATTGCAGCTAGTAAGTCAGAATTGAATCCGAATGGAAAATCCCACACAGGCTTGTACACGGCAATCCTAGACCGTGGAGCTATTCCTGTTATTAGTTTTTTAGTTAGTTATTATTTTTGAATGGCTAAATATAAATATTTTATTAACAGCATTAACATAGAGCAAGCAAGACTCTGAGCTAGTGGCAATAAACTATTCCGAGACACATGAGTCGACCGGTACATCTAGGTTCGATTCCCGCAGTTATGAACTTGTTAGCCCATTAAAAATCCGCCTCTATACCTAATAGAGATTAGTTTTTCGTAAAAATATTGAGTCACTCCATGGGTAGCTAATAATGCTCGGAATAAAAAACGTAACATAGAGTAATATAGAGGCACTCAAAACGGTAGAGCTAGAAAAATTTAGAATACTAAAACACACTTTATCCCTGAGAGGTAGTGTAAGTCACTCTAAAACCGGCGTAGGTAAACACCACATACAAATATTTTGATTTCTTAGAAGTATGCTCCAAAGGTTAACACTTCATTCATAAGAGATAATGTGACTAGACTTATTCTTGACACTTCCACAGTTAATGTTTTGTTGCAAATACGATCTTACAAGGATCGATGAGTCGATTTGACTAAATTTTTCCACTTCTAATTTATCAGATAGCCCAAAGCACATGTATGACCGTAATCAATCTTTTCCAATTCCAAGTTGTGAGACACCGGATAAAGTATATTATGATGCCCACAAACCGTGTTAAGTAAAATATAAGCAAAAATATATGTTCAAAGAGTGACATAAATGATTAAAATCAAATATTTTACATGTAACAAAGACCTAACCGATAAAATATATACGGGTAAGGACGAAAAGCAAAATTGTAATTTGGCCAGAATTAAGCTGGATAAAACATATATTTAGAAGGACACACTACAACAAAAAAATTGTGTTTTTCTCGAAGACAAAAACCGTCACTAAATGTGAAATATCCGTGTGTAAAAGCAACTTTGACCTTTCCACATAGCCATTTTTTTCGTAGAGAATGTAAGACAACAAACCTAATCGCTCCTTTCATGGAGGAGTAGGTGAAAGAGGAAGTGTGGAGTTGTGATATAAATAAAAGCTCAGGGCTTGATGGCTTCAACCTTAATTTCATTAAAAAAAATTGTTGGGACGTGGAGAAGGAGGACATCTTGGGTTTCTTTGGTGAGTTTCACGCTAATCTGCAATGCCTAAAGCCACTTTGGCTTGTTTTCTTTCCCTCATATTCCCAAGAAGGAGAACCCTCAAGATCTTAGGGAGTATCGTACGATCTGTCTCATTGGATGCATCTATAAAATTTTGGCGAAAGTGTTTGCCACCAAATTGAAAAGGGTTTTACCTGGGGTTATTTCTCCTTCTCAATCATCTTTTATTGCGGGTCGACAAATTTTAGATGGGGAGTTCGTTGTCAATGTATTGGTTGATCTGGTGAAACGAAGAAAAGATGAGTGTATGTTGTTTAAAGTCGATTTTGAAAAGGCTTATGATTCTATTTCTTGGGACTTACTTGAGTACATAATGGGACGGATGGATTTTGGTTTGATGTGGATTAATTGGATTAAATCTTGTTTACACAACTCTTCAATGTCTGTTCTTGTCAATGGAAGTCCAACTGGGAATTTTAAGATGAATAGGGGCCTTAAGCAATTAAGGGGACACATTATCTCCATTCCGCTTTCTCATTGTTGCTAAGGGCTTAACCGGAATGGTACCGAAAGCTGTGTGTGAAGGGTATTTTTCTGAGTTTCAGGTTCATAGCAGTCTCAGCTTTTCGATGCTTCAGTTCGCGGATGACACTATTTTAGTTGACAAGGGCATCTGGGATACTTTATGGTGTATAAAGTCCATCTTCAGAATTTTTGAATTAGTCTCGGAGCTGAAGGTGAACTTTCGTAAGAGCTGTCTTTATGGCATTAATTTGAAGGATGACTTTCCTATCTTCCAGCACCGCGGCTATTACCTTTAAGTTTTTGGGTATTTCGGTGGGAGCCAATCCTAGAAGAATATATATGTGGGCTTCAATTATTTATAAGGTGCCAAAATGGCTTTCATCATGGAGTGGGCGCTTCTTTCTATCGGGGGGTAGAGTGTCCTTGATTAACTCAGTCCTCAATAGTATTTCATTTTATATGTTATCTTTTTTCAAGTCCCCAAAGAATGTTATCCAAGAGCTTGTTAAGATTTAGAGGGACTTTCTGTTGGGGGGAATAGAGAGGGTTGCCCCATTTATTAGGTGTCTTGGGACAAGATTTGTAGACCCGAGAAGGATGATGGTTTTGGGGTGAAGAATCTAGAAGCCTTCAATTTGGCTCTATTGAGAAGGTGGAGGTGGAGATGAATCAATGACGATGATGCTAGTTGGTGGCAGCTTCTTTTTCACCAGTATGGTGATTTGAGGAATTCCTTCACAGGGGCTCTTTTGCCTATAGGTGGTACTAAGGACTCCTTATGGTTAAGGGACTTATTACTTTTTGAGGATGGAAAACCTTTGTGGGAGGGAGCCTTTGAATCATGATTTTGCCTAGGTTAGGGAAGGGGAAATTGATTTACTTTTGGAGGCACAAGTGGGCCAGCAATGAGACATTTAAGGATTTATTTCCTAGTCTTGGCTAAATTTAAACTTGGTTGCATTTTGGAGTATGGGTATTGGGTAGACAACATTTGGAATTGGAATCTCGCTTGGAGTCGTGACTTGTCTGTTGAGGAGAGGGTTGATCTGGATTTGTTCTTGGCCATTCTTTATCTGCTTCCATCAAAGGTGGGAGTCTTTGGTTGGAGGTTGTTGCTAGGGAAACTCCCAACTCGTGATAATCTTATTTCTAAGGGCATTATCAAGGATCCTCGTGGGTCGTGTTGTCCCTTTTGTTTCGAGCAAGATGAGTCTATATATTCCCCCCTTTTTTGTGCAGGTGCTCCGAATTAGTACGGCTTGATATTCAGAATTGGTCAGGCATCGCGGTTTCAGATACTTTAGTATATGTCGAGTATTTCCGGGCTCATGGCATGTAGTTGGAATCCAAGAAGGCTTGTAGTATTTGATCTGGATGGCTGTCGCTCGGTGTATATGGTTTCATCAAAACCAGACTCTTTCCAGAGGTCATGTATTTAATTCGCAGGTGGTTTGTTAACCATGTTGAGTTTATAACATGGATTTGGTTCATGAGCATAGAAGGTCGCAATTCCACTTTTAAGATCTTTGATTGGTGGGAAAATCCTTTTGACTGTATGAACTTTGTGTAACTGGCTTTTTGCCACATTCTTCCTAGGGTACTCTTTTTCCTCCTTGGGTCTTTTTCCCACGGGGCTTTGGCTCAAGGAAGTTTTAATGAAGCCCCTTGTATTTCTAAGGGTTGCGGTGCCCCTTTGCACTCCTTTTTATATAATTTTTGCTTATCCAAAAAAAAACACGCATATTTGTCCGTGACTAAAGGTTTTCCTTTTCCCTATGACCAAATGCTTTTACCAACGATTTATCACTGTCACTATATCCTTCACACATAGATTATTAACTACAAATTCTAATGAATGCGCAAAAATAAATTTGATACCTGTTGCTGATCCACTAGCATAGCCAAAGTAAGATGCTCCATCAACTTGGCTCCCAGCTGCGGTGGTTGCGGTATGTGTCCCATGACCAATAGTGTCCCTGGTGGAATTCACACTTGCTATGCTAATGTTTGGATATTTGGCCAATAAACCTTTGTTGAAGAATTTTGCTCCAATAAGTTTCTTGTTACAAAGTGATGAATCGAATTGAATGCTATTTTCACATTGACCCTTCCATTTTGAAGGAACTTCACTCATTCCATTATCATTAAAGCTTTTACTTTCTGGCCAAACACCACTATCCACCAAACCAACAATAACATCTTTGCCAAATTTTGCTACTTGCCAAGCACCAAAATTGGGGTTGAGACCAAGAAATTGAGGGGTGTGAGTAGTATCAAGCTTCACAGTTGAATCTGGCATAGAAGAAATATAACCCGGTAACCTTTTAAGAGCTTCATGCTCATTTGGTGATAAACTTGCACTAAAACCATTCATCACATGTGTGTAGGAATAAATAAGCTTAGAAGATGAATGTGGGTTCTCTAATGCATTAGAAAGAGTTGATAGATACCAATTGTGATGAGAAGCGAATGCTTTGGGCATCGCTAATGAGTCCATATGAATGATATAGTTATCAGAATGAACCAACATGAAAAAGAAGTGAAAGACTGTGATATAAGGCAACCACAAATACAAACAAGTATTGGAAGCCATGATTGAATGCGACTCTAGAGGTTTGAAAACAATCTAAGAGAAAAGCTATATATTGTGAACAAACAAATATATCCTCACAATATGCCGCGAATTCAGAGGTTATCTAATCTTGAGTCTCAACCGCTCAGTTAAGGGACACTTAGTTAAGGGAGGATGAGTCTCAACCGCTCAACCACACCCCCTAAATTGTCAAAAAAGAATATTGATTTACCCTTTGTCAAACAAAAGAATATTGATTTATTAATTTTTCTGGAAAAAAAAAAAGAAAATGATGAAAAATCTGCAGTTTTGTAATTTTAGATTCATTGAATAACTGGTGTATCTGGCTTATGTTATAGGCCAAATACATCTGTCATTCAATGAACGTAAAACTATAAATTTATATCTTATAATGGGGACCAAAGTAGTATATTTATAGAAACGACAATAATGAATTTCTTTATATACAAATTATATAAATATACTTAACTGATCAGTAAATTATATTTATAATTACTGATTTTAATTTCTAAAACAATAGGTTCAATAAATGGTTAAGAATGAAAGTTCATTATACGAAAAATTTGCAATTTGATCCATTTGTCATGAAGCTAATACAATTGTACCTCACAGTACAATCTGAGGTGTCGTCTATAACGTATTTTGTGGGCAAAACATTAAAAGCAGATCCTCTGTGGCATAACAATATATACAGTCTGATTGGTCTACAACATCATAGAAAAATCAAACTGGCGCACGACGTTGCATTTACGGTAATTAAAATAAGTAAAATATAAAATAAATAATGGAATCAATGAGGCATTCAATACGTCTAGACTCAAATTGGAAATATTTAATGGCACTAGTCAATCCATATTACTCCCCTGACTTTTTCTGATTGGGTATTAATCACAGAGTTAATACTACATTTAATTTGAATTCTTTTTTTTTTAATATCATTTAATTTGAATTCAAAACATACATTTAATTCATTGTTTGATTACCTGTCAATCTGAATTAAAAAATAAAAAACTAATTACCTATCTGAAGTAAAAAAAATAAAAGATAATTACCCTTCTAAATCAACACATACCAAACCGGTGTCTGTTTTGAATATAACAAATTATAATTACTATTTGTCAATGAACAAATAGTAATGTTTTATTCATCTATTTGTCAAATAGTAACGTTTTATTATTGATTTCAAATTCAAATTTCAAAATTTTGACTGCAGGATTATCGTTTTTATCATGACAATAAACGAAGCGTCATAAATATTTTGTCAATGAAATGATTCATTACATATAAATATGCCATATGTTACCGTATATGGCTGACATTCGTAAAGGATTAAATTTCAAATATTTGAAATTAGAATAGAATAGAATTAGAATTAGAATGCTATTGAAAAGGAACCCATTAATTTGCTCTTTGCACAATAAGATCATTATATTTTTATCCCCACACACACAACAACCTACTTATCCACAATAGAAAACCCCAAACCCAAATTGCTTTCCTCCTCACAAACACTAACCTCACTTTCTTACTGTCATTCTTGTAATATAAGTATTCATACACAAAATGTTGGGTTGTTTATTGGTTTTTGATTTTGGGATTTTCTAATAGTGATTTCCGCCATTGCTATCTACATGCAAGTTTGATTTGAGTTGTCTCATCCAACAGTGCAAGTGCATATTGAAAAGTTTTGTAGGATTTCATTTTGTTTGAATGTTTTCTTATCATTTAATTTGGGGTTTATTCAACCAGACTAATTTTTATTTGATTTTCGATTTTGCAGACTGCCATACTAAGTTCCAAAATTTTAAATGTTGGTTTTTTCTACGAAAAAATCTTATTTCTCTCTATTTATATCTTCCTTGAACTAGTTTATATAAATATATTTGCAAAAATTCCAAGCATTTTTCAGCTGATCTTCTTATTTATTCCAAGCATTTGTGCTAACTGGAATACCTTTCGAATTTGACTTGGCAATTGGAAATGGGGAAACTACTAGGTTTTGGGAGGATTGTTGGGTCCTTCATGACAAACCTCTAATTAAAAATGTTATTCAACCCCTCAATGACGTTCTTAGGCAAAGAAGGTTTAGTGATTTCATAAACACTCAAATGAATTGGGATCAGAATGTGTTATGTGAGTTTTTACCTACTACGTTAGTTGAAAAGGACATTCAACAATCAATTCCTTGTATCAGCTCCTTGTATCAGTGCTAATGAAGACAAATGCAGATGGATCCTTCTCAACCAAGTCTGCTTATCTTGCTATCAAACAAAATCCTTCTGATCTGGTCACTGCTAATTTTGATCTTGTGTGGCGTTGGCCCGGTCCTGAACGTATTAGATTGTTCTTATGTAAAGCTCTGCTGGAGATCCTTCTTACGAATGCTGAACGATTTACAAGACACATGTCTAATTCAGCCTTGTGCCCAATCTATGGTGGTGGCAACGAAACCTTACTTCATGTCTTTCGCGATTGCAATCATATTAAATTGTTGTCGAACTGCTTCAATATCCCTCTCCCGATTGATCTTTTCCTTATTCACAGTTGGAAGAGGTGGTTGGAGGTTAATCTGAACAATAAGAGCAACATGCAACAAATCAATTGGATTCTTACTTTCGGAGTGGTGCTGGATTGTATCTGGTTTTCTCGTAATGACTTTGTTTTTGCGAACAATAGTGTCTCTTTCAGATCGATTTTCCTCAAATCTCAGGGGAGAACTGACGCTTCGCTGCTGGCTGTGAATGTTGCTCAATAGCTTGGTCCTCTGGTTCGCAACAGGAACGAGACGAGTGCTGAGTTCTGGGTTCCTCCTCCTTTTGGCTTTGTGAAATTAAATGTGGATGGATATGTGAGAAACGGTGGAGCAAGTGCTAGTTGTGGTGATGTCGCACGTGATCATGATGGTGAATTCTTCTTTTCCTTTCTCTGAAGCTTGAAGGGTGCCTAGCAATTGAAGCTGAAGCCTGGGCGCTTTTCCACGGGTTACGTTTGGCTTGGGATAAGAGTTACAAGAAGATAAGATTGGAAACAGATTCTTTTCAATGAATTGAATTGTTGGCTGGTGATCCTTCCACTCATACTTCTCTCTCTCATATCATTGAAGACATCAGTCGTATTGGGTTGGGAGAGGGTGATATTAGTTGGTCAAAGATTCATCGATACTACAATAAAACTGCTGACTATTTAGCTAGAAATAGTTTTAGTTTGGATTGTAATTTTTTTTTTAACTTTGCCCCTTAGTTTATCCACTCGTTTCTGCTTGAGGATAAAGAGGGCTTTTTGGCTGTGTAGTCCTTAATTTGCTGCCTTGGTGGGGTTTTAACCACTTTTTCTCACCCAAAAAAATGTTAAATATCTTGACCATATGATGAAAATAAAATTGGCCAGATCCATTGAATGCATGATTACGCAATGTTATCGACTGCACGGGATCTTGATTCGAAAAGTTTATCAAACACCTTAACTTCAATGCAACTTTATGCTATTCTTCTCCAACAACCTCAACGACATCAACAAGAAAACCAAACCCTCGATTAACTCTTTTATTTTAAAAAAAAGCATCTGAGTCCTTTTCTTCTTCTCTCCGAAATCATCCATCCCCATATTTCTTCTTTGCCTACTTACTTACTAACAGTAACCCCACTCATCCCCCATCCCTTTGAGTCCTTTACGCGTAATTGCAGAGATTAATCTCTCTAGCTGAGTAGGACTATAATGCATACTCAAGCATGAATTACATTAAACGTAAAAATCAACTGCATTGAATCTGGGTCCGAATCCCGAACCGCATTAGTCAAGTGATAAATGAATATTATTCATAATATCTATGTAGTTAATTTAGATTTTTCACTTTGATTCTAATGGAAAAAGAACTCCAACACCATTACAATACATTGATATTCTCTACACTTTGATGGTGGTGACCACAATAGGGCTCCTCACCACATGCTTCAAATCCGTCCAAGTTAGATACCCAAAAGCCACTTTCTTTATTTTCCCCTCTCTTGTTCCTTCAATTCTCAACTTGTAGCTTAGCTTCTCATTCTTATCTCTAAACACCAATTTGTTTGGTATGACACTGACACGTACTCGTTCAATAGCAGTAACACTAGCAACATAAATTGCTTGTCCCTTTCCAACATTAGTCACTGTTCTATGAAATTCCCTTACTACCCCTAAAGAAGAATTTTCCTCATTGAAGAAAGCAATGAAAGAAGGATAGTTAAGATCCAATGAAGGGTTAGTGCAATTATTAGAAGATGATCTCGTGATAGCAATGATGTTCTTTTGTGTGTAATTAAGTGCACATAAAAAATTGACATAATCTTGTACTCCAACATCATAAACAAGTCCAGGGTCAAGTGCTTTATTGGGATTTACATGACCAGCTCCCATTGCAAGAGGAGTGGCTGGTTTGTAATTTTTCCCAACATCTTTGATATATTCCTTAGTATTATCAAAAATGTCCGAGGTTGTCATAATAGCTGAACGTATAGCTGCTGGACTCCAATCAGAATGTGCTCCTTTCAAAAGTGCTCCTATACCTGCAATATGAGGACATGCCATTGAAGTGCCACTTAACAAATTGAAATTGTTGAATTGAGAACCTATTATAAACACTGGAACATTTGAAGGCCATGCAGCTAATATATTAGAACCAGGAGCTGTTATATCTGGTTTCAACACAAATGGACAGCTTCTTGATGGTCCTCTTGAACTGTAATAATCCACACTTGGTGCTGGTTTAGCTCCAAAAACTGTTTTCTTAAATGACATGCTAGCATTAGTAATACCACTCTCAATATAAGCTTTGAGAATTTCTCCATTTATATTGTCAATAATGATGGATGGTAAGCTACTATCTGGATAATACACTTCAGTGGTATTTGATATGAAAACAACTGCAACAACTTTTGCCACAACAACATTATAGTAGCCTTCATCAAAAAATATTTCACTCACTTCACATACTACAATGTTGTTCTTAACTTGGACAAGTTTCTTAACGTTTTCACAAGTATCCATGTAAACAATTGGAAGATGGTGAAAAGTGATGTTTCCTATATAGAGAGAAAAGCCTTGGATTTGGAATCCATTACCAAGTGTGAGAGTAGCATGAAATTCTCTATCTAAAGTACCAGCAGCAACAGTTATAACCCAAGGTATTCCATTATGAAGAGGAGCCTCATTTCCTGCAGAAGTGGAAACAAAAATACCTTTTTCCATAGCTGAAAATGTTGCTATAGCGATAGGGTCTTCATATAAAGGTGTATTATCTATTCCTAATGATAATGAAAGAACATCAACACCATCTGATATTGCACTATCAATTGCAGCTAATACATCAGAAATCTCAGCAGCACTTTTCCACGTAGCTTTGTAAATTGCTACATGTGATTTTGAAGCTATTCCACTAGCCTTTCCATAAGCATAACCAAAGAAAGATGCATTATCAACTTGATTACCAGCTGCAGTTGTTGAAGTGTGGGTCCCATGACCTTCTATGTCACGTGTTGAATTTATACCTATTGATTTTTTGGGGAAATTTGTTGTTAATCCTTTGTTGAAGAATTTAGCTCCAATGAGTTTTTTGTTACAAAGTGATGAATTGAAATAGATGCCATTTTCACATTCACCTTTCCATCTTGAAGGAATTTTACTCATTCCTTTGTCATTGAAGCTTTCACTTTCTGGCCAAACTCCAGAATCTACTACACCAATGATTATGTCTTCACCAAACTTTGAAGCTGGCCATGCACCAAATTTGGGGTTGAGACCAAGATATTGAGGGCTGTGAGTAGTGTCTAGCTTCACAGGTAAAGCTGGTATTGAAGAAATGTAACCTGGTAAGGTTTTGAGAGTTTCATGTTCTTTTGGTGACAAATTAGCACTGAAACCATTCATGACATGTGTGTAAGTATAAATGTGCTTAGAAGATGAAAGAGAGTTGAGATTATTTGTGGTGAGTTGAGGATTCTCTAATGCATTGGAAAGAGTGGATAGATACCAATTGTGATGGGAAGAGAATGATTTGGGCATGGCTGATAGGTTCATGTGGATGATATAATTATCAGAATGAGCCAATGTGGAAATGAGGTGAAGGAGGGTAACGTAAGAGAACCATAGAGAGAGAAAAATATGAGTAGCCATGATTGATGAAAGATACTATTTAGAATTTTGATGTCTATAGAGAAGTAATTTGGGGAGTTTAAATAGAGGAAATATATATATATATATATATATATATATATATATATATATATATATATATATATATATATATATATATCATATGCATGATATTTTTCACCCTCAGCTTTACAAAGTTGTCCCAATGGAATCTTCCTAGGCCACCCATCTTATCATGGATGATGAGCTATGTATGTCCTGGGACCAACTATTGCACTTTTTTTCTTAAAATTAAACCTATATTTTAAAATTTTGCTTTTAGACATCATAAATTTGTTTGGAAATAAACGTTTGAAATGTAAAAGTATCCCCATGAATTAACTTCTAGAAGGGGTGTAGGCTAGTAAAATCAATTTGGAGGCACTGTTCAAATCATAAAAATTAGGCTTCTAACTATACTTTTAACATATACTAATTTTTTTCATGAACCATTGTTATTAACACCCAAAATCTGCCAAGTTGTTGGCCGAGGAAGAACTTAGTCGAGGCAAGGGCTTGGTCGAGTAGACATGAGCCGAGGCACTCATATATGTATTGAAAGAGGAGCAAATTGGCCTATTGAGGCTTGGTTGCTTCATCCTCCCAATTTCTTATAAGAGCAACCACATGGTTGATGATGGTAGCCTTAGAAGAATGTAGTCGAGGGGGTAAGGAAGATCTGCTAAACAAGGAAGTTCCCTTCGGTCAATGGGGGAACTAGGTTATTGTGAAACTAGCTAGGAGCGCCCAAGAGGAAATGCTTGCTGAATTAGGTAAGAAATATCCAAGGGCAAAGAAATTTGGAAGAAAAGCCTAAGCGAACATGCTTAAAGACAAATCATGGGCTAGAGTTATAACCATCAAGCAACCAACTAGAACCAACTATAAAACAACTTGAATTGTGGTTGATAGTTTAGGTGAAATTTCTTGATGGTTCTAGTTGTTTTATAGTTAATCTTGTAATTCCAATTGTTGATGGTTTTATGGTTTTAAAAAAATTGTTTTAAAAAATAGGTGAAAAATCTAATTGAAATATAAAAAAATGTTAAAAGTCTATTGAAAAAACTGCAAAAAAAACTCGACGGGCTAGCCCGCTGCCCGCAAGCCCATCACTTTGGCGGGGCGGGCAAGAATTTTGACCCCGTGTTTAGTTTGTGGGCTTGCCTGCCCCGCCTCGTTTTCTGCGGGCTAAACACAGGGCAAGGCAGGGCGGGGCGAGCTGGCCCGTTTTGTCATCCCTAGCCTAGAGTGCCAAAGGTATGGTATGATGGAGTTTTCAGATCAATAGCAACTTGTTTAGGGAGGAGCTCGGCTAGAAAATAAACTCAGCTGAGGAGCTACGATCCGAGGGCATAATAAAATGAATAGTTGAAGGCATTTTGGCCGAGACAGAAGGCTTGTGTTGGAAGCAAGTATTCTATGCACGTGGATAGGTTTGGACGCTGGAACAGTTGAAGAAAACGTGGAGAAGCACCGTGGAAATAGGAGTGAAAGTATTTTACCCCACTAACCTATGCTAATGGACGTTGTGGAGCGTGTCTTCGAGTTTTTAGGGTGTAGGTGTGATGTTGTACGTAGATCTTCGCCGATCCAACGTTGGTTAGTAATAGGCTTATAGTAGTGGTCGAAGGAGACCATGTATATGTGTGTGTGTGTGTGTGTGTGTGTGTGTGTGTGTCTGGCTTGTAAAGACACACACAGAGTCAAACATCTATACTTTTACAAAGTCTTTGCTTTCTATCTTTTACTGACATTTATCTTTATGTTTTTACGGCAGTAGGTAGTCCAATTTCACATCCCTCTCACCTAACCCAAAAATATTTGGAGGAGTTAGGGAACCCATAGCTGAAGAACAGATTTCACAATCCTCTCACCTAACCCAAAAATATTTGGAGGAGTTAGAGAACCCATAGCTGAAGAACAGAGTTCATTAATTCCTCAGCGTGATTGCTTAAAGACAAAGGAATCAAAAGGTTCAAACCTCTGACTGATCCCTCGACTAGCATAAAGAGTTTGGCGACAACCATATAGTAATTTTTTTCGTGATCTCTTAAAATGTGATTTAGGCGTAACTCAACCCTACAAAATCGGCTTTGTAATTAAGGTGAGGGACCGAGGGATGTCTCCCACTTATAAACTCTTTTTCAAGCCATATCATATGTGATGTGAGACTCTTAACACCCCCCCCCCCCCCCCCCCCAGTGGCCCGATAGTGGGTGGCCCAACAGATCTTGGATTGACTCTGATACCGTCTTAGAATGTAGGTTAGGCCTAACTCAACCCTACAAAATCTGTTTTGTAAGTGAGGGATGTCTCTCACCTATAAACTCTTTTTCAGACCATATCACATCAGATGTGAGACTCTTAATATGAACCATATCTAAATTTTTTCCGAATGCTAAAGTATCTTAAAAAACTGGTTAACGTTGCACTTTATGTATTTTGGCACGAAATTATTTTTTTCACCAGATCGGTTATTTAGAAATGAACTTTGCGTATTTGAACACTTTAAATTTTTTCTGAACTCTAAAATACCCCCAAAACACACTATGGCGTTGCACTTTCACTATTTTGTTACGAAATTAATTTATTTTCACCAAATCGATTATTGAGGAATGATTGCGTATTTGAATAAAAAAATACCTCATCAAATCCGCATGCATTACATTCTTTATCCCCAAATATACAATATTGTCTTATAGGAATCTTGCTAGGACCACTATCGCTATAATTGATGATGAGCTATGTATGTATGGTATTGTGTGGAGTGTGGACGATTTTGGTTCCATTTTGGATGCTTTTGTTTCCAAGGCTTATACATCAGCAATTCCAAACTCTGACACATGAATTGTTTGTTTGGTCCATCCAACCATACTGTTTAATTGTGTTGCTTAGTGCTATTGTATCCTCCATGCTGATTGTGAATAATCAGCTTTTTGCGTGTTGATATGAAAATATCATGTTGGTGGTATTTAATTATTCACTATAGTCCTTCATTTTGTAGTGTACACTTATATATGCTATTTTGAGCTTTTGATACTATTTTTCTTTCACATGCACTCAAGACAAAAATGGTGTCACAAAACTGTCCTCACTACTGTCCTGACCTCACATACACTTATATATGCTATTTTGAGCTTTTGATATTATTTTGATCCGATGTGTCACAATACTGTCCTCACTACTGCCTTAAATGAACAACAATACCTGTGGGTTAGCCCTAATTCAATTATTACTGTCCTCTTCACAATACTTTAGAATTCAAACTGTAATATAAAATGTGTACCATGCCAACCTATTCTAAAAATGTTGGCTCGATCGATAGAATGAAAATATATTATAGATAAGGGTCTCTATTGGATTCTCTAACTTCTCCAAAGAGTTGTTAGGGTTAGGTGAGAGGGACGTGAAATTAGACTATCTATGGCTAAAACCACACATACACACACACAAGGGTCTCTATTGGCCTCGATCCTGACCTACGGCTGACCTCTATTCGATCGGCTAAGATCAACGTACAATATTGTGTAATGCGCTCTAGGTTTTAGGAACTACGCTCCACAACACTCACTCTCACGGAGAGTGGGGTCCAAGTGACTTCGCTCTTATTTTCTCGTCGCCTATCCAAGTTGCCCTTGACCTTTTCAACACTCCAAAGGGTCCGCGTGCATTGAATACTTGCTCCCCATGCAACCTCTTTGCCTCGGCTACATCCTTCCTCAGCTATGCATTTGTTCCCTCCTCGGCTTCTAGCTCCTCAGCTGAGTTAACACACGGTCGAGCTTTCCTATGGCCAAGTTGCTACTGCTTAGCAAGTATCACCATAGTATTGGCACCCTACCTCAAATTTGTTCTTTAAGCTCGTTCCTCCAAGCCTTCTTGCCAAATTCTTCATCCCTAGCTATTTCCTGCCTTCTTCGGCGATCTTCCTTCCAATGATGCTCCTAGCTAGTGGGTACGTAGGACAATTTAACATTCCTATCCTTGACGGCTTCTATTATGTGGTAAGCTATTCTCCAAAACATATCTCTCATCGCTTCTACCATTTCCATTAAGGCTACCACCATAGATAATGAAAGATATGAAGGGAATGATATGAGTTTCTAGCCCCAATAGGAGCATCGCCCAACCTCTTGTCCACTGCATATGGGCCTCGATCTGTTTTTCCTTGGAGGGTTCTATCCCTCGGCTAGGTGTTTCCTCGGCCAATGCCTTGTCAGATTTAGGTGTTAACAGATACATATATTCATAAAGTAATTGTTTCATAAATAATGATTTCATGTGTTACTTGTTAATTTTTAATGAGAATTTTTCTCTTTTTTAGTTGTCATTTTCATAGTTTAAATTACATTAACAAGGTTTTGCTCAATTATACTCTTAATTAATTACATCCCTAAACTTTAGTGATAGACATCTTAATTTCTTTTGAGAGATTGATCAACTCTAAAAGACAAGTAAAATAGAGACTATACGGAGTTATAATGTGTAGACATTATTAGAGGTGAGCAAGACTCTTCCCAACTCTAATCATGTCTTCGTTTCATTTAACCGGCCTCAAAGTATTGGGTTTGTTTGGACCTAAGAACGGGCTAGGGTTTATAGAATCAGTCCGACCAAAATTTATGGATGGTTTAGGGTTAGGTATAACTCGTCCAACCCGACCCTTACTCAGTCCTCACCCTAACTTTTAACTCTATTAATAAAATATTCAATTTAAAATCTATGTTAGTTTAAGTAGAAACATTGTTGTTAAGTACTATTGTAAACATTGTTTAGCAAGGCAGTACCCCACAAAAATCGTAAATCAAAATAAAAGACCACAAGTGAACCTAAAACCAAACACATAAGTAGGTTCACTTTGTTTTTTTATGCTTCTCTCCTGCACACTTATGTTTGTTCGTATGTTTTTGATTTCTAGTTTTCCAGAAATCGATGACTAAAATGGGCTAAATTGTTCTAAAAAGGAAGTACCACTAAAATTAACCGAAAGATATGATATAAAATGTTATGAGTGGTTAAGATTAAATAAGCCAGAACTAAATCTCCACAATTGATGAAATTTTATACTATATCATACGATCAATTTAAATAGTTCATCGATTAGAGATGAGCTGATCCTTCACCCTAAAAACTCCCTATAAAAAGAATCCCCGACTAGCACAAGAATTTTAAAATGTTTATGCATGCAACCATTTTCTTCAATATTGTTTTGTCCAATCTTCACTTAATAAGAAAAATAAAGGCAGATTCCTAAAAACTTAGAAGCGATGTGTTAGATGATTGTGGTTTAGAAATCATAGTTGATCTATGAAACCTATATATTACTTTTTTTTTCAATGCCTATATATTGCATATATAGGATAATAAATTAGTGAGTAGTGTTGTTTTCGTCAAATATTATTAGCGTACGTGAAGCAAAGTAATTATTTGTAGCTTGGCCAATATTTCAAATTTAAGAATTAACAAATTCTGGTAACAGAATCAAAGTATTTCTGATGATGAAGCAATTTTCAATTTTGAATACACATAATATATTGAATACATATTCAATTCACACAACCCAAGTTGTTAAAATCCTCCCCAAAACTTGAGTAAAATTAGTGTTGATGCTGCAGGACCACAAAATGGTTGTTGAATTGGACCTATTGTTAGAGATAGTATAGGTGATGTGTTTGCAACTTCAAATTGGAAACTTAAAGGACTACTTGATGTTGTTCCAGAAAAGGATTTCATGATTGATGCTAACACAATGCTTCTGACACATTGGTGTTTTCTTATGCAATGTATTGTTTTCAATATTCAGGCTAAAACTGATAGTGAGCAACTGGCTATGGTCATGATAATGAAGGCTAGAAACAGAGTTGTTCTTATTTTGGGAGGATTATCTCTGATTGCCTTGATTTGTCTATTAATCACTCTACATTATTATTTTTGTTATTACACGTTAGAGACCTTGTTTATATATATATATATATATATATATATATATATATATATATATATATATATATATATATATTACTGTATCTAGCTAGCTTCTACTTTCTAAGATCATCCATGGACCTCCAGATACCTTATCTCGATCATCTGAAAAATCGAACTTGACTAAGTAGTATCCATTATCCACATCCATGAGGTCAAAATTGCCTATGAGTTTCCACGTAGTTGAGAGTTTCAATTTCATGCATGGTTTTGTATCCTAAATTTTTACCAAGCAGTTTAATAACCATAGCCTCCTTCCATGGGCCACATAACTCATTGAAGATGTTATCATCAATATGTACTCTCGGCAAAAGTCGATTGCCTCCTTCATGATCAATTTTTACCAAGCCTTGTCACAGCAAATCGGTTTTCTCCCTCGGCGGTGCAGCCTTTTTGTTTCCTCAAAGTTTATCCTGAAAAGATAAATTGGGTTCTTTTCCTTGCTGACCAAGCCCTCCTCCATCAGGCAAATCATTCGGTGGTGGTGGAGGTGATTGTGCCAAGACAGTGAAAGAGTCATTATTTAGAGCCATTAGAGTAGAGCCTCACTTCTATGTTTCAATTCTGATTAAATTTGATTCAAGAGTGATCAGTTTGAATCAAAAGTGATAAAATGATGAATTAATTAAAACTCTACCCCTTCCACTAATATTATACTAACACGTGAGCCCAATGATTTAATTTCAGTTTTACTGCAGCAATTAAAATTTAATAAAATATCAATGCATCATTTGGAGATGACATGGATTCTTTTATCTTAATAGGCCATAAAATTCGCATTGATGATGTGGATCTGCTCTTTGATTGACAACTCAGATTTTTTACTTTGAGGAACCTATTTAAATGTATTATTATTAGATATTAGATATTAGATATGCACACGCTCAGGCATACAAAAACTTGCATATGAATATACACCTAGCTAGTTTTACACCTACCTAGCTTCCTATATCTGCCCAAAAATATGGTGAGAAAACTGTCCATGGCAAGTTCTATAGTCCATCCTCGAACTCAGGAATGTCATCTTCTGTGATACTGGGTTCATTTGGAACATCCTCGAACTCAGGAATGTCATCTTCCAAAGATGAAGATATGTTAGGCATAGACGTCCTTTGCGGGACCCTATAAATTCTCACAGAAAATCCATGTTCTTGATTTTGTGTGGATCGACAATTACGGAGACCATCATATATCTTTTTTCAAAACAAGTAAAACCAGAAAAGGTTAATAACAATAATAACTTACAAATCCACTTTGATACTTACGTGTTATAAGTTTTTCTATATTAAAAACAATAACATAACAATATCCAATTGACTAATAGGTTTTCAATATCAATCAAAATTTTAAAAAAAATAAACAACACTCCAATAAATCTTCTCTCCAATAATGAAGTCTAGAAATAATAAAATACTTGAGATGCAAGTTACCTGATTAAAATCTCTCCAAAATTTTCAGTAAACTGTCCTTCTGCTTCAATGTACTCTTCAGTGTTGGCCAGCTACAGAGATAATGGATACTGAAATAGAGAAAGAGATAGAGTTTGGAATGTGTAAATTGTATTATTAATGAGATCTCTTTGATCAAATCAAAGTACAACATGATTCAATCAAACCAGAATTATCAAGAAAACAAATCATTAAGTTCAAAGGTTATTTCATTGACAATCAATTACACAACTGATATCACAAAGAAACTTAACTCATCAATATGCTGATAATGATGCATCTAAAAAGTAAAACTAAAAGATGAACATTTAATCCAAACCTGCAATATCACAAAGAAACGTTCACTGTGTTTATAGATTATAATCAAGAGTCACATGAACCACAACCACACCCACACCCAACAAATTGAAGATAATGAAATATGAAGATTTAGCGGTTTTGAGAGAAGGAAATGAAGATGAAGGGAATGTGTTTTTGTGAGAGGAGAAAGAGAGCATATATAGAGGATTGAAAGGTAGAGAAATGGGAGAGAAGAGGAGTTGGGCTCTGTGTATGTATCAGAACAGAAAGAGAAGACACTCGTGATGATCGTGAAGCATGCATGGAAGATCTTATATAGAGCAACATGAAAGAGTAAAAAGGATAAAGAAGGCAACATACACCACATGTTTTTATTAATTTTTTAACTGAACATCTTTTAATATTTTTATTCTCATATATGATGATATATTCAATAATAACTTCTATTTGGCTAATATTAACAATGATTACAAGAAGTTTAGGTGAGTTGGGCTCACCAGGGTCAGGGTCAGGGTCAGGGCAGGCCTCAAGGCTCTTTGAGCGCTTACAGAGGTACTTACAGATCACCTACCAAAGAAGTCCTCACATCGATAGTAGGAGTTGAATCCATGACCTTGTGGGAAATGAGTCAACTCCTTACCAACTGAGCCAACTTTCATTGGCTTAACAATGCCAAATATGTCTGCTTACAATGCCACCTTAATTCACACGGATAAAAAGTTTTAAATGAAAAATAAATTGTAAATTTGGGTATAAAATTAATAATGATTGAATGTCCATTAAAAAATTCAGAAGACTAAACTTAATTGTAATAAATGAGAATGTCAAATAATATTTTATTATCACTAAATAACTTATTTGAATTGATATTTAAAATTAACATAAAACTAAGTGTAAATATTAAAGTATTAAATTGTGGATCGGTGAAGGTTTGTCCAAGTAGTAATTGGATTTGAATCTTACTTCCAAGATACTTAAGTGAATGGGAGAAAAAAGAGACTCTCTCATATTTAGGGTTTCTACTGTGAATTTAATAAGTTTTAGTAGTAACACTGTTGAATCCATGCACTTTTAGTTCAGTCAATATACAAATTAATTTATTTAACTGCATAAGTTACACAAGAGTAGCTCACTTGGTTGAATGAACGGGAAATTACTGGTAGAAACCTAAGTGTGCGGGGTTCGAACTCCCCTCTAACAACAAAAACACTAATTTCTAACCACTTTGCCTCTTCGACTGTCGGGTTCGGCTAATTTCTAAACACTAATTTCTAGATGAAGTCCACGTCAGCAACAGAATCCATGCATGTGTATGTCAATATCAGTATAGTATGAATGGTGTGTGCTACTGCTAGCTAGCTAGTACTATGAACTAGCAGCATATATACTTATATAGAATTCATATATAGCATAAAGGACCCGCTTGGGGTTAACATAATAAGTTTTGATACGCATATCTGGGTTCAAAATTAAAGTGTGTACTGCTTAATTTACTGGTTACAACTCACATATGCTACATTAATTCACTTAATTGTTCCTTAGATAGCACTACCAACCCCCCACATAGACCATCCATATGTCATTCTCATGCAATTTTCAAAAGATGTGCTAAAACATGTTCAATGAAAGGTCACATGCAAGTTCTCACCATCTATCTTGTATTGCAGACTAGGGAATCCATCACTTACATTTTAACTCAAAAACAAAGGAACAACTTCATGGTCACATGTTGTTCTCACCATCTTGTGTTGTTTTTGCAGATCACCAAGAATGTTGTTGTGAAGGATATCATGTGTCATGTGTGTAATGTGTAAACAAACATATAGAATAAGAAGATAAAAACTGAAATACTGAAAATAGTCCATAAAAAATCAAAAATTTGGAGCATCTCAAAAAATTACATGTGATTTTAAACATATAATAGTTACATATGTAGGATGATGTTAATTATTCTCTTGAAAGAATAATTATTCAACTTTATTATACTATAAAAATAAAAAATAAAAATATTTGATAAATTACCGTGAGGGTCTACAATACTAACATATGGTTCCCAGTCTGCAACATCATTTCAAAATATTCAATATAAAAGGTTTGAACAAGTTTGAAAATTGAAGTGGTTATTAAAGCTTGACAGGACTACATTCCTTAAAATAAACACAAACCAAATATGTGTAGGAATGCATATTTGGCATAAAAACAAAGGGTATTTCATGGACCACTGCACCATTACTCATGGATGTCTTTTAGTTTTTGACTAAGGGATATCCCCATGCGTTGACAGGTTTTTACAAATATTTTTTAATAAATATTAAATTTAAAATAAAGAAATGAACACAAATTTGAGTACTATTTAAATTGCTCGACAATTTTATTATTTAAAAATAGAAATACTACAATAAATACTCGAAATACACGATAAGAAACGAAATGAGAAAATTAAACGAAACTACTTATTTTTGGGGAGCGTGCTCTCCATAATATAAATGATCTCTTCCGAAGTGCGCATAGTTTCGACAAACAGCTCAATGAGCTGACGTCCCAATGGGGTGTTACGATGTTGTTCCATCATTGCGCGAACATCGTCGTCGCTCCGGATATCCATAGTTTCAGAGCGGAGAATGTCGTCTTGTAGGCATACGCACTTGCGGTAACGTATACGAGATATGTCTTTGCGCCACTCTCCTTCTTGGCGAACTTTCCTCTCCGCCTTTTCCTTCAACTGGCTGAATGTTATATTTTTGTCCAACCAACAGAAGTAGTTGTCGCAAGACTTAAAAATAACACCATCAGCCCTGTTCTCGACTGTTCCAGGGCGATGGAGGACAGTTAGAAATTTTTCTGCAGATCTCTGTGTTGGGCACAACTGTCATTCATTAAGATCTTCCATTTTAGCAGGTTCGGATTAGGGTGTTTGTGAAGAAGTAAAGAAGATGAATCAGAAATGGGTTGTGTGAATATCAATGGAGAGTGACAGCCAATTTATAATAGGTGTGATCACGCGTGAGCCGTTGATTTAAAACAATCGGAACCGTTAAAATTATAATGGTTGGGCACAATTTCCAATGTTATTATTATCCGTTGATTTCCAATGGGGCACAATTTCCAACTTTATTCTTATCTGTTGATTTCCAATGAGGGCGCAATTTTCAAATTTCTGTTAGTCAAAGGATCAGTTCGGCGCACGGCTGGCCGAACAGGTTCGATGCAGCATGCGCCGAACCATGTAAAAAAATGATAGGGGGTGTCTGTGAAAATTTAACATACTCGGTGCATCCAAATCCGAACTGGTTCGGCCAAGCGTGCGCCGAACCATAATAAATTTAAAAAAAATAAAATTCACAGATTTCATTAAGGGCAAATTGATCTTTTCGCCCATTTATGGGGTGTCTAGTGAGTAGCCCCGAAGTTGTACAAAGTATGGTCCTAAAAATGAATAAAAGCAAAGTAAACTTGTGAAAGGACAAAATTTGGATATTACATTATTTTTTTTGGTGAACATAAATGTGTTGTTATTATTCTTTCTTTCATTTCCTTCTTATATTTTTCTAAGTATTCTTGTTTTGAGCAACTTTTAGAGACACCTAAGAGAAATTCTAAAATAAAACAATTAAACAAAAGACCTTTTGTGCACTTTAATTGACTAAGTACAGTCAGAATTCTAAAATATCAAATGAAATTTCCATCCCATAGAACAAAAGGCAATAACCTTGATTTATGCTACTATTGTTCCAGCAAACTCAGTGAGCTAAATACAAACACCCATAGTCCACTACTTATCCTTAGTTTTCTCATCAACACACTCCCCGGTTTTCTGTGGCTCTACTTCCAAATGCAGCTGCTTTATTTTAGCGTCTAGCTGATCTATCTTCAAAGCCATGTTATCAAGTATTTCCCAAGTTTTTATTACAGAGCGCCGTTCCTTCTCACCATAATTCCAAGCTGCGGCTATTGCCGCCCCAACCGGAGCGGCTTGACATTGATACAAAAGCCTAATTGATATTTGGGAAAGAGCGCTCCTAATCTTTGCCATCTGAAGAACAAAGAAAATAAATCAGAAACAGAGAATTGGGAATGCCAAAGAACACAACAGAAAAACCTAAAATTATCTCAGCAATAACAAACAGCCAATTAATTCTATTCCCATATATAATTCATTTGGGCAAAACCTAAAATCTACTCATAGATGATCGTTACTGCTCATCTTAACCATGACAATTATAAGAATTCACTGAAGTAATTCACCAAATTGTGGGAAAATAGTACAAAGAATGAAGACGACCACATTAAAATCTATGAAGAGCCCATCCATTAAGAAGAAATATATAAGGAGAATACAAAAATGGAAGACATCAATACAATGAAATAGTTAACTAATTGTTCATCTATATTTTTTTACCAAACATAGTCACACACACTATTAAGTTATTTCAAAAGAATCACCATAATTGTTCATCAATTCTTCAACATTCAGTTGACTAATTCCACACAGTTCACCATCCAGTCTATATTTTCTCTCATCTCCACTGCTCAAAATTATGAGATAAACAAATTGTCTAAAAACTGTAACATCCCAGATAGCCTAAACAAATTATATCCATCTCATTACTTCTAAAACGAAACTCAATATTTACTTTTTGTTTTTTATTGTAACAATCAATAATGCATATATAGTTAGGACGTAAGCAAGCAATTAACTACAAACACAGAATCAGAATCACAGATTTAAAAGATTTAACACATTAACTTTATAGAGTCAAATAACATTTCACATAAGAATCATCACAAAAGGATCAAGTTGGCCATTGCACAATGTTGCTTCACTTTCAATTTAAGAAAGTCTATCATTAATATAAACACAAATCCAACACATTATCCGTAAACACAACAAATTACAAAATTATATAAAATAAAAATCAGATATAAAGTAGATAAATTCGTTTCTGACTGCTTGCACACACCACCAGATTCACAATCAAGTAAATAAAAATCAGATATAAAGTAGACAAATCAACCATTCTTTTCGCTACTTCACTCATTTGAACAGCATCTAAGCAAGAAGATGATAGACAAAACCCTAACTCAGATTGTCTAAAAAAATAGGAAAACAGAATGCTCATTTGAACATAATCTAAGCAAGAAGATGATATGAGATGAGAGTGAAAAACGAAAATGAAGATGATATGAGATGAGAGTGAGAGAAACGAAAACAAAAACCTGTTTGAGTGGTTGTTGTTGGCGGCGGCGATGAGCTTCTTCGTTGTTGTGTTCTGTTGAGAGAGCGTGTGAATTGTGATGTGAGACCCAGCCAAACGTTTAGGCCTTGGTCTACATGGAACAGGGCTTGATGAGTCGAGCTAGTCCATTAAAGGGGTTTTTCTTTTTGCACCCCCTTCCACTCTTCCCACCTCTCCCACCTATACTTCAAAAATACTCCTATTTTAAAATATCCTTGCATCACCCTTTTTTTCCTGCAACTTCAACTTGCCTAGTACCTTGTTATCGAGATAATTCGATATCAAGATTTGAAACCCCTGGTACACGCAAAACGCTCCATTCCTAAGTAGCAAGGGGTTTCAATATCTAGATAATGCCAAACGAGTTGTAATATTAACGCAACAATCTGTTTTCCACATCAACAGTCAGTAAAGATTAAAAATGCTAACATAAGATCAAATGGAGATGAAAATGTTAGGATTAGAGTAGAGTGAGAGAGATGATGAGATGACACTTTGCCTAAATTAGTAAATAACAAGTTGTAATGTTGATGTGTCAATTTGTTTGCCACGTTAGCACTTTGTAAAATAAAGACCAATGATGTTGACATCAGATCAAATGGAGACCAAAATCAAAATTTTTTCTAGGGAATTTAAATCAAATGTAGATGTATTGTGAAGGATTAAAAACATATTTAAATATATTTATTTGTTTTTAAGATACTTTTTTTAATATAAATCATTAGGTTCTATAATAGTATTAGTAATAATAATTTGTCTTGCATAACTATTTGAAATAAGTCAAAAAAAATTGTATGGCTATGAAGAATGTAAGTTTTTATCTTTGAAATACTTCAAGAAATAGGTTGAATCTAACACAACCGAACAATGTAAAAAAATATTCTTTTTTTTGACAATAATAATGTATAATATTTGTTAATTTAGAGATGTGGATGAGAGAGAAGCAGCTCCCACATCTCTCTAGTACAATTGTGGTTAGTGGCTACTAACCACGGAGTGGTACAATTGTAGTTAGTAGCCACTAACCACAAAATAGTACAATTGTGGTTATTTCTTGTTAGATTGAAGCATATGTATGGCTAATGTACAAAACCAGCCATAACTTTTGCCTACGTGCATAAAAGTTAGTTTTGTACAAAATGAATCTTACAAGAAATAACCACAATTATATTATTCTGTGGTTAGTGGCCACTAACCACAATTGTACTACTCTGTGGTTAGTAGCCACTAACCACAATTGTACTACTCAGTGGTTAAGATTCATTTTGTACAAAACCAGCCATATACAAAATGAGAAACCAACCATAACGTTAAGATTCATTTCGTATATGGCTGGCCACTAACCACAATTGTACTACTATGTGGTTAGTGGCCACTAACCACAATTGCCTACGTGCATATGGCTGGTTTTTTACAAAATGAATCTTAACCTTATATGAATGCATGACAAGAAATTGTGAGTAGATGAGAAATCAAAAGCGATGTGAAATTTGAATGAGATTGAAGTTTTTTGTAAAATTTGGTTCTGATTCTAAGTGCAGGTTAGTTAGGATGAAGAGAAAAAATTCTGATTAAGACGATGAAATCTCTGAGGATGACTTTCACTTCGCTGGAAACACCATCTTTGATTGACGGCGGCAAGAGGTGGAAAGACGACGGAAGTGGAAGACGGTAGAGCAACCATGGAGACGATGGTGCGATCTGGCTTTGTGGTTCTCTGTGGAGACGAGGTGCGACTGTGGTTCTCTGATCAATTGCTACAGAATGTAAAATGACAAGGATGCCTTTATTAAACAATAGCCGTTAGATTCAATTTCATTAAAATAATAGGGATCCAATAGCTGGGTTGGATTTAGTAAGAAATACTAAGCATTTGGCTTAGTATTGTAAGCCAGTGCCATTCTAAACTATTATTACCAATTGATCCAATCTCTAAGACATATATCCATTATTGTTTTTGTCACTCTGGATAAATCTGTGATGTTTTTTTAAAATTCATTATAGATTTATCTCTAAAGAATAATGCGGAGGAATGAAAAAACAACTATGGAGTTAACCTTTGAACATAAGTCCGAAAAACTTATAAAAAAATTCTTACGGATTTATCTTTTTAACATAAATCTGTAATGCAAAATTTTATAGGAATTTCGGATTTATGTTAAAAAGATAAAGCCGTATAGTTTTATTTTTTTAATAAAAAATACTTATTTTAATGTTAATATAATTTGATTTAATGGCGCCCACTAGAGGTAAAAATGACAAACCTATCCCACGCTGCCAACGATATCAGGGTGAGACTTCGCGGTTAGCTGACTGTGGTCCGACTCCACTATACGAAGTGGGTCACGCTTCTAATCAACAGAGAGGTGCTGAGAGACGACAGGGCGGGGAACATTGAGTGCAAGACCGTATGGTCAGTGGCGGACCCAGGACCCTAGGTTAGAGGGTGCAAAAAAATTCTTTATCAAAAGCGTTGGTTCATCGGATTGTTTAGATTTTTTTTCTAAATATCCTCACATTACTAAAATTAAGGAACGAAGTTATCTAACTCCAAATTTATTTAACCGTAAATCGCCAAATAAATTAGTCTCTAAGTTTACCCACAATTACCTATTTAAGTCCTAATATATAGGAAAATAAGAATTAGTCCGAAAAATTACTTCCTAAAGTTTTATAAATAGTCTCTAACGGAGATTAATAAGACAAGTTTAATAAAATTTGGGTGCAAATTGGGTGCAAATATAAGGATACTAGTGCAAATTTAAAATTTCAGGGGATTCAAAATAATTTTATATGGGGTATTAGTCCTAACATTTTTTGTCCAGAGGGTCTAACTGAACCCCCTGGACACAATGTAGGTCCGCCACTGTGTATGGCACGAGGGTGGATTATATGGATGTAGAGTAGCAACATTTTTAGGATTACGAGACTCTTTATCAGCATATATACGGAGGAGTCTTAGATTGGGAAGGAGTAGTAGCCTTATCAAGCGGAGCAGGTTCATAAGATCCACCATCTAAACGTGGGAGCTATCGACGGTTCAGTGCTGACTGGATTTGATGTTCATGTAGCATCAAAAATCCTTAGAGAAGAGGTAATAGTTTTTAGAGAAGAGGTAATAGTTTTGATAAATAATTTTTGTTTTGCATTGTCTTTTAATAGTATATTATACTTTTTATTAATATATTTTTATTCATATTTGCAGATACGTGGGAAATTGAAGATACCCGCCATGGTGCCAAACTAAAGAAAATTGCCCCTCAATCCCATTCTCCAAGAGTATATGAAAGGAGCCTTCAGTATTCATCTCTCAAGACTTTCGATCACAAACTGGTTTCTGCGTTTGTGGAGAGGTGGAACCTAGAGACCAACTCATTTCACCCATCTTTTAGTGAAATGACAATCACTTTGGACGACGTATCCAACCTACTTCATATACCCTTTGCAAGCTCCTATTATACCCCCCACTCATGCATGTAACTATTGGCACGACCATTCAGCTCTGTGTGAAATTGTTAGGGGTACATGAACATGTTATACATGAGACGGCAACCTCCAAGGGAGCATATTTCTGATTTAAGTTGCTAGAGGCGTTATAAAAAGGACATCTTGCACACGACCATCATATTTATGCTGCAAGGGCGTACCTACTGCTTTTAGTGGGTTACACCATATTTACTAACAAGAGCTTTTATTGTGTGGATCCCAAGTGGCTCTTATTATTTCAGAACTTAGATGAATGTGGCCAATGGGCGTGGCTACAGCGACCTTGGCATTTTTATATGGCCAGCTTAATTTTTCCATCTCTTTCCGCAACAAAAATTTTATATCTCCTCCTCCTTTTACCGGTTGCTTTATTCGATCTTAGAATTATGACAACTACTCCATTGGCTTTCCCTACCTCTCTAGCCAACATTGTCATGTATAGAAAATATCTACAAAATAGACAGTTTTTGTTTATTATAACAAATAATACTAACTAATCAACCACTAACACATTTACTATCTTTTGTATAATTATCTTGTTAAATGAACCTATATAACACACGCAAGAAGGGATAAAAAGTGAAGCTTGGCTTCTTTAGGGGAAAAAATTGTTGGTTCATTGGTCCTTCCATAGCTACAAAGTTGGACTAGGGAGAAACAAGAGACAACAATGCATCAGAAAGATGATGAAGCTGGCTCGAGGGATGATCGAGGAAGAAACTTCAAATGAACTTCTTGAACACACACACAAGGAGTGTTGAAAAAAAACTTATAATACCACGATGAGCGCCCATTGTTCATGAATAGCGAAGCAGAAGAAAATATTCGCGAAAAGACGATGAACGAATCACCGAGGAGAGAGGAATGTTGAAGCTCAATAGATGATTTCAACTTATACCATATTACAATTCTTGATAGAACTCATATGGAGGATAACTAGAGAAATATAATAAACAAATATTCTTGTGGACAAAAGGAACATTATTCAAAACATGGAGCAAGTTTTTAAGCTTGTGTCCATGGAACCTTAGATTCCACGATCAGTTGCTCTTTGCCCAACCAAGAGTTATCTTCGAGTTTGACTCCAGAACGAGGCTACCTGTAGACAACCAACCCTTATCCTTAGAAATTTCAAGGGCATACAAAGAATTCTGCTTCATTTAAATCTCTAATTAATTCTCATTTAGGCAACAAATTTGGCAAAGATGCACCATCTAAAAGAAAAGAAATTAGAGATCAGTAAACATGAAATTTAAAAATACTAATGACAAAAAGTAAATAATATTAATATCGTTTCACGTGCATATACACACCATCTAAACTGAAACAAAAAAAAAACAAAAGGAAAACTATTTAACAAACAAATAATTAAAGAGAACAAAAATCCGAATCAACAACAAAAAATTGAGGAAAAGTCAACTAATTAGAAGGATCTAAACCCATCTTCTCTAACATAGAACCTTTGAAACTGCTAGATAAACTCCACTGATCGGAGTTTGCCACCGACGACGGCACCCCATTACCACACTTAGCCACAGTTCTCACACTCTCTATCAACGCCTCCGTCCTTGACTCCTGCGACAGAATCTCCGACAACTTCTCAGGACTTATTACCAACCTTACCTTCCACACTCCACTGTTGTTGTACCTTGGAAGCACTACATGTTCCGACCACACACTCATATTACTATTGTTGTCGTTGTTTTTGTTTTTCTCACACGTGGACATTCTGTACGGCGTCAAGGTTTCAATTTCAACGGTTTCACCAACTTGTTTGGATATTGTTTTGCTTGAAGAAGAAGAAGAAGAAGAAGGAGGGTTGAAATTGAGAGGGAGAAGGTAGTAAATTTGACCACCTTGAAGTTCCTCGTTTTTTGGGAGTGGTTCGGAGAAAACTATGTTGGGGTGTTTTTTGAAGATACCGTGTCTTGGGAACTCGTTGGTTATGCATTCAACGGTTATGGGAGAGTAGAGTTCCATGATGCCTCCATTTGAGGTTACAACTCTTACCATTGTGTCTTTTTCAAAGTTGCCATGATGGAATCCTTTGAATACGCAGTTACCCATTTTGTTGAATCGAATATTATTGTTGATTTGAGATTTGGATGTTTGTGTGTGTGTGTGGTTAAGGGATAATTAAAAGGGAAGAGAAGGAGGTGAGGAGGTTTCGGGAGGGTTTCTTTTTGACATGGTAAGATGGATGACTAGCCGACACAAAAGGTATCGAATCCTTTATTGACATTGTGATCATAACAAGATTGCCTATTTGCCTATAGTATATGGTATGGGCCATAAACCTTATACATGTATACTGTATAGTATTAGTTGGTAGCTATAATAGAGGACTGGCCCCACTTTACTAGTATTATAGAAACATCTTATAATGTTATAGTGTGTGATTTATTTTAAAAAAAGTCACAAGCATTACCTGTAAGATCACACATGTAAAATGGAGATTTCGAATTCGAACTCTAGTTAATTACAAAAAAAAATTCAGCATAACAATATCGATTTTGCTAGTTGTACTAGGCCCTACTGACTTGTAATGTGGATTATAACAAACAATCGTGATTTTTGAACACCTCATCTTCCTAATACCTATCCAAACACACCTCACATGCAACGTATAAACAATTTGAAACTTTGTTTGTTTATTTTTACCTCAAATATAATTTATTATTTTAATTTAATTACTAGATGGTCTAAGGTGTGAATTTGCAAAGAAAAAACTAAATAGAATAGTTTATGAAAGCATCATGTAGTTTTAAAAGAACAATTTACCACATAAATGCATAATAATGCACTATTAGAGTGAGATTATTAACACGTGTTTTTATTTGAGTGAGTTTTGCAACTTACAAATATAATTCAATTACGTAATTATATAAATATAATAAATATAAATATAGATAAAAAACGAAAAACATTTTATAGGCCAAAGTTACTTTACTTAGCGATCTCCAATTCTCCCACTATTTATAGAAAAGTTTAAAATTTATATTTACGGTAATTAATATAATAAAATCATAAATATTATACAATAAATAAAGTTAGAAGCATTAAAATAGATTCTTTTTATTCAAAAGTGATATCAAAGTTAAAAATAAACAAAATATATTAAACAAAATGAATAAGTATATATGCAATATGCATAAAATAAAATAAGAATTAATAGTATTTAGTCGAGCGAGTTCAAGGCGGGGGCAGGTCGGGTATCGACATCCCCAAATCCCCCTCTGCCCTGTCAAAGCGGATTTTCACCGTTAAACTCGGGTCAGAGTCGGATGGGTACTTGTGGGATCGAGTTTCATTGTCATCCCTAGTTTGTTTTGTAAGTATTGGGGATCATGAGTGCGATGGCAAAAAAATAAAACTTTCATCGGTATCCTCTATTTTTTTCCATTTATTCATATTTCGTGAGTAAGGAATGAAATGCCACTTTAAGATAGTATGATTTCTTCGTAAGAACACCTTGCTTAATAATAAAGGAAGTTGCTTAGGTGCCAATTAAAGAGCGTGATTGATGCCTAAAATTGTAGGTATCCATTTCATTTGGTTATATTTAATTATTTATTTAGTGATCCACCTTGCATACAAGTTTTGAAGTTCTTAAAACATGATTGGATTCTAATATTTTTGTTACTAGTTACTTGTTGATATCTTCGTAAAATTAAGTTGTAAAATCTTTTAGTTGAAGGTTTCGGATCAAAGTTGCAGTGAAGTTAATTAGTGTTACAACAAGGTCCGTAGTTTCTATATATACTTGAATTAATTAATTAAGTTCACACATTTTCACAAATATTTATAAATTCTTATCATAAAATTATTAATTAAATTAATAAACATTAAGAGATTATCATTTAAAGAAAACAAATGAGTAACTATAAAATATAATGTTTAAAAAAAATACTCAAATCCATTTAAAATGAATATCTATAAACGTGCGGAACAAATCATTATTCAAGGTCATGATCGTCAATTTATTTTCATTCGTGGGAATGATATAAATTTTACATTTCCTTTATATAGAGGACAAACTTTTCACCGTATATATATGTCATAAAAAGAAGAGTTGGTGGTGTGAAGGTTTCAATATTAAAATGGAATCAATGGGCTAATTGATTTATGTTGGGTTGTTACCATTTTACTTTTGTTGTAAAAAGGGGACCCACTTTTCACCGACTGACCAAAACAGATGAAGGGGCGATTAAAAGGATTCAATATTAAAATGGGTATGATTGAGATTGTTATTAAATTTTTTGGTTGTTTGCATGAAGAACTAGCTTGTGGAAGGATGAATATGTGTAGGGCCATACGTGGTAAGGATAAGGGTTAAGGGATTTTGGTTGATCTAGCTGATAATGAAAGGTTAACAAAAATCTATAATCTCTAATATTTGGGATTCTCTGCTTCCATCATTCCTCTCTATCACAAAATATAAAGATGATGTCAAAAAAAAATAAGAGAGAGGAACCGCCATTCACAAGAATAGAGAGAGGATATTAGTAAAAACTGAGGACCGTCAGTAAAGTCATCGGTTGTATAGACGATTGTTTTGTTTAAAACTCGATGATAGCACAATAGGTTGTAAAATGAAGGTTGTAAGAGTGCATTGCGGCGAGGTGACATAGAGACTAATTAAGCGAGTAAAAGTGGAGTCGATCAGCGTGGAAAAACAACAACAAAAACACACAATTGTTTTGTTTTGTATCATCTTAGTGTCATCCCAAGTAAGATTCAATAGTTTCGAGTCTTGAATTTGAAAACTTACAATAATCTCCTTTGGAGAAATGGTCAAACACCGTAGACTTCTATACTAGTCAAGAGCAAGTCGCCCTCATAAACATGAGTAAGTCTCTCGCAGTAGGCCTAACAGTCTAGATACATCAAACTCATCACTATGGACTGAGGGGGATGGAAGTCCCCCGTAATACAGACTTGAAAGTCGCCCATAATGTTGGGCTCAACATGTTGCCCTTATGGGCCAATACCTATTACTTACGCTGACATAACTAGTCCGACCCAATTGAGATCCAACTCTCCCTAGTGAAGCAAAAGACCTAACCCTAGGTGGGGTGAAGAGACGGGGAGGAGTCTATAACTCCGAGACATGCACTCCTACCCGTTGGAGGTTGATCGAACCCTACTTAAGTGACTCTCAAACACTGGAGGACGGGACTCATACACACACAGGTATGCCTAAAACTTTTCTAACATACTAGAGGAAAACCTAACTTGAGTGCCAGAGTCGCAACAATTCCTTTAATAATTTTAAAATTTATAGTATAAAAAGCATGCGCATTCACACTCAAATTTTAAAATTACCCTCAACATGAAGACTCTTTTAACAATGAAAAAGTGGAGACTTTTTCCCTTTTTACCATAAAAGGAGGATATAGGATTATAGGGAATAAGTAGTAGTGCGTGTGCCACAAAATTTAGAATATGAGAATACAACACTATAATGATCTGCAATACTGTTTTCTACTTAAGTACTTAGCCCATTAGCTTATATATGATCAAAGTGGCTAGGTAATTTGAAACAGGATCTTGGCCATATCTGTAGGTAGTGTTACTTTTATCTTCTCTTTTCACCATCTAGCGTTGTGACAGCCCTACAACTTTCGGCGATAATTACAAATTGAATTGATTTGGCTTATAAGGTTTAAGTGGATTAAAATCATTCATAGTGCCATGTGTTAATACCTTTATTTTGTAGTCTTATAGGACTATTGGAACTGGGATGATCATGTGGTTTAGGTTCACAACAAGTTTGGACTAACTTTTCATGACTCACTTTAAATTAAAAGGTGATCAATTGCTTTTGGTCACGTCCATTAATGTCTGCATAAATAAATGAATTAACTAATTAATTAATCAATTATATAAGCATGGCTTGTGGGGGTGGCCCAATCATCAAAAGTGTGGGATTGGGTATAATGTATAACGGCATTAAAATGGAGAAGTGAAGGATGTTTGGTACTTAAGAGTTTAATTACCCACTGGAATTTTGAAAGCCAATGTGAAATTGCCAAAATACTCCTATTTTAAAATATTAACTACTAAATATATATAAACATTGCGCAAATACAACAATAGTGATTGTCTAGCCTAATGGTTGAGATTCCTGTTGTTGTCTCGTTGGTTACGAGTTCGATTCGATTCCCTCATTACTAAAGTTTTATTCACCCAACAATTTACCATAAGTCATCTAATGTTATTGCTAGTAAGTTTACAAATATATTTATAAGCAAAATATGTTTTTATGCACTAATAATATTCTTTTTACTCAACGTATAGGTGATATGTAACTATATATATATATATATATATATATATATATATAAATGTATGGTACTTTTTGTATTTTTTGGAGTATAATTTTTTTTCATATTTTTAATATTATCATATCTCTTATATTAAAATTAAAAATTATGAATAATTGGTTGATGATTTTTGAAAAAAATATCTTCTACATTTTAAAATTAAAATCGAATAAATTTAAAATTATACTTTTACAAACAAACTTCAATTGAGTCTTTATATGAAATCAAAATTATATTTTTAGCCATTTAATTTTGTCTATAAATAATTTTAATTGCATTTGCGTTTTTACGTGTCTGTTTATGTGTTTCTGAGTTTCCACGTCTGTTTCATGAGCGGCCCTCCTGAATATTCTGTTCAAGATCCGCCACTGGGGGTGTGGTACTTACACACACTCTGATGCTTAAGTCAGCATTGGAAATAGGTGATATGTGGTAATAAATGTGTACCTTATGCGCTGAGGGGATAACGCTTTTTATAGAGGATAGTGTCAATGTGTGGCGCGTTTTAAGTGATTGGTTATTTAAACTGCCCAATGACGAAAGTGAATCAAGGTCGTCCGCTTATGGATCATGGGCATGATTATTTTTATAGACATGGCCTTGATTTGTTTGGACCAAAGGGCTCTTGACCGATCCGGAACAGTAATTTATATTAGTTGACCAGGTCATGGATGTGCATAAAGGCCTACTTTGTTAATTATAGGATGGTAGAGAACATGGCCAGCTGATGAGCGGTTAGCTGTTTGGCTCAACACTTAGTCGTTTTGGTCGTAACTTAGCTGTTTGAGGATATATGCAAGTTATACAGGCTTACAAAGTCAAAGGCGTGCAAAAGACTTATTTTCGTAGAAATAGGATCATGGATGATGTGGATATTTGATGCGACAACCTACAAATCAGCTGAGTAGGCGGTTTTGGGCTGTAACTTAGCCAAATGGGCAGCTACCTACACTTTTGTTGTTGGCTATAAATATGGTTTGTGTAGGTTTCTATGTAGTCTATGTCTATAAATACATATGTATATTTTTTTTTTGACACAACGATTCAATGAAACACAAGTCTTTACTTATTTACTTTTCCTTTATGCTTTTATCCGTTATTTTCATGCAATCTTAGTTTAGTAATTCAACCTTCTACACTAGATGATTTCTAAAGTAGTCTAGGAACCCATTGAGAAACAGAGTCCCTTTCTCAGCGTTGCGAGTTAGCCAAAGTAACATTTAATCAATTGAGCAAACACCTAGTCGGCTAAACACCAAATACTCATACTACAAAAGGACCATCTCCATTTCTCAAAAGAAATGGAGGGTTCCATTTGGAGAGGGAAAAATACAACAATAATGGTGGGCTCTACATATAATTATTATAATAAATTTAATTAGATACATCAACATTGTTGTGTCTTTCTCTCTCTCTCTCTCCAAATGGGACCACCCTCCATGGTCTTTTAAATTAAGATATCTCCCATATTTATGGACCTGGATCCCTGTAGTTAAGTTATGGTGCAGTCACTACTGTCAATAGATACTGCCCATATGATACAGATCAGATGGTTATGATTTAACTTCTAAATAGCAGATACAAAATACAGCTTTAAATCTAGACCATCAGGTCATAATTATAGGGTTAAGATCGTGATTGCTGTTAAAGTTAACAGCAGGGAATCCACTTCCCATATTTAGGAACAACACAAAGTCTTTTACCCTTAACTATAGCGTGAAAAACGTATGACTCGATTGATAGGAACAATAATCTCGAGTGTGAATTTCCTACAAAAAGTCTTAGTAAATCTTTCAACATTCTTAAGAATAAGGTGGTTATAGAAATTAAAATAAATTTTGATTTTAAAATATCATCTAATCATAATGGGAATCTTTATTCTCAACCTTTGCCTTAAGAATATTTTTATGAGAATTATGAAAATTAGCGGGAGTTGCTTTAACTAAAAATCCTATATCTGCCTAAATTGTGATTTCTTTATTTTTTTTTATTAAAACGCCTAATTAAACTGCGATGAATATTAGTCTTATTCCTATACTTGAAACAAACACTCCACAAAAAACCTAAAAGGAAAAATGGAAAATAGGGGGCCCATACTTCGTGCAACCCCCCTCTATTCGGTAGACACCCCCAAAACTAGCGAAAAGACCAAAATGCCCTTAATGAAACGAGTGCTTCCATTTTTTCGGAGATTACGATGGTTCGGCAGTTCCCCATCGAACCGGTTCGAAAGTTTACCACCGAGTATTGTACAGACACCCCCCTAATATTGAAATTACCAAGTTCAGACATTACAAATGAATCAGTTCGAATGTAAATTAGCGAACCATTGTTAAATACGACAGATATTTTATGTCGTTCAACGGCTCAGATTCCACCGTCCATTATCATCAACGACTTAAGATTATTCAAAAAAACAATCAAACGTGCCAGAAAAACTAGTGACCGATATTTCCTTTGGAAATTGTGTTACAACGGATAGAATTTCAATAGTTCTGATCATATAAAATCAACGGTTCACGTTCCACCACACCTATTATAAATAGGTTCTCACATTTCACCAACTTTCATACAAACACTATACTCACATTTCTTCTTCATCTTCTCTGCTTCTTCACAAATACCCTACCCCCACCTACTGAAATGGAATGACAGTTGTGCCCAACCCAGTACTCAAGTGACAAATTCCTAACTGTCCTTCATCACCGTGGAACTGTCACCAACAGGGAAGATGGTGTGTATTTTCACCGTCACAATCATATCTTCTGTAGGTTGAATAAGAATATAACGCTCACCCAGTTAAAGGAAAAGGCAGAGAGAAAGATTCGCCAAGAGGGAGAGTGGCGTAAAGACGTAGGTCGTTTACGTTATCGCAAGTATAGTTGTGGAGACGACGAGGTTGTTCGTTATTCAGCTATGCAGATCCGGAGCGACGATGACATTCGCACCATGATGGAAGCCCATAATGTTCCAATGGGACGTAGTATCTTGGAGCTATATGTCGAAACAACACGCACTCCGAACAATATCATTTATCTTTTGCAACAGGGATTTCCAAAATAATCAGCAGTTTCGTTATTGTTTCTTTAGGTTTATTTTTATCGTTTTATTTGTCGTTCTTGTTTCGTTATGTTCCAAAAAATTGAAATAAAGATTGAATGTTTCATTTTGTATTTTCGCAAGATGTCCTTCAAATAAAGATAGAATAGAATGTTAAACAACACCTAATCCGTTAAATTAAAACATCCCAAATATAAAATAACAATAATTTGTAAATTAAAATAAAACAAAACGAGATCAGTTGTCATCTTCACCAAATGACGACCCACTGACAGAGACTTGTTTCTTCATTGTCACTAACTTCATCACCAGAGACATAATTTGCAAGGAATGCCTGATAATCCGAATTAGTCGAGTCTGAAGCATGTGAGTCAGCATCTTCTTCGTCAAGCAATATTTTGACAACATTGAAACGACCATCCTGAATATACGTAATTGAAATTTCAACACTGTCCACATCCTTGTATGCACTGTAGATAGCATGTGTATCAACTTCCATAAATCCCATATTACGGATACGTCTCTTGACATCAATGTAGACATGGCCATTATCAGCTTGTAGGATAACATTGCGAGGCAATGTGTTGCCAATTTGCTGAAAAACATTTTGTGGAATATTGACGTGATTCTGCAATTCAATATAAATCATATAATTGTAAATATCAAGCTAACTAGAACTAATAAATATATTGAATAGTTTGAATACTTACGTCAGTTCGTTGGATAACAACCACGAATTTCATATCTGAAAATTTATACAAAACGGGCATTTAAAGTCCTGAAAAACACAAATTGGCCAGGTTCGTACCTTAACTAACGAGCTGGTTTGGAACTTTGAGGCCGAACCAATTCGTTTTTAAACTACTGAGTACACAGGTTCGGACCTAAAGTCCCGAACCATGCAGAGTTTCAGAAAAAAACGAAACGAAACCAAACGGAAAGATTTCCGTACCTGTTTGATTACAGATTTTCAAGAAAACACGAAAAGAAACGTAAGGAAAAGTGAATCAATATGGATTTGGAAGTGGGTGAGAGAGATTGATAGGGAGAATTGGAGAAATTGGGTTTAAGGTTGGAAAGGAGAGAGAGAGAGAGAGAGAGAGAGAGAGAGAGAGAGAGAGAGAGAGAGAGAGAGAGAGAGAGAGAGAGAGAGAGAGAGAGAGATGAGGCTTAATAAAAGAGGGGTATTTTGGGGGTATTGGGGGGTTGGGGGTGTCTCTTGAGTAGTGAGGAGGTTGTATGAAGTATGGCCCAAATAGAGAGGTTTTATTCACAAAAATGGGCCAATTAAAATTAGGCCCATTATTTTTTTTGACAATAAAAATTAGGCCCATTATTGGCTTCACCACCATCAACATTGAATTGTGAATAAACCCTGAAACCCTAGAATCGCATTGGCATTTTGCAGTAGCGCAGGAAAAGCTTCCTCTTCTTCGATCTCATTTTTTCAAGGTAACCTGCTTCACCTTCTTTGTTTCTATCCCAAATACTCATACCACATTGTGGTAATTTATCAAGCAAATTGAATATTTTTCATACTTTATTATTATTGATTTTCTTTCAATTTTTTGATTTATAGTGTAAAAATGTCGCTGGGAGAGGTTGCTTGCAGCTACTCGCTCATGATCCTTCACGATGATAACATCGCCGTCACTGTATCCTTATTTGCATTTTTTGGCTTAAGGTCCCATTTTCTCTTTTTGTCATAGATTTTCAATCAATTTAGAATGAGATTGGAATTGGGTTTTGAGAAAAGAAAATTATTTTAATGGAGTTGAAAGAAGAAGGATTGTTACTTTTCTCTATATTAGCAAATATTAAAATCAAATTCATCCTCAAAGATTAATTATGATCTATGAATGTCAAATTAGTCCTCATGCATCTTAGGTGTTTGTTAAAACTCAAATTGCTGCTCATAATATAACTTTTTAGTTAAAGTCAAATTACTGCTCAAAGGATAACTTCTGGCTAACCTAATGGTGTCATACAATTTCATGGACCAAATTGGAGTATGACTTAGCTATAATTCATTTTCTCCATGAGCATTAATTTTGGAATGAAGTTTTTTAAAACTGGAATTGGGATTGAACTTTTCTTTTGGTGATGAAGGAAAATGGTTTCTCCTTAAGTCATTATTAATAGGGTGAGAAGATTTCAACTTTGTTGAAGGCTGCAAAGGTTGATGTTGAAGCTTATTGGCCAAGCTTATTTGCTAAACTTGCTGAGAAGAAAAACCTTGATGATTTGATATTGAATGCCACTGGAGGTGGTGCTCCTTTTTCTGTTTCAGTCCCAGCAGCTGCCACTGGCGGTAGTGCTGCCACTGCTACTCCCGTCGAGGAGAAGAAGGTAGATTTTTGCTGGAAATAATGTTCTTGTTGAACTTTGTCTTTTGGCTGTTGGTATCTAATTTGCATTTTTGGTTGCAATGTTGCAGGAAGAACCCAAGGAAGAGAGTGATGATGACATGGGATTCAGTTTATTTGATTAGGAGAACTTTCAGTATTATGATATTATCTAGTCCTCTTTTTGAACTAGGTCATGGGTAGTCACTCAGTTTCATTTTGTTTTGATTGCATTCAACTTTTTTAAGAATCTAAGAATGAAAAGTTATGTCTCTTCTTTTGGCATGCATTGTGCAAACATGTTACTGTTTACAGGTCTCAAATTCTACCATGCTCCTTACCAATTTATCAATGTTTAGTTTTTTTGGTGTACTAAATTTAGGGTGAGGGCATGGCGCCCCAGTCTAAGGCAGGGAAGACCTTCGGGCTCTCTGAGCACTTACGGGTGGGGAGTTGAACTCAAGACCTCTCGGATACAACTCCTGTCGTGCTCCACTAAGCCAACCCCTTTGGGGTTGTTATCATGTTTAGTTCATAAATGGTAAATTATATCATTTCTCTTTTTTTCTTCTGATAAATAATTAATTGTATCATTTCTTATAAACGATTAGATTAAACCAGATGCACGTATGAGTAATGAGTAGATATTTAGGCGTGTTGCGGTATTATCAGAGGTTTTATCAAATTTAGACTATTACACAATGTTTGCTGGATATGATGGTGCAAATTTTCAGATTCAAACTCCAATTTAAGCATAGTTCTAAGATTGCTGAAATCCTTGACAAGGAAAAATGTCCTGTATTGTCTCCTCGATAATCCGTGATCAGGTTTGACTATTTATCCTGACTAAATAATCAATAAAGTAAAAATGCAATAATGAACGATAACCTACCATCCTAAGGCAGAAGAAAAAAATTAATCTGTCCAAATTTGGCACACAAGTCTCATCTCCTTGTTTTCCCAGCATAACCTGATTATCCTAATGAATTATCACTCCTCTTTTTAGTGCGAATACTGGAGTGGAGTACCTTGATTTGAAATGTAAATCTTTATTTCTATGTAAATTTCTAACATTTAATTTAAAGAACACAACAAAAATAATTGAGTTAGAATGAAAACAAATTAAGGGAAAAACATAATCAGAAGCACCATGGGTTGTGAACTTCTTGAGAATGAAACCAGCAGAAACTTCTCTAACATCTTTGTTCTCATTATGGAGTCGCCACGTTTTCCTTTGCCTGTGGAGCAATCTCTTCTCCATCAATTCCAGGCTCACTGCCAGGAACTCCCAACTTTAGCAGCACTTCCTCCCACTTCTTAGCAGGTCCCTAATCCCAAAACAATATTCAGTTACTCAAGTTGAGTGAAAAAAATTTACCATGGATTGGTAGCCTTACAATAGTAGAGGAAAAATAAAAAGAAAAAGCACTATCCTGGCACAACTTTTAATATACTACCAAGGTTTCAAATTGCGATTGCAGTTGCAATTTGGCCACATAGACATCAAAAATCTTGATGTTGCGGCCAGACCGTTTTTCAAAACCTTGTATACTACTAAGGTTTTGATCTCACTCACCTTCCATGAAAGATCTAGAGCCATGCAGTTCTTGATCATTTCAGTAAAAGCTAGAGTTCCAAAGACTGCAAGGGCCCTTTTGACAGTCTTTGCTAGAGCATCCACATCTGCAGGATCCACAGCTTCACACTAAAGCAAAATAACAGACAAAAAAAGATAATGGTTAGTGTATAGTACTTTAGCTACTACGGACACTTGCATATTTATGAAAACTGATAGGTATTACTTCAACATTGAAGGGACCAATCTGAAATCCAGTGAAACCTTCCTTGACTGTATCAACTAATCCACCTGTTGAGGCAACAATAGGGACCTAGCACAATCCAATAATTGAAGTTGAATTAAATGTAAGATAAATGATTAGAGGAAATCTTATAGCTGGAAAAACCAGTAGGACAGAAGAATTGTTTAAAGCAGGAATTTTACAGTTCCATAGCGCATAGCTTGTAACTGAATGAGGCCACAAGGCTCAAATCTGCTAGGAACCAATATAAAATCAGCTCCAGCAATTATCATGTGAGCTAGGGGAACATTGAATTTTGCAACTCCTCTCGCCTTGTCAGGGTATGCTGTTTCAAGTTGCTGAAGTTGCTTTTCCATATCCTTTTTGCCTGTTCCCTAAGAAATAGCGTAACATATTTAAATGAGATTTCTAGTTCTTTTTCTTTATGTAAGAATGGCTAAGAAAATCATGTTTACATTTGTTGTCGTTTTATATACTTACTAGGGCTACTATCTGAACATTCTCCTTAATAAATTGGGGAATGGATTCTACTAGAATATCAGAACCTTTTTGCTCTTCAAGCCTACCAATAAAACCAATGAGAGGAATATTTCTATCAACTGGCAATCCAACTTCTGCTTGAAGAGCTTCTTTCAGAAGAGCCTTTCCTTCCAATACCTAAGTAGAAACATTTGTTAAAACTCTGTCATGTAGCTATTTTTCTTATGAGCCATATGACACAGTTTAGAGAAAACAATTCTTACTGTTGTAGCATTGTATTTGACAGTTATATATTTATCAGTGGATGGATTCCACTCCTGAACATCCATTCCATTCACGATTCCGATAATACCGGTTCGGCGAAGGATGTTGTCCAACTCCACTCCTTTATCTGGGCCTGACACTAGTTCTTGAGCATAGTAAGGACTAACAGTTACAACCTGGTGTGCTTCTAAAATTCCAGCTTTCATCCAATTGATTTTCCTTCCAAGAACTGGTTTAACATGCCTACAAGATTAGAACATTATTTAGTAGTTAGCTTTTGATATTGAATAGGATGGTTACAATACAATTCACATTTGATGAAAAACATACCCATCAATGAAATCAAAGGAGCTTCTAAATTGATCAGGGAGGTTGAGAAGTGAAAAGTCCGCGAATGCGAATCTGCCTTGGTAAGCAATGTTGTGGATACAAAAAACAACCTGAAAATAGACCAGATGCATCAGTTATTCAATAAACCTAAAACTAGAAAAGTTTCTTATAAAGTGGACCAGTGCTACCGAAAAATAATCCAGTGTGATTCAGACCTACCCGAGCATTCCTAAAAATGCCAATTGGTTGGTACATAGATTTCAAGTAGCAAGAGATAAGTGCAGTGTGCCAATCATTAGCGACGAAAATGACATCTTCACCTGCGTATCGGAAATTAAAACAACATGCTTAAAAGACTGCTGGTTTTGAGGAACTTCATTTAAGACTTTTGTCCATACCATATGGTCCTGAAAAATATTCATTGGACTTAAGATTCAGAACCCTTGGTGCTTCCAGAGCTGCCTGTAAGATTAATTCAAAAAGAAAAAGTCAATGGAAAAATAGGAATACTGAGTTGAGAAATATGAAAACAGATTATATAACTCATTATTAGAACCTGACAGAACAAGCTAAAACGTAGTTGGTTGTCTTGGTAATCTTCTCCTGCAGCAGGTCCATAAAGTTTTGTTCCACTTTTTCCCCAGACCTTCAAGTTCAATCATCTGTGAGTATCTGAAAACAAAACAGTGAATGTATAGATGAAGAAAAGAGAAATGTTCCAACCTTTTCAAGAAACATAGGATGATCTACAAAGACGCGGTCAACCCCTCTTTTGAAGCAATGGAAGAAGCCAACTTTTTCCTTTCTATCTCCTACTTTCACCTGTAATGTAACAGTTTACAGTGCTTTTAATTATAGAACATATTTTGATGAAATTTCTTCCATGAAGATGAAAATGTAAACATGATCTTTCATATGGTAAAGGATATATACCTCAACTGTTACACTTGTATCCCATGCATCTTTGTATTGGTCATAACGTGGAGCGACCGTCATAACTCGATGTCCATTAGCCTAAAGAAGGATCAATCAGAGTAGTACTAGTACCAACAGACCCGTTAACACACTCTTTCCAACACATTCACATTCTATATAATTGGATAAAATTCATGTGAGTCACGTTAAATCATATAGGTCTAATTTCCTCTTTGGTTGGACTTCCCAAAGTTATGAGATTCACATAAATTTCATTTGATGACACTGAGTGTAAGGTTTTAAATTGCAATCACGATGATATCGCAACGTGATTACATAGGCCTCTAAAACCTTTGTATTTCGGTTAATGACCACAATTATAGTGCATCAGAAAGACCGTGTTGCTAGTATTTTTCATAAATGTATATAACTAGTAACTAATTTATCAGAAAAGAGAAAACCATAATGGTAAGCTTACTGCTAATGCTGGTGGGAGACCACCTAGAACATCACCTAAACCACCAGTTTTGCTCCATGGACCAACCTCAGTTCCTACAAAGATCAAATTCATGCCACAAATTATGATACCTGAAGCCCTAACATTCTTCTCTTGAAGACCCTTCCTCCTAGCTTTCATTGCCTTCATTTCAATTGGGGTTCTATTTACTAGCTCATCCAAAGGGTTCAAAATTCTCAGTCCATTATATGTATTTTTCTGACTTAGAGAGCGAAGTCCCATTGACACCCCTTTAGATTCACAAGAGATAGCTGTTCCATGGTAGACATTGTTTGAACTTCTGGATACTATGCTACTTGAAGCAGCCATAGTTGCCATTTTTTACACTGAAATTAAAAAAACAAAAATTCCATTAGCATTGAATTTATTTTCCATTTTCTGATAGAACTGAAACTAGTATATCTGTGTACCACTACAACATTTGTTCTGAGAGTACATAATAGTGAAATTCAAGAATGGTAATATAAGAAACCATGTTTCTAAGGCTTAATTAACAGCAGTTGACAACCATATGGCCCATATTAAATTAACACAGAAGTTTAAGGCTTCAAATTTGAAATTCTTATATATATATATATATATATATATATATATACACACACACACACACACACTAACTAACCAGTCAATGAAGCACACAGAGAGGTTGAAGTTGAACTAAGCTTAGAGGATTGGCACCAGCAGGGTCAAGGAACAAGGAGGCTGCAGCATTTTAGTGATGTTTAAAAGGAGTAGCTTTTTTTGTCAAAAAAAAAAGGAGTAGCTTTTGGCTTTCAAATTCCACGTGGCAACTATAAAAAGATTATTTGTGTATTGCAGTGCATAGACACCTCAAAAATAATTAGAGGCTTACAACGTTTTGAGACTCTAGAAGTTTTGTGGGGTCTGGTTGCTGCATATGAATAATTCGAATATGCCCTCGTGCTGAATGAAGCATTAAAATATTTAAAAAATAAGAGCTTGGGAAACACCTTTTTTTGGCTTAATTTGTCTTTTTTTAATTACAATGGCTTAATTTGACTTGATAACTAAATATTAATATTGAATTCTACCAAAGAAATATATTAATATTGAATTAATAACTCTCTGTCTATTCAGGAATGATTTATGAGATGAGTTAAAAGCGTCATCCTATTAGTTTATTTCATTTTCTAAGTAGTAGATAATTAATGAACTATTTTTCTGTTAATTTCCAAACTGACTACTATTTATTATTAAAAAATATTTTAAATGAATAAGTTATTCATGTCTTTTGGGTTATAAAGTTTTTTTTCCTGGCCAGGTTTTTAGACTTGTAATGTGCCAAAGCTAAACTTGAAGACAAGTTATATTAAAAAGATGTGTGGTGGCAAAAGAATGGAGACAAATTGGGTAGGCTATTTATTTAAGTTAGGGGCACTTTTTTTTGAGTGGAAGTTTGGAGCACTTCATGGTAGTTTATGTGGATAAGGAGGAACAAAGTGTGAGATTAATTAATAAATAGAGTAAAATAGATACTATTAACGAGGCATAAAACAAATTTTATTTGCGGACATTTTCTGTTACAGAAAAAACTTTAGGTTTGGCCATGTTTTGTTTTTCCGTACTTCTTCACTAGCTTAGAACTTCACTCTTAAGTATCAAGATTGCTTCCAACTTGTTTAATATTTATGTTTAATTAGAGTTAAAGTGGGTGAATTGCACACTAAAATTAGGTATAGTTTACACTTAAAAACCCTTTAGATATTTAGGCAATTTTGGTGTTTATCCGAGAGCCATGAAATTTTGCTAACAAAGCTTATTTGTAGATTCAAACTTCCTTCCATAATTGTCTTTGATAATGGAACTTGATTTTCTAGCTCACTTGTTAATGCGTTTAGTGGTGAATTTGCTTGAACTTTACTTCAACTGAACATTCACTGGGAAATGCGAAACACTAGAGTCAGCCAACAAGGTGCTGCTAAATGGATTGAAGAAGCATTTTGGTTGAGGAGAAAGTGAGATGGGTGGACAAACTTCCTCAAGTCTTATGGTCATGTCATATAGAGCTCTCAATTTAGGCTCAGTCCAACGGATCAGCCTTAAAAAATAGAGGCCCAAAAAGCATGAGGTCATTTTGGCCCAGCCCATTTGGCCGATGGCTGAACTGGGCCAACTTTTTTATACTTTTTGAACACCTTTTGTGCTTCCTTTTATTAAGGCACATACTTCGTCCAACCCCCTAGCTACTTAGTAGACAGTGCGCCGAACCAGTTAAAATGCAGCGTGAGGGGGTGTTTCATGTGAGGGTATTTTGGGAATATTTAAGAGTTGGGGTGCCCAGTGAGTAGCTGTGGGGTTGGACGAAGTATGGGCCTTTATTAAAATGTGAAGTGCGTCGGCCCGGCCCATTAGCCCTGGTGTTTTGGGGTGTGTTGGACTACAAAAACGTATCCTAGTAGATAATTGGGTTGGCTCAGTCCACTTTTACACTTTGGCCTATTAGATTGGGCCGTGCCGGGAAGGGAAGGCCGGTTTGGCAGCTCTAATACCATACCACACCGAATTCATCCACTGAAGGAACACTTTAGATGAGGGAATGCAAGTTCCCGTAATGCTCTGCTAGGGCATAGGAAGGGGTTTGTTCCCTCAAAGGGTTTTGTTTCCTAAAGGACAGATTTTTCAACTATCATTCACAGTTCCCCAGAATTCAATACCTGCTACTTTCCAATCAACCTTAAAGCAGGATTATATTCCTTTCTATTATACAAAAGTTATTGCTAAAATCCAAGCCTCATCTTTATTACACGTTGTTTTTAGACAAAAAATGACCGTTGAGATCTATTACACAACAAACAACAAAAACCCTAAGACTTTTTGCAGCAACACTGTTTCATCCAGGATCTCCAAACCTCTCACAATCACCTTAGCTACTTTCATCTTCTTCAAACCTTTCACAATCTCTTCAGTTGTGATACTCCTGCTACTTTCTTTGGCAACCTGCTATAGAAGATCTATTCTTTTGACTGTACAACCTTCCCTCCAATGGCTTCCAGTTCTTCATCTATCCCTCCTCTTGGTTGTGACCACCCTGAGGAACTATCTGAAGCTTTAATACCTGCGAATGTAAACAGTCTGGAGTCAGCAAAAAGGACTCTAGTTGGTCAACGCTACACCAGCAAATCTCAGAACAGAACTGCAGCAAAGGGGATTATTATCAAAGCTTGGTCTGCCTACAAAAATCTTCAGATTTCGGATTTAGGTAAGAACAAGTTCTTATTCACCTTTGAAACAGAGAAAGATTGTAGAGAAGTCCTAAATAGAGCACCATGGTATTTTCTGAACCACTTAATGTGTCTCCAATATTGGAATCCTTCCATAACAACTGATGAAATAGTGTTTAGTTGGAATCCATTCTGGATCCAAATGCATAATATCCCTATGGAGTTTCTTAATAGCACCAATGGCACAACTATACTTCAAAAGATTGGTAAGGTGATAGAGATAGAGGAATCTATCTTGGAAGGACGTGTTCTCAGGACTTTTCTAAGAGCTAGAGTGCTGCTAGACATTACTAAACCTCTCCCAGTAGGATGTTGGATACCTAGGAAAAATTTGCCAAAGGTATGGGTACAATACAAATATGAAAGATTGCAAGATTTGTGTTACAATTGTGGCTGCCTAGGTCATGAACAAAGAGTGTGCAAAGAGACAAAACTTATGGCTACCTATTGCAACTCTCTTCCAAAATACAATCAGAATATTGTGGTTCAACCAGCCAAATCCATAGCTGCAGTCCTTAAAGAACATAAGCGGAGGTATGGTGACTCAACTAAGGCCTCTGCTCACAGCTTTCAAAAACAGCAACATGATAAGGGACACTCTAATGATCCAAACATTAAAGAGGCAGAGGAGGAAAGTGAGGAAGTATTAAGAGAAAGAGTCAGAAAAGCCTGGGCTGAAATGATAGCCAATTGTTCCTCAGGCACTGGCACTGTACCTAACACTCATGGTGATTCAGCTAGTGGATTTCGAGTCAGAGATGTTACCTTTGAAGATTCACTAGCTAATACTCCTACTGGTGACTATCCAATGCCGTATGAGGCACATCTTAATGATGAAGAATTGGCAAATTATAGGAAAAGTCAACAGCAACAATTGCTTACTAGTAGTAGTCAAGCTGATGAATTCCAAAAAAGCAAGCAACCAGATTTTCAATGCCCTATATGGAGACAAAAAAGACTTGAAGAATTATGGGAAGAAAAGAAAAGGAGAGCAGCAAAAGTGGTTGATGAATTGATGCAACAAGTTAGAATCCAACTTGGTAAACAAATTCCAATGCAAATAAACTATCCTCCCCAACAAGGACTACTGAAAAATGAGAACATCAAGGAAAAAAGTGAGATGAGTACCACTAAAAGAGAATCAATGATGAAGTACTTTGAGGCTCAAGGGATCAAAAATCCAATGCTTCATGGCAAACTGTCAACAACCATCCCCTCGAGTCCTCCAAAGTATCTCCAGGACTAGGACCAAAGAATATTGAAGATCTTCACCTTGTCAAGGAGGATATAGGTCTGAAATCACCTATAATCTCCATGGATTATCCAAGCCCTGAAAATCAAAAAGTAATGTATGAGGGAGCAAACATTTCACCTTCTAGAGCAACTATTATCAAGAGACAAATGATCAAAGACAGCAACATGGAAAAAAAGGAAAATAAATCTGATGCTACATGCAATTTCAATATATCTAGTACAGTAGGGCAGAATTTTCCTATGGAAAACAACTCTATGTGGAGGGAACCTCCTAAGCTTCTACAATCTTCACCTAAAGAGTACTTTGTGGAATTCCCTTTAGAGGAAAACAAACAAGAGAATGATTGCATGCTCCAACAAGAAGAAGAGAGGGAGCTGGCCTTTACTCTTGACTCTGGACTCCACCTGAAAAAGAAAAAGGGGAAGATCATGAAGACATATGTGAGGCTGTCATCTCTAAGAAACCTAGAATGGAAGATAACAACATGTGCATGATTGATGATAAATTTACTAAGTTTGTTCGTGGTCACAACAACAAATATAAGGCTGAGGAGGCGGACCATTCCATTCCCCCAACCTCCAAATGACTTGTGTGAGTTGGAATTGTCGAGGTTTGGCGACGGCCTCAACAAATAGGGAACTAAATGGTCTTGTGAGAGACCATAAGCCGGCCATTATTTTCCTTATGGAAACCAGAGCCCATAAGGAAAGAGTACGAAGAGTGAAAAGGAAGTTCAAATATCAACATGTTTTCTGTGTTGAGTCCCAAGGTACATCTGGGAGTCTTGCTCTTCTCTGGAATTACTATTATGAGCTGCAAATCCTTGAATCCTACTCCAACTTTATCCACACTGCTGCTAGGGAGAGAAGATCCGGTATTTGCTTTGAAATCTCCTTTATATATGGAAATCCAACTTTTGCTAACAGGAGAGCTTTGTGGGCTAAGGTTGCTAGACTCAAACCAATCAGGGATGGTCCATGGTTTTGTGTGGGTGACTTCAATGAGATGCTCAGTGTTGCTGAAAAGGATGGATTAAAGGATGTAGAACCAATTAGGGTGAGGTTTTTCAAAGAGTTCTTGGAGGATACGGGGCTGATGGACTTCAAGCTACAAGGATGCAGATTCACTTGGGTTAGCAATCCTCGTGATGGTTTTATTACTAGACAAAAGATTGATCGTGTGCTTGCTAATTGGTCTTGGAGAAATTTATATCCTCATGCTATTGCCACTGCTCTCCCTATAGTTAATTCAGATCATTCTCCTATTTTGTTCAAGCCTAAACCTCCTATTTTGAGTGGAAGATCCTTCAAATATGAAGCTATATGGGAGGATCATGATAATTGTAGATCTAAAGTAACTAGTGGATGGAATAAATCGTCTCATGATGACGTTTGGTTAAATTGGGATGGGAAAGTCAAAGCCTGCACTTCTCATTTAAACCAATGGAATAAGAAGACTTTTAGAAATGCCTCCAAGGAAATTCACAAGCTCACAGCCCAGATTGAGCTTGAAATTAACAAACCTCATGCCACCACTGATTGGAACTGGGTTGATTTTTCCAGGAAGGAAGTTGATAGGCTTTGGAAACAAGAGGAGATTTATTGGGGTCAGAGATCCAGAATTAAATGGCTTAATTGGGGAGATAAAAACTCAAAATTCTTTCATGCATCTACTGTTCAAAGAAGAGATAGGAATAGGCTCCTAAGAATAAAAAATGAGGTTGGGGTCTGGTTGGAAGGTCAGAGTCAAGTTATGGAAGGCGTTTGGTCCTTCTATAATGATTTATACTCCTCAGAACAACCATCTTGTATGGATCTATGTCTTGACACTATTCCAAACTGCATATCCTCTGACCTGCCCGATCACCTTCAAAGAAGTTGAAACTGCTGTTTTTGATCTTGGAACTTATAAGGCCCCGGGGCCTGATGGGTTGTTTTTCCAAAAGAATTGGAGTTCTATCAGGAAGATGTGTTCAAAGTTGTCTCAATGTTCTTCACTGATGGTACCCTAGGGGAGGAAACCAATTTTACTAATGTAACTCTCATCCCTAAAGTGCCTATCCCTGAAACTATTTCCCAATTAAGGCCTATAAGCTGTTGCTCTTTCTTGTATAAAGTGATAGCCAATGTTTATGTGGCAAGACTTAAACCTATCATGGGTAAGATCATCACCCCACAATAAAGTGCTTTTGTAGGAGGAAGACTCATTCAAGATAATCTGGTAGTGGCTCATGAAGCCTTTCACTTTTTGAAGAAGAAGCAAGGGAATGGTGGCAAAGGTGTTGCAATAAAGCTAGACATGAACAAAGCTTATGACAGGGTTAACTGGGACTTCCTACAGTCTGGTAACTTCAATCTCCTATTCTTATCAAATTAATTGCTTCTCCTCTAGAAAAGTTCATCCTCAGAGGGGAATTAGGCAAGGAGATCCTCTTTCTCCCTACCTGTTTATTATGGTGTTTGATGTGTTATCAAGAATGATCTCTAAAGCAAGTGATTCTAATCTCTTACATGGCTTAAAACTTGCTGAAAGTGCACCCACCCTCACTCACTCTTTCTTTACTGATGATGTCATTCTCTTTACAAAAGATAGCACTGAGGATATCTATCAACTGATAAAGATCTTAAACACCTTTACTAGTGCTTCAGACCAAAAAATCAACCTAGCCAAATCTGGCATTGTTTGTGGCTGCAAAGTGACTCGAGAGCTCAGAACCAAAATCTCATCCATCTCAAGTATCCCAATCTGGACTCATCTTGGCAGTTACTTAGGAGTTCCAGCTGAATGGGGTGGATCTAAGGTGCAAAGCCTCAACTGGCTCAAAGACAATGTTATTAACAAATTAGAAGGTTGGAAAGGTAACCTTCTTAATCAGGCAGGGAAAGAAGTTCTGATTAAGTCTATCATTCAGGCTATTCCAAGTTATATTATGTCTATCTTGACTCTTCCAAAGACCTTCTGTGACTCATTAACCTCAATTGTGGCTAAATTTTGGTGGAAAGCAAATGACAGGTTCAATGGGATTCACTGGAAGAGGTTTGAGGCACTCTACTCCCCTAAGAGCAAAGGGGGACTTGGTTTCAAAGAATTTAACAAGATTAATACAGCCCTGCTTTCTAAGCAGGTGTGGAGGCTAGCCAATGACTCTTCTTCCTACTGGGCATCTACTCTTAAAGCAATATACTTCCCTAATTGTTCATTTTGGGAAGCTAAGCCTAAAAGAGGATCTTCTTGGGTGTGGAGTAGTCTTTCTCAAGGCAGGGAGCTTCTAAGAAACACAGGTAGATGGATTGTTGGTGCAGGGCAACATATTGACATAGTCAAGGATAATTGGCTGGCCTCGGGTGAGAAAGCCTCATTAAACCCTAATGCCACTGTTGCTGTTGTGAGGGTTCTGCTGGATAACACCAAGCATTGAGATATCAATCTTCTGAGGAAAAATCTGTCTCCTAAGAGTGCCATAGAAGCCATAAAGACCCCTGTATCCTGGTCTTCCTCTGCTGATTATCTTTCTTGGCCTCATAATAAGGAAGGTATCTACACTGTCAAATATGGTTACAGGGCTCTCCTAGATTTATCTCCTGCGGTGCCTATACCTACAGGCCCCTTCTAGTTCCTACTCTATTCCTGAATCTCTTTGGGAACTAATTTGGGAAGCTTCAATTCCAAATAAAATCAAGCATTTCATTTGGAAGGCCTACCACAACATCCTTCCTACTAGAGAGAATCTGTGCAAGAAAAGAATACCTATCACTCCTCAATGTCCTATATGTGGTAAAGAAGTTGAAACTACTTAGCACATTTTCTTAGTCTGCCCTTGGACTAAGCCTCATTGGTTTGGATTACAAATTGTTCCCGTCCCTTCTCTAATTGGGATTACTAACATCCAAAATTGGCTTCTAGACTTTCTGGGATCTCCATTGGCTAAGGAAAACCAACTCTCAACTTGGCTACTCTATGCTCTATGGAACATCTGGTTAGCAAGAAATGATTTGGTTTTCAACAATAAGGCTCCTAGTCCCTTAAATGTGTTACACAGGATTAAAACTCAATGCATGGAGTATATGGCAGCTTCAGTCAGCAAACCTAGAGGAGCAAATTGCTCAAATGAGGATATTTTGTACCAAGGGCAGGCCCCTCCAGTTTACTGGAGACCACCTCAGCCATCTTTCACCAAGATAAACTGTGATTCAGCATTTGATATTTCTACTGGGAAATGGCATACTGGAATTATTGTTAGGGATGATCAAGGAAGGGTACTTACTGCATCTTCTAGACAATTTTATGCTTGCTCTCCTCTTGTTGCTGAAGCTATCAGTTTACGCGATGCGGTATCTCTGGCGTGTAACCTCAACCTGGACAAAGTGGTTTTTGAATCAGATAGCCTAACTCTGGTTGAAGCTTGCAGAAAAAACTTAATCAGAGGTGAAATCTCAGGTTTGATAGAAGATATCACAAGTCTAAGATCGAATTTTCAGTTCTCTGGTATTACCAGGGTCAAGCGTGAAGGAAACCAGTGTGCTCACACTATTTCACTGTTTGCTCGTATCAATGGCTTGTCTGGTGCTTGGATTGCTCGCCCTCCTGACCTTCTGCGAAAAGCCCTGGTTATGGATGCACAAGCTCTATGGAATTGAATCATGTTGTTCTCTGTTGGGACCTCATGTTCACGTTCGTCAATTTGCATCAGATTCGGATCAAAGTCACCCATCGACGCTGGAAAGCTTCAGATCATCTCTCATCGATCCTCAATGCGTGAAGCGTCCAAGAGTCTTCATGCCAAAGGACCTTCGATTATAACTCTGGATTGCGTAGCCGTGTTCTGCGAAAACTCTTGGCAGCAATTTGGCAATTGTCTCAAGCTGTGAAGATTGCTTGCATTTAGGGTTTTACTTAATTAGGAATTTAGCATTTTACTGCTTCTGTCAATTGCTGCCTGTTTTAGCTCTCAATTATTGTATGTTGATTGTTGACAACTACCGGGTATGTGTTGTCTCAATTAGCCCATTGTGGTTCTTATAGTTCCTGGACCTATATTGTAACTATGGGTTATGTGGTTTGGGCCTTGCCCACCTAATCAATGAAATCATATACCCTTTGACCAAAAAAAAAGACTAGCCCACATGATTCTTATTGATGTTATGGAGCTAAGTGTAAGGATAAGATTAACACATGCAGACATGACTACAGTCATATGTGGAATGAATCTGAACCAATTGGACGAGGTAAGATAAGCAACTCATATCAAAGAGCTGGCTATAAGAAAGTACAACTTGGAGACGATTCTAAGAAACATCAAATGGGTTTACACCGAGTTCACAAGATGGGGTAACTAGAAAAGCTTGCCCGTAATTAGGAAGGACCCATTAGAGTAAAGGGGATAAACAAAAAGGGAGTTTGCAAGTTGGGACAACTAGATGAAGAACTCACATGACACACTTGAAATTCAGCCATTCTCTTCTTTTACTACAACTAGAGTATTTTCAGTGAGTATGACTTACAGTACTAAAGAAATGTTTAGTAATTCTTACTAAAAGGGTATATAGGTAATTTATCTAATAATTAAAAATATGATTAATCAATATCCCCTTTTTCTGAGAGTTATTTTTGGCTAAAATTTCGCTCCAGATACAGTACCAAAATCAAAACGTTACTATCATGCTTCAAACTTTCGTTCCATCTCTCTCGTATTTTCTGAAAAGAATTCACCACTGAAACAAATTCATCTCTATTTTGTTCATGCTAAAGCACCTCTCGTTTCATCTTTTATCAAAAAATTCTTGGTGTTTTTTTTCACACAAAAAAATATATATTCATTAACCACAGATTTGTACCATAATGGTTAGATGTCACTAGCCACAAATGTGCATAGCAACGGTTAGTGGCCACTAACCACATATATGGTTAGATGCCAATTGTTAGATGTCACTGACCACACATGTGCAGAGCAATGGTTAGTGGCCACTAATCGCAGATATGCATAACTGTGGTTAGATGCCAAACTAACCACAGTTTTGCATAACAATGGTTAAGTGCAGCAAAACCAGCCTGGAAACGAGAAGAAGAAGAAGAAATCAACCTGCATAATGAGACATCAATGGCGTAAAGGAAGAGCGTGCTTCAATGGTGCGGTTCAACGGTGTCCGTTTATGCATCAACGGTGTGCGTCGTGACCTATTTCCTTGCATGAGTGCATTTTTGCGACTTTCTTTGCGTGATGCAATCGCATGCAAAGAAGAAGAACGTGGAAAAGAGAAGAAGAACGTGAAAAAAAAGAGGAAACGTGAAAGAGAAGAACGTGGAAACAAATTCTGATTTAGTTTTGTAACTGTTCCTAAAAAATAAGGTCTGATTTAATGGTTAATTTAATTATTTAATTTTTTTTGGTGAAAACAAGGGGCATAAAACCCCAAGAAAACAACTAATCAAGATGAACTGTCAAGCCTCTTTTATCAGTGAAAACAAAACTGTCAAGAGAGGGAGGAATATCATCAAAAATACAACAAACTTCATCATAAGTAAGACTATCCTTAGCTAGCCGATCAGCAGCCCAATTAGCCTCTCTTGAAATATGCTTCCAACTAATCATGTCCTGAGTGGTAAAGATGCTCTGAATCTCTCTGATAAGTTGATGCAAAGGGTGCAAGTTAAATGTATCAGTTGTAAGCAACTCAATAGCCAAAGAGCTATCTGATTCCACAACGAAATTGCGGTATCCTCGACCCCAAGCTATACACACCCCATGATAAATGGCCCACATCTCTGCCTCTAAAATGGAGCAACGATCCAGCTTATGTGTGAAAGCAAATAAGAAGTCCACTGAATCATTGCGAAAAAGTCCACCACATCCAATATCATCCCCTAAGTTTGAAACAGAGCCATCACATCTCAAGGCGAAAGTACCACTTGGCGGCGGGCTCCAAGTATCAGTTCTACTCCAGTTCTCACCATTGATAGGGAAAACAAACTCAGACCTCTTCTTAATTTGGAGAATAGCATCAAATAGCTCAATAGATTTCCAGTAGATGGTCTGATATGACCAAGTTTTTTGTGAAAAGACCCAGTCGTTGCGAGCTCTCCAAATTTGCTCCAACGTAGCACCAAAGATGATGTGCCAGTTGGGGTTATCCTCAGAAAGACGTTTCTATTCTAGATTCTTGAACAACCATTGTTGCCAATCAATCGCAGCAAAGAAAGTAATGTCAGTATTACTTTTTAATTGACGCCAAACTGTGATTATTCTTTGACAATCTCTAAAGCAGTGAAAGAAAGACTCTTCTTCTTTACCACACACCGGGCACAAAGGGGAACTCACCATTTTCCTTCTACATCTTTCTCTATTTGTCATAAGTGCCTCATGAGTAGATTTCCACAATAGCCCTTTGATTCTTTGAGAACCCTACCACCGCCATATTCTAGCAAATACTCTAGAGTGAGGGTGAGGAATTTGGTTTTGTAACACCTTGTAAGCAGAAGCCGAAGTGAATTGTCCATCCGGACTTTCTCCCCAAGACAAAGCATCCTCCTCAGCAAGGACATTTGGGGGAGGAAGGGCTTCAATCTCTCTAATGGTGTTAGTTGGGAGATAGTTGCCAAGTGAAGTTAAGTCCCAGAGAGCATTTTGATCAACCCAATCGCTGACTGTTTGGTTCAAAAATAATCCATCAATTATTTGTAAAGCTTCTATATCAAGGGGCCCATGACCGTGGAGCCAATTATCTTTCCAAAAATGCTCTTATTTAACACTAACAATTAGATTAAATTTCATTAAAAGTTTGAGAATCCAATAATATTTGTTTAGTAAGTGTTACTAAGGAAAAAACTTAATAACATAAGCCAAAGCCATTTTGAGTAGTATTTTCAAATGACACATTTCTTTTACTACTCCAAAAAGGTGTTTTTTGTACTCTGTTATTGTTGACACGTTCATGCAATGATATTTTGAATATCAAAGTTATATTTCCAATGGACAAAAGTTCATAGTTTAGATATAAACCCTGTGTGTTTGGGAGGGGGTTTTGGGAGGGGAGGGGAGGGCGTATTTTTCAATTTTAAATTGAGGAAGCTATAAAATGTCTCTAAACATAAATCAAATGTGATTAAAAATGTTATATTGATATATATCAACTTGTTCTTTTAATTTTTTTAAATCTCAAATACATAATAAAATATAAACAAATCTTTTTCAAGCCCTTCTCTCCCTTCCCCTCGCAAAACCCCCTCCCAAACATACCCTAAAAGAGGAATTAATTAGTTTGTGAAAATACTAAAGGGGTTGGCCAATAAGTCCCTACGAACGAGCATTAGTTCACGGTATGGGGAAAAACCCAAGTCCCACATTGACTAGAGATATGGTCTCAAAAGAGTTTATAAGTGTGAGGCATCCCTCACCTTACAAGCCGGTTTTATGGGGTTGATTTAGGCCCAATCCACATTCTAAGATGGTATCATAGCCTATCCTAGATCCTTCGAGCCACCCACTATTATAATCCATGCACCGAGCCCAATAGTGCTGGGCGTGATGGGGTGTATTGGGAAAAACTCAAGTCCCACATTGACTAGAGATATGGTCTCAAAAGAGTTTATAAGTGTGAGACATCCCTTACCTTACAAGCCGGTTTTGTGGGGTTGAGTTAGTCCCACATAAGACATTATTGAAGTATGGGTAACAACGAGTAGTTTTCACTTTTTATTTTATTTTTGGAGTAGTCATCACTTATTATTATACCTAATTACCCACCATTATAATCCACGCACCAAGCCCAATAGTGTTGGACGTGAGGGGGTGTATTAGCAAAAACTCAAGTCCCACATTGACTAGAGATATGGTCTCAAAAGAGTTTATAAGTGTGAGACATCCCTCATCTTACAAGCCGATTTTGTGGGGTTGCGTTAGTTCCACATAACACATTATTGAAGTATGGGTAACAACGACTTATTATTGCAACCACGGAAGGGTGTGGGTATATTACTATACGTAGTTTTCACTTTTTATTTTATTTTTGGAGTAGTCATAACTTATTATTATACCTAATTTTAATTTTGTTTTTAGAGTAGCAATGACTATCCATAAATATAAGAGGAGTTGCCCTTGTTCGCGGGGTTTTGGACACTAAATGATGGAAGTCAGAAAGATCAAAAGATATCTGATTAGTGAATATCGTCGCCTGTATTTAATATTAATTATATCGCATTGACCAACACTGAGTTTGTTCATGGCGGGAATCTAACTCGAGAGCACCAAGTCGATCTCCGTGTCCCAGGGTAGATTAACCCACTAGGCCAACAGTGTTGGTTATGATAATTACTAATGATGATAATACTAAATTAGTGTAACAAAAAAAATACTAAATTAGCAATAAGCTAATTTATAGAGAATAAAGTAGTTAATATATGATTGTACAAACTAGTAAATTGAAGTCAAAATGTTTGATGAATTAACTATTGAAATAACTTATATATTTGTTTATTTATTTTTAACAAAAACTAACTTATATATCGATATTAGTGTCGTTAATAGACAATTTTAATTAATGTCTAAAAACAAGAGAAAATGATCACATTTGACAAAGATGAACTCAAAACCTAATTAAATTAATGCAGCTAAAAATGAGAAAAAAATACAATAATATAAACAATAAGTTCAAATACTACTAGAAAAATACTATAAAATTAACTAAAGATGTTTATACAAGATTTTATCTTAGAGATGAAGTTTTTTTTACTGAATCTTAGAGATGAAGTTAAAACCTGAAGTTTAAACTCAGATAAAACCCAAGTATTGACGATTTATTTGAAATATTGATATTTTGATCCAACGAAGAAAGGATCCTTGTTTGGTGTCACTGGGAGAGCTAACTAGTTTTTATGAGGGAGCCAATTATAAAGAGAAACTTTTTTGTAGGCAAAATAAACTTCACTAAAAAAGAACTAAAAGTGATAAGAGTATAGGTACAAAAAACAATTAAAGAAAAATTATAAACACTCGATTTATGCACTACAACATGCCAAAACAAAAGTGGAAAAATAAACATTGATTTCCAAATCATGTTATGCAAAAAAAAATAGAACAACCAAATTATATTAAATTCAAATTTATATAAGATGGCAGACTCTTCAAATAATTAACAATTATAAGCCCGTTTGGATGAGCTTAAGAAAAATAATTTATGGAGATCAATAAGTTTTTATGTTAATTCATAAGTTCTCACTAATAAAAGTTTATCCTCATAAGTTGATTTTCCATAAACCACCTTGACAAACATATAAATAATACATAAAAGTGTATCTATTTGCATAAGTTGTTTTTCATAAGCTCAAAATAGTTCTATCCAAACAGTAGCTATGATAGAAAAGACATGAAACATTAGCTAAATAGTTGAGGATAATAATGAACCGTACCTTGGGATGATCTGCGGAGACGGATGGTCTGCGGAGACGGACAAGGGACGGATCGTCTGATTCTGTAGGCTGAGGAAGACCTGAACGCGGGGGGGTGTACCTGCGAGAACACTCCGACGCCCAAGTCAGCTATATCGAGCTACAGTAATATCTAGTGAATATTCGAATGAATTGCGTACCTGACACCTGGTGACTGGAGGTATTTATAAGGAATAGTCTGGATCGTTGACGTCGGATAGCCCATTTGCGATGGGGGCCCAAGTATCAGTTGAACTGATCATCGTGTTATTGGGCTGGATGATTAGTTGCTGGATCCGGCTTAGTGAAGCTGATCCTTCCTTGCTGGGTTGGATCGTCGCTACTAGACTGGGCCTGACGACTGGCCCGGTCCAGAACAGTTGTCCCCCAAGCCAAGGTCGATCACTGAGCGGGCGTAGGCTTGATGCGCAGTCCTGCTGGTCGTGCTCTATCAGTAGTTTGATAGGTCTTGCTCCCAGTTCACGACTTGTGAATTTTCGGCGATTGATATCGTATCGGATCGTTTGATAATTGATAGGCACTCTCCTGGTCGTCCGAAGGAACCGTGCTTTTCGAATATAAAAAATATTTTTAATGAAATAAAATTTTTTAGTTTTTGTTTGGCCTATTTTCGTGGGCCTATATATATAAGAGTGTAGGGGTCTTTTCTTCCTTTCATTTCAACCACTCATTCTCGAAAACTTCAATTTCTTCTTCCAAATTTGCTCTGGCCGACCTGCCCTAACCACCTACACAGAACGACCTGGTTCTTCACTCCCTGCTAGAAGGGACGGCCTGCCAGGAAGGGGCGATCTGCTAGGACGCGCGTAAGACCAGCGTTCTTAGGCGACCCGCTCTCCTCCTTGGCGCAAACAAAAAAGGGTGACCCGATTACTTCTTCGTGCAAACGAAAAGGGGCGACCCGATTGCTTCTTCGTGCAAACGAAAAGGAGCGACCCGATTGCTTCTTCGTGCAAACCAAAAAGGGGCGACCTGATTTCTTCCTTGGCGCAAACCAAAATGGGGCGACCTGCTACAACAACCTTCGTGGTAACCAAGCCTTCTTCGTGGAAATCCAACCTCACCAACCTGTCACGGCACGACTTGAGGGGCGCGACTTGATCCATCTGATATGGACTGATCCATTTGACGCGATTTGAGGGGCGATCTGATCGAGCTTCCACGGTCGTCATTCGATTGGGACGATCTCGTCAGATCTTAGAGACCTTCCGCGCGTGACCCACTCTTCTCGATGCCAGCCATACGGACGACCTGCTCATTTTGCGGCCTAACACGGTACTATCCCATTTTTCCTTATTCTTTGTATCCCATTCTTGGTATCTTGATTTACTAGGACTTAGTAATTTGGTTTCTCCGACCTTAGGTGACCACCTCACTTTGGCGATCAGACCATTTTCTTACTTGGAGATCGGACCATCCTCTTGTCTGGCGATCATACCATCCTCTCGTCCGGCGATCAGACCATCCTCTCACCTGGACGACCATTGTATTTGATTTGTTGTAACCCATAATTTGATCGTTCATACTTTGGTACTTTGTTGCATGATTTACTTTGCTCAAGTTCATTTGCTCTTTCATCCTTGCACGATCGATGCTGAGTATCTTTTGGTTGCCCATGCCTCTAAGGTTGTCAGACTAGATAGCCCTCCATGGTGCCAACTGCCCATTTTCGTGTTGTGGGCGCCCCAATCTTGGGCGACCTTCAGGGGTTGAAGACGTCAGAATAAGATTTTGAACTCAACATAAGAATTGTAGTTCTACTTCTAAGCTTTCCAACGCATCCTCATACGCCACCATCGGATAAACATGGACGAAGTTATGGTCTCCATATTGAACAGCCATCCAACGTTGAACGCGGGCGACCAAGAGGTGGTCCCCCAATCTTGGGCGACCAGTAGGGGTCGATGACGTCAGAATTGGATTTTGAGCTCAACATAAGAATTGTAGCTCTGTCTCTAAGCTTTCCAATGCATGCTCACACGTCCCCATCGGATAAACATGGACAAATTTATGGTCTTCTGACCAGACCGTCCTCCAAGGTCGCACGCGGGCGACCAAGAAGTGGTCGTCCAAATCTTGGGCGACCAGCAGGAGTCGAGGACACTCGAATTAGACTTTGCGTCCAACATGAAAGTTGTAGGTATGCTTCTTAGCTTTCCAGCGTTATGGCTTGCAGACTAATGTGAGGGCGAGATTCCTCTTTCCCGCTTCGTGCGTGAGTGAGGTTGTCTTTATTTTTGACTGGTCGGGTTTCGTCTGATTTTGATATGTTTGACATGTTTGATGTTCTTATCGTTTGGAACGTTTGATGTATATTCTACTGGGTCGTCCAAGCTAAGGCAGGTCGTCTTGGATATGCATGGCCAGATCGTCCAGGCCTGGCCAGCTCGTCCATGCCTGGCCAGATCGTCCAGGAAAGGCAATATCGTCCTGGAAAGGCCTGATCGTCCTAGAAAGGCATGATCGTCCTTTTTGCTGAATAATTTGTTTACTCTGTTTATATTATCGTGCAAACCGCTAAGTTCGTTTAGTTTATCTCGTTATTTGACAGCCTTATGCGTTTGGCTTGTCGATTTTGTGTGTTATCTTATACTTTCCATCCATTTGGTTCGAGTGGGATCAATCGTCGCCCGCGGACAGTTTACCAGGCTCCTACCCAGATTTAACTCATCCTTGGGGGTGCGACCAATCTCAGGTCGCTTCGTTTGTACTTAAATTCGTTTAAGTTCCTTTGGACAGTTTACCAAGGTTCAACTTGGATTTAACTCATCCTCATGGGTGTGACAAATCTCAGATTGCTTCGATTGTGCCTAAATTCGTTCTCGATTGGCTGTTCGTAATTAAAGAGACATATGAACACATATATAAAAGAAAATGTCTTGTTTTATTTAACGGTCGGGCAGACCTCGATAAAAAACCCTTTGGGAAAAAGAGTGTTCCGCCCATCTTTTCATTCATGACATACAATCAGTTTTCACAAGGCAACTTGCCTTCCCCTTGATCTTCTGGTATCCGGGGCATCATCGTTCTCGTCCTCCTCTCTCACTCCAGCTGCCTCGTCAGCTGGTGCCTTTCCCTTTCTAGGTGATCGCACCAGCTTCTGGTCATCCCTCCTGTCAGCTTGCTCTTTCTTTACATACTGAGAGAGCTTCCCCATTCTGATCAACTCTTCTATGTCGTCTTTGAGGGCCATGCAATTGTTAGTATCATGCCCGTTGCTCTTGTGGTACCGACAGTATTTCTTAGATGGGCGCTGCCCTTCCTCCAGGACGACAAGGTCTGGTCTTCTCATCTCTCTGAACTCTGCGTTTGCACATTCTGACAGGATCTGTGAGTACGAAGTGTTCAGTTTCGTTCAGTCTGCGAACTTCTTGGTCTCAGAGTCTCTAGGCGCTCCACCCTGCTCCCTTCGTAGTCCCTGCTCCCAGTGTCTTTTCTTCGTAGTTCATAAACCTTTGAGACCTTCGGAGGAAGGTTTCTAAATCTCTTGGTAAGATTAGACCAACTTCGACCTCAAATCTACTTCCTCGAAGGAGTCCTGTCCTCAAGAAATACAACCTTTGATTATCATCCAGGTTTCTCACCTAGTCTGCCTCCCAATTGAACCGCTCCACATAGCTTCGAAGGGATTCATGGGGTCCTTGCCGGATCACAATCAAGACATCTTGAGATTTCGGCTTTATTCTTGACGTTGTGAAACGCGCAAGAAACACTCTGGCCATCTGCTCCCACGAAGAGTTGGTATTTGGGCGTAGCTCGGTGAACCACTCCAAGGCTGATCCTTCCAAGGTTAAGGGGAATATTTTGCATTTGACAGGCCCGGATGCCCCCTATACTGCATCATAACGTCGAAGTGCTTCAGATGGGCGTTAGGATCTTGCACGCCGTTGTACATTTTCAAGCCGGAAGGGGGTTTTTGTAAAGAGCGTGGGATACGGTACTCGTTTATCCGTCTGGGGAAAGGACCCACACTCGTGTCCACTCTACCCCTACGAGGTCTTCCTCCTTCTGGATCGTTTCTTGGACGGTTGTGCGGATGCGCTTCGTAAGAGCGACTGCACGATCAATGGCGGCGTGGAGGCGTTTCGTAGGACTGGCTGTGTGATCGAGTGGGCGAGCCGCGTGATCCAGATGAATCATACGAGGATTCCTGTTGCGAAGATTCCTCTGGCCAGTAAGTGTAATCTGAAGCGGAGGGTGTGATGATCGGCGGGGTCAGTCCTCCTCTTCGTCCCCTCTTGGGGGTGGAGACCTGTGGACCAGGCGTCTTCTAGGGGGTGAGCGATGTCTCCTATACTGGCTGTTCCGACGATGAAGTTCGGGAGCGGTGTTCACCCGTTTGGATGTTGCTTGATCTTCCATCTGGGTGAGGAGGTCGTTCTGCCGGGCGATCTGCCTGTTTTGATTCAGAAGCTGATCCCTGAGTTCCTGAACCAAGTCGGCTGGGAGGGTGACGTTGACCTGCTGGGTCGTGCCAGGTTGGGAGCCAAGGGCGACGACCTCAGCGTTGGCACTCGTTCCTTCCAGCGCTAGGGGTGGACCGACTGGGATCGCGGCCACAGTCGACTTTGGTCTGCCGCGAGTTGCATTTGCCTTTGGAGGCATTTGAAATGTTGGTGGGATAGTAACTCTTTCTCCCACTGTGGTCGCCAATGAACCGTACCTTGGGATGATCTGCGGAGACGGATGGTCTGCGGAGACGGACAAGGGACGGGTCGTCTGATTCTGTAGGCTGAGGAAGACCTGAACGTGCGGGGGGTGTACCTGCGAGAACACTCCGACGCCCAAGTCAGCTATATCGAGCTACAGTAATATCTAGTGAATATTCGAATGAATTGCGTACCTGACACCTAGTGACTGGAGGTATTTATAAGGAATAGTCTGAATCGTTGACGTCAGATAGCCCATTTGCGATGGGGGCCCAAGTATCAGTTGAACTGATCATCGTGTTATTGGGCTGGATGATTAGTTGCTGGATCCGGCTCAGTGAAGCTGATCCTTCCCTTGCTGGGTTGGATCGTCGCTACTGGACTGAGCCTGACGACTGGCCCGGTCCAGAACAGATAATAAGACATCATTGAACTATGGGTAACAACAACTTATTATTATAACCAGTAGAGGATAATAAATTTTCTTTGTTTTAACTTTCTATTTTATTTTTGGAGTAGCCATAACTTAATATTATACCTAATACCTAATTTTGATTTTAGAGTAGCAATGACTATCCATAAATATAAGAGGAGTTGCTCTTGTTCGTGCGGATTTGTAAACTAAATGGCGGAAGTCAGAAAAGATCCATGTATGGCGTTGCCACTGTTGAACTTCTCCACCATTTTCAATTGCAGTGACTCAAGGAGAGAACGAAGAAAGATCAAAAGACATCTCATTATTGAATGTCGGTCTTAATTTAATAATGATGATAACACTAAATTAGTGTAACCAAAAAAAATAATACTAACCAACATGATATGACACAAGTGGTAACTAGGATTAGTCTCCACAGTCCCCGTGGATGATACATTGGTTTACAAAAAAAAAGAATAATACTAAATTAGCAATAAGCTACTTTATCTATATATTAAACAATTGAGAATGCATCTCAATTAATGACATTCCAAGTGTCATCTTATTATGCATTTGTTAATTAATATTCTTCATGGTCCCACACACTAATGCATCTAGCCTTTATGGAATGTTATATAAAAATAAAATTTCTAAAACAATACTTGTCAGCAAAAAAATATTAGCTAAATTAGCAAAATATAAATAAGATAGCAAGTAAGGACAATCATCCTAACTTCTGGATAAAACATAATATTAGTGCAAAAGAATTCTAACCTTTTTTTTGTGAATAAAGAATTTTAAAATTTTCATGTTCAAATAACTGTACAATTTCCATTAACATATTAATATATTTTCACGAATAAATTTATAGAGATTTACTCACATATTTTAACTAAAATTTTCCTGTGTTTATATATTTATAATCTATATCTATATAATAAAACAAAGTAGAATGTTTTTTAAAGTCATTTATCCAACGTGTCGTTCATACATGCATTTGAGAAGAAAACAAAAATTGCTAATCCTATTAGGCCCACCTATGAGCTTAATTGGACAATTATGTTGGCATGTTGATGCTGATGAGGTGCATTAAAACATTAGGCTAACATTATTACCATTCATCTTATTTAGAAAGATTTCAAAAACATGTCTTATATACGCACATGGTAATTTTTGAATTGGTTAACATAACACTACCTACAACTTTTTCCCAGTTAAAATCTGCATTAATAATTTGGTTAAAAACAATTTGAATGGTATCGCAATGTGCTCCAAGTTAAACCAATATAAATAACAAATTGAAAATTTTGATATTAATTAAAACAATTGCAAATTTATGCACATTGTACAATTTTCAATTAGTTAAAAACTTAAAATCAATATAAATTGGTAGTTTGGGCCTACTATTTTAAATTGGTATTTTTTTTGAAGCAGGTATTTTTTTAAATTTTAGTCTAATGGTTGTTAAAATATTTTATTTTGGGGCCTACTTTTTTGAGTTACTAATATTAAACAAATTACTAATTACTAATATCAAACATTTTACTAATCTTTTAACAATTTCAAATTAATTAACATAATCAAGTCCCACAATTAAAATTAAAATATTTGAGTTTTGTTTTAGAAAAAAAAAATGATTCATAAAAACATTAATAGACCTATTTGTATTAGAAAAAATTATAATAATAATTACTATTATTTGGTACAATCACACATTTAGTTATAATTAAAAAAATAAGCAGAAAAACACAACTTTTCAAGATAGAACTGATCTTTTTTTTTGACAATAAATATAGAACAGATCTATAGACTATAATATAAAATATAATAGTATATAGAAAACATCTTAACACATGAAGCACGCATGTTCATAAAAACATAATTAGACCTATTTGTATAAGAAAATTTATAATCTGCTAAAAAATAAATTAGTCGCTAATTATAAATATGACTATCTGAAAGTCAAAATATAGTGACTACCATTTTACAAATTGCAAAAAAATTAAATGTCAAAATCAAATCAATTTATTTCCTAAATCAAAATTCAGTAACAATAATTTTATAAATTGTAGTAACGATTTTATGCTTTAATATGACCAGCTATAGAATGTCCTTAACCCCACAAGCGGGAAATATCAGAAAATCAATTTTTAATTGAGTATAAAAACGAATTTAATTCGAGATATTTTTTGATGCTGCATTGTGGAGTTCACTTGCTATTATTTCAAAAATAGTTAATAGGCCTTCTTTTACATATGACAGCTTAATGTATCAATTGTTTTATATATATATATATATATATATATATATATATATATATATATATATATATATATATATTCCTTCTTTCATTATGCTTTCTTCACATACAGTATCTCAGTGACAATATTGTATGACTAATTGTTAAATTATGTTGTTGTAAAAATTAGCGAAATCCATTTCTAATCAATTGGATAATTTTCTCATGCGTTTAGTTGGTTATCGACGGGATGTTATTTACATACATGCTATTTTGCAGCTACAGGAAGGAATTAGTGACAAGTTAATGAAATTGGGAGGTTGTTGCATTACATGACTAATTTATATGAGTGTTGCTAATATTGTTTTGAAGACAATGAGCCAAAGATTTATCTTGCTGAAATTCAAGGTACATCCCCTGAGGGAGCTTTTGAATTTGTTAATTGTCTATGGTGGTTGCTGTAATATTTGATATAAAAGTTGTAGGATGAGTGAAAAATGATAGATAGCTGAAATGTAAAAGGTGAAGGAACTCAAAATCATGTAAATGGAGGAAGCTTCAAATTTCTTACCGAGTATTGACTTGAGGTTTCGCAAAACAAGCCATGCAAATGGAGCAAGTAAAGGGCATGAGACTGAGAGGTAGACGACTCAAATGTTGAACAATGCCTTGACCGACATGACCATGTCATGATATGCTCATTATTATTGTTATTATTTAGAGATAGAGTGAAGAACTCTATTAACCATAATACGATATCATTTATGCTTAAAAAATACATATTAACATGAAGTTTTGATAGTTTAATATCATTTTCAAATCACAAAAAATTTCACTATTTAGTTTTTTTTTTAACAATACCACTATTTAATTATACATGCATTTTGCTCCCCGTCCGAGGCGAGGGTCAAAAATTCTAATAGAGAAAATAAGGTAGTGAATACATGATTGTACAAACTAGTAAATTGAATTTAAAATGTTTGATGAATTAACTATTGAACTAACTTATATATTGATTTTATTTTGACAAAAACTAACTTATTTATTGATATTAAACAACATTAATAGACAATTTTAATTAATGTCTAAAAATAAGAAAAAATGATCATTTGACAAAGATAAACTCGAAACCTAATTAAATTAATGCAGCTAAAAGCATGAAAAAAATACAATAATATAAACTATAAGTTGAAATACTACTAGAAAAATACTAATTAAAGATGTTTATACAAGATTTTATGTTTGACAAGATTTTTATTTTTTACTGAATCTTAGAGATGAAGTTAAAACTTAAACTCAGATAAAACCCAAAAAGTGTTCAACATTTTTTTGCCTTCAACTGGAAGCACATCGCACAGCACACTACAGCTAAACTGAATTAACAACTTCCATTTCATGATGGAACTCGACCTCCGTTCCTTCCTTCCCTCACTCGCCGACGCCGACGATGCCGCCGACGACGACACTCCTCACCGTACAATCGACGAAATTCTCAACGACTGCGACACATCTTCATCTTCATCATCACCCTCTCCTCCTTCCTCTCCCTCTCATCTCCCCCAAACCAAACCCACACACTTTCCCCAACCCGAACCCGTTTCCACTTCCCGGGTTAAATTAACCGAATCCACTGACCCGGCCCGACCTCCTCGCCCTTTCTCCTCCCTCTTAGGTCGTGTTAGACCTAATGCAAAGCCTGGCGCGGCTCTTGCTGCTGCCGCGGCTGCTTCTAGATCTGTTCCGACGCATGCGGCAGCGATCATGTCCCGGAGGAAAAGTGCGGCTTTGGATAGAACCGATTCGGGTTCTATTGCTGCTTCTGGTGATGATGATATTTCCGATGTTTCTTCTAAAGGTGGTGAATTGGAAGGGAAATTGGACTCCTTAGAAAGGAAATTTGAGAGTTTTGATAATAAGGTTGGGGGTAGTGAGAGTTCTTCTTCTGTTGATGCAGAGATTGTTGCAGCAACAGAAGTGGTTGAGTTGAAGAAGAAAGATGGTAGTGCTGATGTTCAGGTGAGAAATGATTCTACTATTGTTAGTGAGGAGAAGAGAGATTTGGATGAATGTTCTGTTAGTCCCTCATTAAATGAGGTTGAAAATCACCATGATCCTGAGCTGGGTGTGAATTCTTCAACGTTTGATGGTGATCATGGTTTTGGTGAAAAAACTAGTCTTCATAAAATTGATGATGGTTTTGGTGAAAAAACTAGTCTTTATAATATTGATGTTGGTGATGATGATAAGGGAATTATTACTGAAACAGAAGCATTAGTGAATGGTGATGTAGTTGGTGCTGTGGAAGGTATTAGGAATGAGGTGAATGATGATGGAGGTGAGGATGATGGTAGTTCAATAGGTGATGTTTATGAACTAGTGGAGGAGAAACTTGAGGAATTGGAAAGTAAAATGGCTGCTAATAGTGCAGAGGAAAAACCAGAGTCTCCAAAGAAGCCACTTGATGTGGCTGAGGAATTGGAGAAGAAGAATGCTTCAACTGGTTTGCATTTGGAAGAGGGTGCTGCTGCACAGCCAATGAGGCTTGAGGGTGTTCGAAGAGGGTCTATTGCATTGGGATATTTTGACGTTGAAGCTGATAATGCTGTAACAAGGGCCATTTCAACACAAAACTTCAGGCGTGAGCACGGTTCTGCTCAAGTCTTGGCTGTTAATGCTAATTACATTGCAGTGGGAATGACAAAAGGACTCATTGTTGTAGTGCCTAGTAAATATTCCATTCATCATGCGGACAACAATGATGGCAAGGTTCTTTCCTGGTTTGATCAAACTTTTCAAACTAGAGTCAATGTTGGTTGAGTTATGGAAATTTCTTTCTTTGCCTGTGAATACACCGCATGTGGAATTAATATAATATTATGTTTACTGCTATCTTCTAACTTCCTAAACTTTTCTGTTAGATTTTGCATGAAAGCATATTTTATCAGATTTTGTACGGAATATCGTAGTTGCCTGTCACAATGACTGAGAATCCCAATATAGCAATGCAAATGGCTTTCATTTCAGATTAAAAAATCGAGAATAGTAAATCAATGAAAAAAACCAATTTAGAAAATAAAATCTGCTCAAAATTCCCTATACACGCATTGTTAGTGGTGTAGCACTGATGTTCTTTAAGTAATCATTCGTCCATATATATATATATATATAAATCGGTAATGCTAGTGCTTTTTACTTTCAAGCATTTATTTGATTGAGTTTTGTTATCAGTTGTAGCTTCATTTATCATGTATACCATTCACTTGTTAGATGTTGATGCTAGCTGTACAAGGTGATCGGTCACATGCTCCAGTGACATCCATGTCTTTTAATCAGCAAGGAGATCTTCTTTTAGCTGGTTATGGTGATGGTCGTGTTACAATTTGGGATGTACAGAAAGGAGTAGTGGTGAAAGTTATTAGTGGAGAGCATACGACACCAGTAGTGCATGCCTTTTTTCTAGCACAGGATCCTCAGAATACTCGTCAATTTAAAGCAGTTACCGGTGATTGTAAGGGTCTGGTTCTCTTACACAGTATCACAGTGGTCGTTTTGATTAATAGATTCAACATCAAAACCCTGGTACATCATATTTTGCATTTATGTGCGTTGGTTTGAATCTAGCATGAGTTAGTATATGTCCAATAGTCTCATGTTTCTCTTTTTTATTGAATTCCCAGTGTCTTCTTGATGGGCAAAGAACGGGCTTGATGTTATCCGCTTCACCACTCCTTTCTGATGAATTTAGTGGAAGTGCCTCACCTTATTCTCAGGGAAACACCATGGCCTCAACCAGCAGTATAAGTAGCATGGTGGGAGGTGTTGTTGGGGGAGATGCAGGTTGGAAACTCTTCAATGAAGGCTCTTCTCTGGTTGAAGAAGGTGTGGTTGTATTTGTCACTCATCAAACTGCTTTGGTGGTATGAAATTAAGATGTTTGTGCTGATTCCATATACCTTTTGTCCTGTAACGTTTACTTCAACTTTGTGCAGACTTTTTTTGCATTATTCATTGAAGATACCAAGTCTTTGTTATAGGCACGGCTGAGTCCTTTGGAAGTCTATGCTCAACTCCCTAGGCCAGATGGGATTCGGGAGGGTTCTATGCCATATACTGCATGGAAATACATGGCACAAACTTCCAGTTCTTCTGGTATGGATTCATTTTGTTATAATACCGGATTACCAATACTTTACACGAGTTACTTGTAGAAAAATATTCCTGTAAACATTTTTATTTTTTATAAAACATTAATATCATATGAGTAATGTTATTTTGACAACCAGAATCGACACCTCTCTCATTTTTTTTTTAAAAAACAATATGAAGAAAAAACAGAATATCAAGATTCTAAGAAAAGTAAGCTTCTTCAACATGAAGCTTCTTGAAGAAGTTTAATGCTAATATTTTAAAACTCCACCCTTATCTAACAAATAATTAACCAATGATACCTGCAATCCAAAGGATTCTTAAGAATAATGTGAGGAATTGAAATGATGTAACATGGCATCAATTCAGGCAGGAAATGGTACTATTGATTTGTATACAGATTTATATAATGTGAGGAATATTGAGCTTTTTCTGAATATTGCTTCTTTTCTTCTTGAAAATATGTCTGCAGAAGCTGTTGAAAGAGTCTCATTGCTTGCAATTGCTTGGGAACGGAAAGTTCAGGTTGCAAAATTGGTCAAATCAGAATTAAAAGTATATGGAAAATGGTCTCTTGACAGTGCAGCTATAGGTCTGGCATGGTTGGATAATCAGGTATTAAATCATCTTCTGCCTGCCTAGATTTGCTAGAAATGTGACCATTTTTTTCGTTAATAATTTTGTTCCTTTTTACTCTTTTTCTTGTATATCTTTGCTTCTTAATAAAAATAGTATTTGAAAGAATATTGTACTTTCTCAGATGCTGGTTGTTCTCAGTTCAACTGGACAACTGAATCTATTTGCCAAAGATGGAACTGTTATTCACCAAACAAGTTTTGCTGTAGATGGTATTGGAGGAGATGACCTACTTTCTTATCATACTCACTTCATCAATATATTTGGGAACCCTGAGAAAGCTTTTCATAACTCGGTTGCTGTAAGAGGAGCTTCTATTTATATACTTGGTCCAACGCATCTTATTGTTTCTCGTCTTCTCCCTTGGAAAGAGCGTATCTTGGTTTTGCGGAAATCAGGTGACTGGATGGGTGCCTTGAACATGGCAATGACTCTTTACGATGGCCATGCCCATGGGGTTGTTGATCTACCTAGAACCTTGGATGCTGTACATGAGGCCATAATGCCCTTCTTGGAGGAGTTGCTTACATCATATGTTGATGAAGTGTTCTCCTATATTTCAGTGGCTTTCTGCAACCAAATTGGAAAACTAGATCAATCCAATGATTTAAATAATAGAAGCAATTCAGTGCATTCTGAGATTAAGGAGCAATACACCCGTGTTGGTGGAGTTGCTGTTGAATTTTGTTGTCATATCAAACGGACTGACATCCTTTTTGATAAAATTTTCTCCAAGTTCATGGATGTTCAGGTTCAACAGAGAGGTATTGTGTTTGCCTTTTCGTTAGGATATTGTTAGAAGTGCTTCTTTTTCGTTTGTTTTTGGATTCGTGGTAACACCAGCCTTTTTTCTTTTGGTTAGCAAAATAGTATTACTGTCTAATAACACGGTGAATTTTGAAAGTAGACATGGGCTAGCTCTAAAGAGTAATCTATTTTGTAATTTAACGTATGTATTACTATTTTCTAATATAACGTAGGTATTATTTCATTTTGTAAGTACCAAAACATAAAGGTAATCATAGTACATCTTATATAACGCCTGGTTGTTCTAAATTTCCTATCTCAGAAGTTTAAATACATCCTTAGAATTTTCAAACAATAAACTACAAAAGTCTTCATTCTGACATATCGTTTTCCTTTGGCAGTACTAAGAAAGTTAGAATACAAAAGTCTTGCATAGTTCTTTTTTATTTTTAATCAATTGGCAAAAGATAACTTTTACTCAAGTGTTTGAAAGATTATTAAGAATTAAGAATCAGATACAATAACAAAAACCTTTTCCCACGGTTGACCAAGTGTATGTTTGGTTTTGTGTTTGGAAAGGCCCAAACCACAGTTTGGACAAAATCTCGTCTATTACAACTTTTTCCCAAACCTGGTTGTGTTAGTAACTTGGATGCTGTACCAAAGTTGTTTTTCCAAATTAAAGATTTTAATTAACATAAATATGAAGATGAATAGCTTGTGTGGATACTCTCTCGTCATTCATCTATCCTTTTCAAATTTCATATGGATGACAGCACAAATACTTCTCAATTTTTTCCAGAAACATTTTTGGAGCTTCTGGAGCCATATATTCTGAAGGACATGCTTGGATCTCTACCTCCCGAGGTATTTGATCATGTTAGGCTTTCTTGCTAGTTGGATCATAGGTTATCAATATTAACCTGATTTTATTTTACTTTTTATGTTTCATTTCTGTTTTCTCAAGATTATGCAAGAACTGGTAGAGTATTATAGCACCAAAGGATGGCTACAGCGGGTTGAGCAATGTGTACTTCACATGGATATTTCATCCTTGGATTTTAATCAGGTTCTTGTTAGATCGATTGAAATATATTTCCTTGCCATTAATTCTTTTATTGGCATAACTGTTGAATTTAATATCTTATAGGTTGTCAGATTATGCCGAGAGCATGGACTGCATAGTGCCCTGGTGTATCTTTTTAATAAAGGATTAGATGATTTTAGGGCACCTCTGGAGGAGCTCTTTGCAGTCCTACAAAATAGCCAAAAGGAAAATGCTACTGCACTTGGGTAAGCTGCTTTTCTCTTTTTAGTATTTTATTATTTTACTTTCTTTATATCCATGTGTGGTGACTTACAAGTGACTGGAGAATACCAATCTTTCAATTTTTAAAATTTATGGATTTTGTTTGTATTCATACAAGTACAGCTTAAAAGAATTGAATTCTTTCTTTATTGAGAAATGTATCTATAAGAATGGTAAAAGACAAATTGAGGTGGTGTCAGTGCCACTAATTTAGTTAACGACGGGAGTACATTCCTGATTCAGACATACCTCCCCCTCTTCCACCTCCCATAGGACAAAGACACAAGTAACTATTTATTATTAAAAGAAAGATCTGTTGACCTTCTCATTTAAACCCAGTTCTGATCTTTTGTTCCATGGGGATAAGAAACATTTTGACATTTTTTCTTATAAAAAATTGAATTCAAAATTGGTTACAATTACTTGGTGTTTCTCTCTCCAGTGTGTTTGTGAAAACTGAGCAGTTTATTCACTACATTTCTTCAAAGTGAAAATTGTTAGTTTTGAAATAGCTGGACAGAAAAGGTTAAATCTGCAATTTTCTTTTGCCTGTCATTTTTACAGGTATAGAATGCTGGTTTATCTCAAGTACTGCTTTACAGGTCTTGCCTTTCCACCAGGTAATTTTCTGTGCTCTTTTATCTTTCTTTAGTTCTTTTTATTTATTATTTATTTTTTGCTTTCAAAGTATTGCAATAATACTTCATACAGATGATTCACCTGTTGCATATAATTGTAGGCCGTGGAACTATTCCTCCTACACGCTTGCCATCTCTTAGAAAAGAGCTTGTAGAGTTTTTGTTAGAGGATTCCAGTGCTCTGAAATCCCGGACAGTTTCAGATGCTGTGTCCAGGCGGCCATACCTGAATCTATATCTTCTCTTAGAGTTAGACACTGAAGCTACATTGGATGTTCTCAGATGTGCTTTCATGGAAGATGAAATTTCAAATGCTCGCTCATCTTCACTGGATTCAGCCGATAGACCCATTGAAGAAGCAACAAAAGAAGATGATAATGTCACTGAAACTCTTAATACTTTGGTTCAGAATACGGTTGATGCACTCATTCAAATAATTGATATGAATGTTGTTCCAACAGATACAACCTCTAGTAGTGTTGATGATGGATTGACAAAAGAGTGGCCTTTGAAGGACATAGGTCATCTGTTTGAGTTCATTGCATATTATGTTTCTCTCCAAAGGGCTAAACTTTCAAAGGGTGTACTGTGTCAAATATTGGAGTATTTGACATCGGATAGTAACTTTTCAACTAATGCTTCTGCTCATAGTTCAACTCCAAAAAATAGAGAGAAGCAGGTGCTTGCACTTCTGGAAGTAGTTCCTGAGTCAGACTGGGATGCATCATTTGTGCTAGACCTATGTGAGAAATCCAAATATCACCAGGTAGGTACATTGTCCAATTTAATGATTTCCAAAGCATAGTTGTACCGAATTTCAAGTATTTACTTTTTTCTAGTTGAGTGATTTCACAAACTCTTTTGTTGGGTTTTAGGTTTGTGGGTTGATTCATTCCATCAGACATGAGTATGTAGCTGCATTGGATAGTTATATGAAAGATGTAGATGAGCCTGTTCATGCCTTCTCCTTTATCAACAAAGCATTCTCACAGTTCACTGACAATGACCATGCTGCTATTCGATCAGCAGTCACATCACGAATTCCTGAGCTGGTTGAACTAAGCAGGTAATCCTCTTCATTAGCTACCCTCAAGTTAGATTATTTTGGAAGGTTATATGACATTTATGGTTTCTTTGTTTCCATTTTTGTAACCTAATAATCTTTATTTACATTTACTCTTTTCAATTGCTCTTAGGGAAGCTGCATTCCATATGGTTATCAGTCATTTTAGTGATGAAAGTTCCCGTATCATCACCGAACTTCATTCTCATCCAAAAAGTCTTTTCCTTTATTTAAAGACACTCATCGAACTTCACTTATTTGGCACCCTAGACTTGTCTAATTTGAGAAAGGATGATATTATGAATCTTCCTAACGGAAAGCAGGTTAAGGATGCCCAACAAGGAGTCCGTGATTACTTAGAAACTATATCCAATTTCCCCAAGTACATGCGTGAGAATCCTCTTAATGTGCCTGATGATCTTATTGAGCTTTACCTAGAGGTGAGTCTTTGTACTGATGTTTTTGCATGGACAGTATTAATTTGGTTCTTGATGTCATTTTTTCTGCCATCTAGAACTAGCTTGATTGTTAAGGCTTAGTGGTGATATATATTTTGTTGTTTTTGGGATGTGTTGTGCTGGCCATGTTGCTCAATTTTTAATAAACTTTGGTGTCTTTGACTTTTTGTCCTCTCATGTTTGTTTTTTCTAAAGTGGGGAACTCCTTTCTTTCATTTTAAGACTATTCTAATGTTTTGATTTTGCAGCTGTTATGTCAGTATGAACGAGGTTCAGTTCTCAAGTTTCTGGAAATGTTTGATAGCTATCGAGTGGAACATTGTTTACGCCTGTGCCAAGAATATGGCATTATAGATGCTGCTGCGTTCTTATTAGAAAGGGTTGGTGATGTTGGTAGTGCTCTTTTACTTACACTTTCTGATCTGAATGATAAATTTGTTGAGCTTGATGCTACTGTAGAAGCTGTAGTTTTGAACCATCCTAAGGTCGGTTCCTCCCACATGAAAGTATTCAACACTGTTTTAAGAACAAAAGAGGTTTGTATATCTGTTCTGGAGTTAAAACTATTTATTGAAGCTTTAAAGATGCAAGTTTGCTTTGATGAGAGTGCATGTATATTTGTACGTATTGAGTAACCTGGTATGTTTAATGGTTGCAAATCCACTAGGTGAATGAACTACAGAATTTATTGCATGCCTGTATTGGTCTGTGTCAACGGAACACCCCTCGTCTAAATCCTGAGGAGTCAGAGGCACATTGGTTTAAGTTACTTGACTCGTAAGTTTAATATCAACATACATATCCTTTCTTTTTCATTTGTTTTTATTAATTTATTATTAGCTTAATTATTTGAGTTTTTCTTCATTTTCTAATGATCATGATGTTACAAATGGTCTATACTAGTTCATAATATCCCTGATAAGATGCATAGAAAAGAAAGTTTCAAGTTGCCACTTTTTGTCCTGTGAAAATTGGAAAGGAAGAACCAAAAGTAAAAAAAAAAAGTCAATTTATTGGTTGTTGGGGATAAAGTATTCCTGAGACCTAATTGCGATGGTCTAAGGTACACCCTTCATCTAACATTGGGTCCTAAGGGCATTGATTAGCACTTAGCACTGCTTTTATAGAGAGGGGCAGTGGTCGAAACTTATCCAATTGAGGTATCTTGTACCATCATAAACCTTATGTGGCCGCATGACATTTGAACTTAGAGAACGAAATCATGGGAGTAAAAATTGAGGTATTCAAGACAAGGGTAAATAGTTAGATAACTCATACCATATTTTTTGCCTCTTGTGTAATAATAATAATGGGAGTTTTTTTTTTGGAGGGAGGGGGGATCGAAGAGGCAAATAATCCAGAATCCAGATAACTCATCGTTTTACCCCAGCAGAGAGAGTACAGCTGTATTTTTTCATGTAACACGGGCAAAACTAACATACATTCTGTAATTTAACGATGATGAGCGTGACTGACAATTCTACAAAGTGTGTATAACTATATATAATGATCAATGATCTAATTGTTCAAATAACAAGCTTTCCAAAGTTTTTGCCAGACGTTTGGGAACTCTTTCAGAAGAAGCTACCCTTTGATTTTCATGCAGGTTTTGTGACCCATTGATAGATTCATACATTGAAGAGAGAACAAATGAAAGAAAAAATTATTTTGGTGTGTTGGCTGGCTTAACAGATTCACAACTGGAGAAAGACACCTATAAAAGCAGTTGGAAAATTTCAAAGTCCAGGAATGGTCATATCTTGAGAAAATTGCTATCCCAGTTCGTTAAAGAGATTGTTGAGGGAATGATAGGTTTTGTTCACCTTCCAGCTATCATGTCCAAACTCTTGTCTGATAACGGTAGTCAAGAATTTGGGTATTTCAAACAGACCATATTGGGTATGCTGGGAATATATGGCTTTGAAAGAAGAATTCTGGTAAGATTAAGTTGGTCATTTTTGTTTTTTATTTTTATTAATTTGATTCACTATTCAAGCATTACCAAATGTAGTATTCTTCGTACATTTCCTATTAAAATTTATCAATTGAAGCTTTAATTGAATCTTGTCAAAATCTGCTTCAAGAAACATGACAACATGTCTTCAATCTGAATTTACATTCTTTATTTTCTTGTTGTATTTGTTGGCAATTCTTTGGAGTCATTGTGTGATTGTAAGCTTGTGCTTGTAGCCTTGTACAAGAGTTTGTCATGTACAGGTCCGAGGCATGCCGTAAATATTTGCTTGCTGCATTGTATTTTCCACACTCACCACCATGCTAAATTAGGCTGTGACTTGCATAATGACCTTGGTTATTGTGTAATTTGTTGATATACGGCTATTTAGTTATTTTGCTGAATTGTGTTGCTTTAAACATATATGGACTTCCTTTAGTAGATACTCCCTCTGATACACAATATAAGCAAAAATGAGTCAAAGAAAGTTGATGTATCTGGTCTAAATTTTAGACCAGATAAACCCACTTTTGTTGACCCACTTTTGCTTATATTTTGTAACGGAGGAAGTATGTAACTATGTCTTCTTTTGGTGAATAATGTGGTACCCGTAGGTAGCTAGTAGCTACTGCTTGCTATACTTTCAACATTGCATGGAATATTTAGAATTTTCATGTACAAATTACTTCTCTTTTTTAAAGATCTTATGCAGTAACTTCAAGTTTAAATTTTCTTTTTTTTTTTCATCTTCAATGTTTTATCCTTATTCTCTTCTCCTGGTTCTCCTTCTGCACTTAGGATGCTGCCAAATCCTTGATAGAGGATGATACATTCTATACCATGAGTTTACTCAAGAAAGGGGCCTCTCATGGATTCGCTCCCAGGAATTCAGTGTGCTGTATTTGTAATTGCCTCCTTACAAAGAATTCAGTTACCTCTGGAATTCGAATTTTCAACTGTGGCCATGCAATTCATCTCCAATGCGAAGGCTCAGATGTCGAGTCATCAAGCAAAGGATCTTCATCTGGATGCCCTGTATGTCTGCCGAACCAGAAATCCCAGAAGTCTAGAAACAAATCAATCATTACAGAGAAAGGCCTGGTCAATAATAAATTCTCATCAAAACGCCAATACCCTCATGGAAGTCCCATTCATCCGCATGACAGTGATTTGTCAGAGAATATGTATGGACAGCAACAGATATCACGGGTAAAAATATGAACCAAACATAATGTCTAATTAACTACCCCCCTTTCTTTGAACCAAACACTATTGATATGGTTATTGTTTATGTAGTTTGAGATCTTGAGCAGTTTGCAGAAAAATCAGAGATTTATGCAAATAGAAAACTTGCCTCCATTGAGGCTTGCACCACCTGCTGTGTACCATGAAAAGGTAAGTAAAGTGCAACACTATCTGACCGGCGAAAGTAGCAGTAGTAGTTCCACAGTTATAGAGAAACAGAGTAGACACAAGCAGAACCGGGAGCTGAGAGTTAAAGGTTCATCGATTCGTTTTCCTTTGAAATCCAGTATATTTGGTAAGTAATGTTATTCAAGAAAGTTTTGGTTTTTCTTTAGTGGGCTAAACTCTAACACAAGTGAGACATGTCTTATGCAGGTAAAGAAAAGACAAATAAGCGGTGACTAACTGTTTTATAAGAAGAGAACTTTGTAGGCGATAGAAGATCAAGCACTAACAACTAACTGTACAGGCTAACAAAAGATTTCATCCCTAATAGATTTGATATATATGTCAACCCATTATTATTCTTTTGTATCTTATTCTACTTTTTGACTTTTGTACATGTTACTAACTGTTGTACATATTTGTGTATGTCTACAATTCTTAGTGAGTTTAAAATATTCCAATCATGTGATGTGATGTGATGAGGAAACCTTTTATGCCTCTTTTCTTTCTTTCCTTATTTCTTTCTTTTAAAATATGCTTATTTAGTTCGATATTTCTTTAATGTCAATGTTTGTGTTTTAGTTATAGTATACTTCAATACAAGCTCATCAATCACATTTAACTTGAATATAGTCTTTCTTAATATATAGTTTTTGATTAACTAATAAAATAAGAATGCTATTATAATACTAACATTAACATTAAATAATCAATAAAAATATTGTTGATTAACAGTACAACATATAGCTCAATTGAAAACATATTTACTTTCCATCTAAACTTTATTTACAAATTATAACAAATATAACTGTTTAGCTAAACCAGTATTTAACTTTTTTCAAAATGGGACTGTTTAATTAAAATTAGATATAACGGTTATTACACAATAAGTTAATTAAACATGATGTTCAAAAAATACCCTGACACTAATCAATTATATATTGTAAAGTCAAAATAACACAAATGATTTAGTTACTTTGCGTTATGAGAATCACGGTTTCCTAAAGACAAAAACTACTAAATATTCTTTTTGGTCACCTGGTCACCTGGACATGGCAAGGGGGTTTTTACATTCTTTTTCATATTTACAATTCGAAAATGTTGCTAGCTAAATAATGAGTATAAAAATTCTTCTTGAAGATTTTCTTTCGACAAAATGACGAAAGCTTTTATTAATTATTGAACGTAAGGGAAAAAGTAAGGAAAATTAATAGTAAACATGGAATAATATTTTGAGGAATCTGTAGTGCTGTTCATAATTAGCTAATTACCAAATGAAAAGGTTTCAAAAAGATTATTTTGAGGGCCCAACCGGGTTCGAACCGGTGACCTCTTGATCTGCAGTCAAATGCTCTACCACTGAGCTATGGACCCCTATGATGCTACAATTGTCAACTTAATCCTACAAGTATACGTTACACGATACAATATGACGATATGCTGATTAGGCAGGGCAAACACACTTGCAATTGGGAGGGTGAAAAGGACTAGGAAATTATCCATATGCAATGTCAGGTTGGCAGATTAACGAGGTTCACATGATCATTTCATCGTTCCATTCCGCTGAATTTCTTCAAATCTTCATTTCACCTTTCAAACTTATTAAGAACAACTAGCTGTTAAATTATGAAGCAACTACACATTCATGCATACTTTACTTGTTTTTACATTTGCTCCAAATTGTTTGGAGGATTGATATAATAACAAGAGAGTTTACATAATAAGTGTCAATTTGTTGGTTCTTCCCCCTAGTCCCAAAGTGTATATTCATACAAGATTCATCGCCTTTCTTTTCTTTTCTTTTTTTCTAAAAAATATTTTATATTTATAACTAATCTACCCTTTTGGCCACCCTTTTTTTCTAAAAAATATTTAAAACTCTTGAGGAAGATTTTACGTACATTGTGTTTCTAACCAGCTCGATTTATACTAAAAAAATATTAGTCTATTCAAAATCAGTGTTTTAAATACCAAACCATTCAAATGGTTCAATCAGTTAAACCATGAATGGTCTACGATTCAGTTAATTGAGTGGTTCATTTCATCCCAATTTCAATGGTTTAAAGCTATCGAACCATGACCCAGCAGTCTAATTCGTTCGATGTCCGGTCCAATATTAAAAATATTTTTAATAATTCAATTATCCTTACAGAAAAAATGGTTGAAAAATAGGTGAATATTAATGTAGGAAAAGTTGGTTGGATTTTGGTGGCACACTTCTCCCCCTTTAATATTTGCTGTATATGAATTTGCACATAGTCATAGACATAACTGAAGACGATTATCTCCAAGTCTCATTCCCTCGTTTCCTCCGCCCCCTTTATTTCCGCTACTTATATATAAAACCTCATTTTTCTGTTCCTTTTTCCTTTCAAAACAACGTTAAAAACATTTGGTTTTGGTTACACAAGTACGAGAAGGAGGAAAGAAAATGTCTTTCACTGCAACTAAGTTTGCACACCCTTCTGTTCCTGTCAATTCCTCAACCCGTAGATCCAATGATAAACCTCTCTCTTTCTCTTCTGATCTCTTTAGAGTTACCCCTTCTTCCTCTTTTCTTGGATCCAATCGTAAGCTTCTTCGTATCAATGCTCTCTCTAAGCCTCTTCATCACCGCCGTCCATCATCATCATCAGCTGCGGCTGCAGCACCTGTTGTTTCTGTTGAACAAACCTCCAATCTGGTAACCCTTTATCCTTCTTTGTTCTTTTTTATGTGAAAAATTTATGCTTTTTGTGATTCTCTATAGTGGGTATCTCTGAAAAACTTTAGTTTGAACTCAGTTCTGGAAATTGAATTGAACCCCAGTTGGTTTATGAACTATATGATTCAGATGTTAGTGTTTTTTTTTCTTGTTAATTTGGTTATTGTTTATTATCTTTTAGATGTTTAGTTGCTTTTAACTCTGGTGATGTAGAATTAATGGGTTTTATCTTTTTTATCTGTTATCTGTTCAATTGGCTTCTGAAGTTCACACTGCAGATTATTCGAAGTAGTTTGATTGTGCTTTATAAAGACTGTTTGTTTCCATATTTATTTACTTTTCTTTTTCAATTACCAACTTTGTAGCACCGAGATGCTACAAAATTCCGGTTGAAGACGTATCCGGTGTCCGACAACACTTCAATTGTATTTTTCAAATTAAAACCGGGGTGTCTGTATCTATGTCCGGCGTCCGTGTTTGTGTTGGTGCTTTATAGATTACAAACGGCTGTCTATGTCCGGCGTCCGTGTTTGTGTCTATGTCTGGCGTCCGTGTTTGGGTCGGTGCTTTATAGATTACAAACGGCTTCCTTAATAGGGACTACTAAATTGATCTTTTTTGATAGGAATCAATGTGTCCATTTTTTTTATCCTCATTGAAGGTTTCTGACATAGGGACTAAAATGTCCCAAAATGTGTATGTGTTCTCAATAGTACACTCACCTATTTTTGGACGGAGGGACCAATATATCCCTGTTTTGAATTCTTCAAGGTCCTTCACGAGGCGTGTGGTATTCTCGGGGGACCAAATTGTCCGTTTACTCATTAAAAAATACCAGCATGTTTTTTTTTCCCACTTTGTTACCTGCTTTCAAAGTTAGTTAGAAACAGCTAAAGTTTCTATAGGTGATATTTTCTTAATAAAATCTGACAGAGAAAACAACATGATTACTAACACCAAACATGAACTAAAGTTTAAAATTCTTGTTTGGGATTTGGTAATGAGTTTTTTGTTTTGGGACTGTTCTTTTTATCTGGGTTTATATATGCAGCTTATCACTAAAGAGGAAGGGCTAGAGCTCTATGAAGACATGATATTAGGGAGGTTCTTTGAAGACAAGTGTGCTGAGATGTATTATAGGGGAAAAATGTTTGGTTTTGTTCACTTGTACAATGGCCAAGAAGCTGTATCAACTGGTTTCATCAAGCACTTGAGGAAGGAAGATTATATAGTAAGCACCTACAGAGACCATGTTCATGCACTTAGTAAGGGAGTTCCTTCTCGAGCAGTAATGAGCGAACTCTTTGGAAAGGCGACGGGTTGTTGCCGAGGTCAGGGTGGTTCAATGCACATGTTCTCGAAAGAACACAATGTGCTTGGTGGGTTTGCGTTCATTGGTGAAGGAATTCCGGTGGCCACTGGGGCAGCGTTTACTTGTAAGTACAGAAGAGAGGTTTTGAATCAGGCCGATGCTGATAACGTGACTGTGGCGTTTTTCGGAGATGGAACTTGTAATAATGGACAGTTCTTTGAGTGCTTAAATATGGCTGCTTTGTGGAAATTGCCAATTGTGTTTGTAGTGGAAAATAATTTGTGGGCTATTGGGATGTCACATCTGAGAGCAACTTCTGATCCTCAGATATGGAAAAAGGGCCCGGCATTTGGAATGCCAGGGGTTCATGTTGATGGGATGGACGTTTTGAAGGTCAGAGAGGTCGCAGGGGAGGCGATTGAAAGGGCTAGAAGAGGAGAGGGACCAACTTTAGTTGAATGTGAAACCTATAGATTTAGAGGACATTCACTAGCTGATCCTGATGAGCTTCGTGACCGCGGTAAGCGTTTCATTTACAGAGTATTTTTTCCACCATGTTAAAAAATTTAAAATATATGTTTTGAAAAATCATTTGCATTTTTGTTGGCATCTATGTTCAGTTTCATTATGCATCATCCTTTTACATTTAATTTATCATGTAGTTTACTCACTTTCCGTTTGAATTCTCCAAGGGACTAAATTTGTTAACTAGTAGCTCATCGGTCCGACCAGTGACTCACTTTTATAATAGTCAGAGACTAAATTGATATATTGTAAATGACAGGGACTAAATTGATATATTGTAAACCACATCTTCTTGTTGGAGTTTACAAATTATCATCAAGTCTTCTTTTAGTGTCTATGGTGTCCACAATAGTTACTAATCACAACTTTTTTCTACATTGGCAGCTGAGAAGGAACACTATGCTGGTAGGGATCCCATCACAGCATTGAAGAAATACCTTTTTGAGAACAAATTAGCTAGTGAACAGGAATTGAAGACGATCGAGAAGAAAATCGACGAAGTCCTTGAGGATGCAGTTGAATTTGCAGATAAGAGTCCTGTTCCGCCTCGCAGCCAGCTTCTGGAAAATGTGTTTGCTGATCCGAAAGGATTTGGAATTGGACCAGATGGAAGGTATAGATGTGAAGATCCAAAGTTTACTGAAGGCACTGCTCATGTCTAATAATATTTTCTAATCTGATTTGGGGGCCTTCAGTTTTGTATGAAATGTGCTTATTTATGTGCTTACTAGTGATTATTAAAATTTAAATGAAGGTTACTCATAGAATGCATCATCATCACCTTGTCTAATATATAAGCAGGATTTGTTCTTTAGTTTGGAAATTTGTTTTTCCTGTCTTGTATTTATTATTGTTTGTGGAACTAGTTTGAAGAATGACAATTTACATAGTTTGATTGGAGCCTCTACAAACGGTGTAAAATAAAGTTTAATATTTACCTCTTCTGGTTATTTATTACCTCTTCTGTTTTATTTTATTATATTCTGTCTATTAAACACTGCTGTAGAGTTTACAAATTCAGATAAAAAGTTAAGTAAACTTATTGTTTGATGAGCTTTGTCTAACTTGTACAGTATGGATAATTTGTGCACAGTAAAAGTCACTAAATAATTAATAGTGAATATAGTAGCTAAGTGTGAATTTCACTTTGTAAACTCATAGTTTCATATTGTAATTCCTTAGTTAGTTAGTTGCTGCACTGTGAAGCCACATCAGCGTAACTAACTTGTGTGTAGCCTAGCATTGTATAAATTGTGTAGTTTCTCATATTCAGAGAAACAGAATGTAAAAATTAAAAACAGAAAAGTGATGAAATGAATTGAATTCTCTCTGGAATTCTGTTATCTTCTACACGGTATCAGTAGTCTCGTAAACCCACCATTGTGGTTTCCGATCCGATTTTCGTTTCTCTGCGTTTTCTTCATCAATTTCTTTCCATTTTCTTTCGATTCGCTCTCGGCACAATAATCGAAGATTTCCATTTTGAAACCATTCAAATAATTCAGCTATTAGGTTACAGTGAAACTCGACGCTGATATCTTTCCAGTCTGGCTCCAACAAATTGAGCAGGTGTTGCGAGCACACCAGCTTCATCAGTTCTGTGTTTCACCAGAGATTCCATCGCAGTTTCTCTTGGATGCTGATCGCGAAGCGAATTTGGAGAATCCTACTTATACAGAGTGAGAACTTCAGGATCAGCTCTTGCTTGTATGGTTGTAATCATCGCTCACGCCATCTATTCTCACTCAAGTGATCGGTTATTGCTTCACGTGGCAACTTTGGGAGAAGGTTCACTACAACTCCCAATCCAAGCTGAAAGCTCAAGCGCGCCATCTTCGCATTGAACTCAGGAAAATGAAGAAAGGTGAGAAATTTATCTGAGTTCTTCGCTCGAATTAAGCAATTGGTTGATTTGCTTATCTCAATCGGTGAAACGGTATCAACGCAAGAACAAGTTGATATAATCCTTAAAGGATTACCTTCGGAATATGAGTCAATCGTTACTCTAATCTCAACTAAAATTGATTGGTTTGAATTTGCTGAAGTCGAGTCTCTTCTTCTTGCACACGGAGTGCGTGTTAAGCAGCAATCTGAGGTCGTTTCAACGCTCAATCTCACTCAAGCATCCTCAACTGTTGAAAATAAGGCTTCGTCAACTGATCCTGTACCTCAAGTTAACTTTACTCGTACATCTCCTCGTGGTGGAGGAGGACGATCCACACACAGTGGTTGCTTTGGCCACAACAGAGGAGGCCCAGCAGGGAATTATTATTATTATTATTATTATTATTATTAGGCCCAGCTACTCAGCTATTAATTTCCCCACTCAGTTGTTTTTTGGTCAACTCACGAAACAGTTAATTGTCATATAAGATTTCTCAAGAGCTTCGATCATGTCCAACACATGAATGAACAAAGCATGATCAAGAACGACCAACACAACATTAACATTAACTTCACTTCACTATTCACTGATCCCCTGCTTCTTGACGTTATCCACTTTCTTTGTTTAGTACTATCAACTGCCCTATCTTTGTTGTTATCTTCACTATGAATTTACAGTTATATTTTTCAATATGTTTGTAAAAAGAGAAAAAGCTTGGATAAAGAAAAAGCAAGGCACAACACAAAGTAAAACACATAGCAGTAGCACAGGAATGAGATGGAACACCCAATTAATCTAAACTAAAAAATCAGAAAAAGTGAATGCTTATGCTTCGATTCCAAGCGATCTGTCAAAGTCATCCTATTCCATCTTCAATATTCCTATATAAATTTACTGTGAATTAATTACTAAAATCATCCCTAAAATTATAAGTGATGTCAATTTAATTATTAATATTCTATAATAATTTCTAAAATTGAAGTTTTTTTAATGAATTTAATTCTGTGAAATCATTCAATTTAATCCATGAAATTGTGCAATATTGAATAATGTAATAGAGAAATTTCATTTTCGGTAACCAAATTATCCGACCACTATAATTCAAGTAGTTTTAAAAACCTAACCGATTCAACTAGTTGAACCTTGAACCAACCTTGTCCATGATTCCACTACTCGGACTGTCCGACTCAACTCCAATTTATGTCAGTTTTAATAGTTTAAAGCAATTGAATCATGTTTCATATAGGTCTCTGCGATTAAATATCCAATATATATTATAAAAACATTGATTTCAAGTAATTTAATAATTCACTCTATAAATTTCCAATCTCCATTAACTTTTTCATGATAATAAGTTCACAACTCACACCCACAAACTCACCAACCTTGATTCCTTTTATAGCTACCACAAATGCTAGCCATATAAACATACAAACTTACACAAACACAAAAACACATTTTAACTATTGATATCAAAGTGTCCTCTCCCATGGAAGAAATGGAGATACAACATCAAGAAGACCCAACACAACACCATCAACAACAACATATTCCTATCAGAAAAACCCGTCAAGGTGATCTTCCTCCTCCCCCACATCATCCTCAACCACAACAACATCATCCTCAACATCATCCAATGGACAATAAAGGTATATTTCCTCCTCGTTATAGGGTACCTAATGCACCAAAACGTGAACATTGCATATGCATCACAATCTTCATCCTAATACTTGGAATCATACTCCTCATTCTTTGGCTTGCTTACCACCCTACAAAACCTCACTTCACTATAACAAGTGCTGCAATCTATGGTCTCAATGCAACTACCCCACCATTCATTAACATCAATATGCAATTCACCATCTTCATAAGAAACCCAAACAAACGTGTTTCTATTTACTTTGATAGGCTTTCTACATTTGTTTCTTATAGAAACCAACCTATTACACCACATCTTATGTTGCCATCATTGTACCTTGAGAAACACGGTACTGTGTCGATGGCACCCGAGTTAGGAGGTACGCCGGTGATGGTGTCGGCCGAGGTGTCGAATGGGATTGTGACTGATGTGAATTATGGTGTGGTTGGTGTGAAACTTGTTTTTCAAGGTAGGTTAATGTGGAAAACTGGTGAGATAAAATCTGCACATTATGGAATGTATGTTAAGTGTGATTTGTTGTTGGGTTTGAAGAAAGGTCTTGTTGGTCAGATTCCTTTACTTGGAGCTCCACTTTGTGATGTGGATACATGAAATATTTGATTATTATTTGTAATAAAGTAGAATGTGTGTTCATCTTAATCTTCCTTTTGTATTGATTTATTTTTCTTTAAAACTAGTGATTACACTAGGAATAAGTTTTGTATTTGAGTGCTTATGTGTTACAGATATTGTATTTTTTTTCAGAAATCATTTTTTTAAACCTAATGTATTTTTACACCCTATGTGGCTGGCTGAAGAGAAAGTCTTACTTGTCCATTGGTTCACCACATAAAATTAGATTCCAGATTTGTAGGGAGTAAAAATTAGGGGTGTCAAAAAATGTCTTTTTTTATGACTTGTTTTTGCATTTGAGTGCTTATGTGTAACAGAACAAAAGGTTATATTTATATATATATTTAAAGTACTTTGAGCTACATTTTACAATATCTTATTATGGATGTGTATAGAAAGACTAGAATCACATATGTGTGAGTCTTCATGATATTTTGATCTTGGATTCATGTACAATTAATATTTCAACTATTTGCACTAGTTGTTGTCTATAAAAGTGTTTAGTTTACTTTTGTAAAGCCAGAAGGAAGTAGTACTACTTGTCATTTTAACTCTTCTCTTTACTTCAAGAGAAGGAAAGGGATTATGATTGAACTTGTGTACTAAGAAAGGAAGAAATACAACTAAAAGCCAATAACTACTTTCAGGAATATAAGGATAGCACATCACCATTAATCCATCTTAACTACAGTTAGTTAGATGTAAATCTATAGTTAACACAATTAAGTTCAGTTGTTAGAACTGTAGTTAGCAGTTAGTTAAATGCTAACAGAATCACTTTTTGTATCCACAAGTTAGCTAATACACTTTAGGGATTAATTTGGACAATTTAGCACTTTTAAGTGTATTAGCAAATAGCAATATTGGTAGGTGCAAATAGTGGTTAAACCACTTGCTATAAATAGAGTGTAAACAAGGGTCTTTTGATCGTTTGGATGAAATTTGCTTATTTCTAAGAGTGTGTGAGATTGTGTTCTCTCTTTGGTTCTCGTGTTAATTTGTTAAGAGTTGATGTTAGGATGATAATGCAAATGCAATTCCGTGCATAATCCATGCTTAACTCAGATTTTGATGTAAATTAAGCCTAGATTGGACTGTAGAGTTGCGATTTCTGAAAATTCCTAGTGTTCATCATCATCATCAACAAACATATTTATTCAATTGAGCTAACAAGAAAATACAATCAAGATATGATTGGATCAATAGAAATATCCTTCTTCAAGCCCAGGAAGCATTGCACCACAATCTCAGCATCACACATGAACCAACAGTTAGAGACATTACGATCTTTTGCCCAGTTCAGAGCCCACCTTAGGCACAAGGCCTCAGCCACAGTGGGGTTAATCGAGACGTACTCTAGATGAGTAGCACCAAGAAGGACAACTCCTTCATGGTCTCTAGCAATGAAGCTCCAACCAGAGGTGACATCATGAAAGAATCCAGCATTAGTGTTGAACTTGATAGTGCCACTTTTAGGGGCTTTCCATAGCAGGCAGGGTCTAGGAGTTGCGATTGGTGGATCTTTCTGGTTGGTTGCATTGTAGTCATCAACAAAATCAGCACTTTTAGTAGCTATGGAAATGGGGTTCTCTACTAGAAAAAGGAAGATTTTATACAAATTTTCAAACGGATTTGGGATAGATATAAAACCTTTTTTTTTCCATAGTGGACAAATTCGGTATTGGTCAATGTGAAATTTGATTTTAAGCACAAGGGAATATTAGTCTTTCATGTATGGAACTACATCGAAATTATAGTCAAGACTATATTGTAGCGGAAGCTACTATGTGGAGCTTCCGCTATATTCTCATAGTTTCCAACTCTGTAGACGGTAGGTGGCTCGCAAAAATAAATAAGGCGAAGGTTATGCAAAAGATGAAGGTGGGCCGGTCTCCATTATTAGTGTTGTTTTGTTCTGGGTTGAGCCGAGGGCCCAATCCATTCAAGGACTGGCCAAGAACGGCCAAAACCACAGGGTAAATGATGAAGGACCAAACCTCGCTTGATCAAGGGTCGAGATCCACCGGTACAAGATCTAACGGCCAACGATAACCTTCTGACACTATATATAGAGGCCTTACCTCAGTTGGCAGGTACACTTTTTACTCATACGGTTACTCTGCTCACACTCTTACTCCAATGCCTTGGGCGTCGGAGTGTCATTGCAGGTACAACCCGAGCTGAACTCTGCTCATGATCATCTATTCAACGGACCGGCCAGACACCTCAACCGAACCCACCTGCCCGATCTTGAGGTACGGTTTAGTTTTCTTAGAGACACGTGTGTGGCGCTGTCAGGGTAGGAGATGTCAATGACATTGGTGGTGATAACAAGTTGGGTGAATGAGAAGTCACAAGAGAGTGAATGAGTCAATGAACCTTTGTAGTGACGATGAGTCTGTATATTGCCAATTTGGTTATTAGGACTAAGAGAAGAAAATGAATGTTTTCAAAATTTACAGTTAATCAATCTAAAAACAAAACTTATGAAAAAAAAACTTCAAATTAAATTAATATGGTTGGAAATTAGTAAATTGATAAAAAATAAGTTCAGCAAGTAGTTGATGCACTTTAGTTGAAATATTTTAATTTAACTTATTTAAACGATATAATTTAAATAAAAATTAAATTAATGAAATATGTTAATTAGTTAATTAAAAATAAATAACTAATTGATTTTGGTAAGAAATATATTCATTCATTCGATATAAAATTATATATTTTTCTTTTACTTTGAGGATGCTTTCTGCCTTTTAAAAATAATGACATGTATTTTTTACGTTTCTCCTATTTTTAAGTAATTTTACTTTAGTATTTAGGCTCTATTTGGCAATATCAATCCGCTAGCTGATGTAACACCCCAATATCTCTGATTAGTAGAAATATTAAACGTACAGTTTAGCATACCTCAGAGATAAAATTTCCTGCTTAGATATATATCATTGCAAGAATAGCGGAAACGATTACATAAGTTAAAATGAATTCAAGTCATAAATCGAATACAAAGATAACAAGGGAAGAACATAAACAAAGATAGAAGAACTAAATCTTCAATCTTCTCCTCGAGCACGCCACCCACTCGCGCCTTCTAGCATTCTTCTTTCCCAGTTTCTCTGTAAAACAACAACATATGATAAGGTGAGATAACATATCTCAGTGAGTTTTACCGTGACCCCTAGCCACGCTCTCGATTCAATTATGAATCCTTTTCATCTCGTTGTTCAATTTATGAACCACGCGCCTTTTTAATTTAGCGAAACACTGACTGCCTACTAGTGCTAATTCAGGTGAATCGTACAACTTCTTTTAATTTGGCCAATCACCGACTGCCTACAAGTGCTAATCCCAGTGAATCGTACAATTATTTTTATTTAGCACATCTTTTATCGCATCACCAACCACCCAAAGTAGCTTAAGTGATGAATTGCAATATTACATTTTTAATCTTTAGCACATCACCAACTCCGAAAGCCTAGGTGAACCCCATAGCCAATAGTACTTTCCCTAAAGGCGAAAACAACAATAATGGGGGCCTAAGTCAAGGACTTATGACCTCCCTCACCTAGTATGCTAATCCATAGGGGTCGTCACCCCGACTAGATATAATTTATATATCAAGAATCATAGACCGGTTTAGATGAATAAATAATAATCATCCCGCGTCAATTGTACAATACCAAATAGAATGACCGGTTTAGATGAATTAATAATCATCCCGCGTCAATCATGGATTTAATAATTAGAACGTTTAGTTCGGTTTTATTTTCAAAAACATGGGCTCACACGTAGACTACATGTCGTTCCTTTCAAAACATATTCGTTTTCCATATATTACGGTTATAAATACTAATTATACATCATGGAATATCAAAATACAAATCAATCCATTTATATGATTAGGCCTTTCTGTAAGCTCCGTAACGCACCTGAGAACACATTAATCGGGTTCCTGGATCAGGTAAAATTTAGAAGGAAGGGTGCCGTGAGTTGTGCGTAAGCAAATGTACGCGTGAAGAAACAGTTGTTATTGCACGTGAGTCGCGCGTAAGCGCAATATACGCGCGGAGAGACAGTAGCTATTGTTTGGTTTGAGCGTGAGCTGCGCATACGCGCTCCTGTACAACAGAAACACGATTTTGACAGCATTCAACATCAAATTCTTACCCAATCTCACCTTCAACTCAATCCAAGTCACACTAGAACCACAATCAAACATTTAATACATACAAAACACTCCATAACAGTAATAAATAACAACCATAGCAACACATAGAATCAAACAATCATTAGTTTTGAAACACATCAACCACAATTTCGAAAATACGGTTTTCGACTCAAAACTTTCAGAGCGAAACAGAAATAATGCAATTCAGTAACGATAACAAACCAATTCAAAAACAAAAATCCTAAGCGAGTAGAACTCACCTCTATGTGATGAAAATCACAACAACCAAGATGAAGTTCAAGCTACACACAATCAATCTGAACTCTCCGAGAAGCCCTCCAATTCGAATTCACTCTACTCGAACGCTCCAATCATGACCCCAGCTCCTAAGTCTTCACTCTAATGCTTCCAACTACAAGGTGGGTTCTGAAATGGTACTAGCAACTAAACCCAACTTCAACAACAACAATGGAAGCAACAAAACTCCATTTTTGACTATTTGACCTTGATGTCTCCAAAAATGGTGAATACAAGAGGAGGGTAATGTAGGTGTTGATATTAGTATCACTAGATAGAGGATGAGAAGCTGATTATGATGGTGTGAAGAAAGGAAACATGCATCAACAATTGAGGGAAATCCCTCTTCTTCTTCCTCTCGCGCCTACTCTCTCTCTCTCTCTCTCTCTCTCTCTAGTATTTCTCTCTTTTCCATTTCTAAAATTCTGATTAAGTTTTTCCCTCAATTTCAGCATGTGTGTGTTTTTAATGAGGGTGTGGTGAGCTGAAGGCAAATTTAAATGGAAATGACCAAACTACCCTCTCTCTCATTCTCACTTAAATCTATTCAAATAAATAATCAATCAAGCAATAATACATAACTGATATCATTAGCAATTATATTAGCTACCACATATTATTAGATATGCTATATTATTTAGGTTAGCTATTCAATTAGCTATAACCGCTCGCTAGGAAAAATGACTGTTTTGCCCTTTAAACTATAATTGCAACTTAAACCCCAAATTTTAAATCAACAATCAAACAACCATTCATATACTTCATATACTTAAGTAATCATATATATATATATATATATATATATATATATATATATATTGCTTTCACACCTCTAACGTGTCTGTGACTCGACTTATCATTTACTCGAATAATAAATCGCTAGTTAATTTCGTAAACCGAGAAATTAGCCGAACTAAGGATGTTACAGCTGATAATAAATAAGCTCTTTGTAAGTGTTTAAGACAACTAGCTTATATTGTTTTTCATTATCTTATAATATATTTTAAAACACTACTTGAAGTAATGTTTGGACTTAATTATAACTTATAGCGTTTTATTTTTTTCTCATTTTACTCTTATTACTTTATTTAAATTCCCCACTAATCTATTGATCAAAAAAGAAAATTCCCCACTAATCCACCATTAAATGGATATTCTCTCTCATTTTTTATCATTTATTACAAAAGTTCATTTTATATTTATATAAGCTAGTTCAATCGCTAATATTTTATCAAACACTTCAAATTCAATTCGCTGGACTATCTGCTATCCGCTAGTTTTTTACCTAATAGAGTCTTAAACTACCCTCCCCTCCTGAAAAACTCTAATATTGAGTTAGGTGAAATTTTTCAACCTCCTTCAAAACTCTAATAATCTCTCCCTTCTACTTCTATTCAACCTAACATGATCTAACACTCTTCTTCAACACTCTTCTTTCAACACTCTTCGTACAACTGAATAAATCTATGGTAATCTCAATAAATTAGTGAGACTTATTTCCACAATATATCGAAAAAGAGTGTTAGATAAACCCTTCGTTCTCCATTACAAGAAAAAATTGATGTAATTTCTGGTCTAAATTATTAAAAAAATATCATTTCAAAATACATTAGTAGTTACTAAATTATTTTATATTTCTATTTAATGTGAAATGTATGCTTACTAAAAACCACTTTGTAAAAGTAGTTAGTACTAATAGGACAAAATTTCAGCAATTTTAATATTTTCTTTTTATATTACAATTGAAAGGTACTAGTATAAATCATTGCAGAAGGTAATATTCCATTGTCCTTTAAAGCACAAAATAAGATTCCATTAGAAAAAATGCAAGGGCTTGTCGTTGGCCTCGTGGATTTATCCTTAAGAGGTATTAGTTGAAATTTTACTAGTCTTTTTAAATGAATTAAATGTGATTCATTTCGTAAGTGTTTAACAAGCTCAAAAGTTTTCTCTGTCATAGAGTGCGTGTCATCTGCTCACTCGAAAATTTTGTTCATAAAAAAGTGTTAAATATTTTTTTTGGTCTCTATAAAATTTGAAATTTTTTGGTATTTATGCTTCAAAAACAATTTTTGGTATTAATGCTTCAAAAAGAACTTTTTAGTATTAGTGTCTCAAAAAAATTTCTCCTACTTTTAATCCCCAAGTATTTTTGCTCAGTTTTAGCCACTCATAACTCTTAATAGCGATTTTTGGATTTTTTAATAGCACTTCTTTTTTTAGTTAATAGCACTTCTAAGTGCTATTAAAAATTATGAAGTGCTACTAAAAATCACGAGGAGCTGGAACCAATAAAAAAATTGGCGATAAAAAATAGGCCAAAATTTTAGGGAGAGTGATAAAAAATTCTAAATTTTACATTGACAAAATAGAAAAAACCTAAACAGAGGAAGAAGCAGAGAAGGTGGTGAAGACGAGCGACGAAGGAGAGAGGATAAGATCACATCACATTGCCGTAAAACTAAGTACGTCCATTACTTTACACCGTTTCTTTATCTTTATTTTTACACCGTTTATTTATTTATCAATTAATTAAAAAAAGAAAACATCGAGTGAAGTTTCGCCTTCAACGATCTCTAGCCAGAGAGGTTGATGATGATGGTAATAATAATAATAATAATGATGACGTGGTGGTTTGGGACATGGAGGGAAATTTGAGGAAACAACAAGGGTTTAGAGGGGAAAAAAGAGGAAGCAATTAATTTTTTTATTTTAAATTTGTGTTCTTGATTTTGAATATGGATGCTAAACCGGTTACCTAGTCAATTCAGTTTTGCAATAAGATTGAATCACTATTTTATAATTTTATTTATTGATTTTCTTGATATTTTTCTTTTCTGTTTTTTGTTTTTTTGTTCTTAAATTTGTGTGGTTTTTGTCTGAATGCTTTTGATTTGAATCTTTGTATCATGTGATACTGAGTCATTCTTTGTGTCTCTTAGTGGGATGTGAAATTATTGTTTCTTTATCTTATGGGTTTTGAATTTTTATATATATATATAAATGTTGTTGTGCTGTTGCAACTTTTTTTGCTTGTCATGGTCCTGGAACCTTCTATTGTAGTAGGTGGTGTTTATTTATGTGAATGAATACAAGATATTTGGGTTTGCATCATTCATTTATTTATATAAGAATTAAGAAATAAGAAATTGGGGGATATATTTAACTCCTTGAAGTTAGGGTCACTGTGATTGTGTTGATTAATGACATCCACCACTTTTTGGTCTTGCTCTCTGCTAACTTGATTATGCCATTTTCTTTTGTGCTTCAAGGATTCTATTAAGTCTAGCTGTGAGTTTTTTTTCCTTCTTCCTTATTAGTACTCTTATCTTGTACCAGGATGCCAGATTGTTTGAGATATGTTCATCTTCTGTTTGCTATGCTGTGCTTGGCATAAATTTTAGTTGTATGTTAGTTTTTGAGCTTTGAAGTCTATTTGCGATGGATTGACCTTGTTGGCTGTTGTACTGTTTGTGGCTACTTTGTTTCATGCTTTTGTTTGATTAATGCATTAAAAAGGGACTAATCTTTATAACTCGTTTCATATATTCAAGTGATCTAAGATGTTTTATAAAATCATTACAACTTAGTTGGTCTTAGATGTCTTAGATAATGGTTGATGCAGCTGCTCATAGTGGTACTTTTATCAAACTTGACTCTTTTTGCTAGTTTTCTTTTAATTGTATTTTCTACTTCTGGAGCAATGTATCTTGGGGTAAAATTATCAAAGATTTATTGTTGGCTGATATATCAAACCTTTCTGTTTATTTGTTGTTTTCTTGTTTCTGTTTAATGCTTGTAAGAGTGTATGCTTCTCCTGTGTGGCTCATATCTAAGTCAAGAAATATTGCATTTTCATTAATATATTGCAGATGGAAGCGCAGAACTCTCAGCACACGCAAATTATTGAAATCAGCGGAGATCTTCCTGATGCAGGAAGGAAGGTTTGTGGGGAAGCACCATGTGGGTTTGCAGATGCTGGATCCCTCTCTAGGGATTCTGAAGAACGATCAACTTCCATGCGAAAGCTTTTGATTGCAGTGATCCTTTGTGTTATTTTCATGACCGTTGAAGTAATTGGTGGCATCAAAGCTAACAGTCTTGCAATATTAACCGATGCAGCACATTTGCTGTCAGATGTTGCAGCATTTGCTATCTCCTTATTTTCTTTATGGGCAGCAGGATGGGAAGCTACGCCTCGTCAGTCATATGGATTTTTTAGAATAGAGATTCTTGGTGCTTTGGTTTCTATCCAAATGATATGGCTGCTTGCTGGTATTCTGGTATACGAGGCCATTGATAGACTCGTCTCCGGTTCTCAAGATGTGGATGGTTTTTTGATGTTTCTAGTTTCTGCATTTGGTCTTGCTGTTAATATCATTATGGCTGTGTTATTGGGTCATGATCACGGCCATAGTCACGGCCATGATCACGGCCACGGCCACGATCACGGCCACGATCATCATGGTCACAGCCACGGATTGTCTGTTTCTACCCATCATACAAAAGATGAGCACCATCACAGTCATGAGTCTGATGACAGTCACACTCACCATCATGATGAAAAGCATCCAAAAGATGCACACCATCACGCCCACAACGAAGTTACCGAGCCACTTCTCGGTGAATCAAAAGGCAAAACAAAGAAGAAAAGGAACATAAATGTACAGGGGGCCTATCTACATGTACTTGGGGACTCTATCCAAAGTGTTGGGGTAATGATTGGGGGAGCAGTCATATGGTATAAGCCTGAATGGAAAATAGTTGATTTAATTTGTACTCTAATCTTTTCGGTAATTGTTCTGGGAACAACTATCAATATGCTGCGAAACATTTTGGAAGTCCTGATGGAGAGCACGCCACGTGAGATAGATGCTACTCAGCTTGAAAGGGGACTGTTGGAGATGGAAGAAGTAGTGGCTGTTCATGAGCTGCACATTTGGGCCATTACCGTGGGTAAATATTTGCTCGCTTGTCATGTTAAAATCAACCGCGACGCAGATGCTGACATGGTACTGGACAAAGTTGTAGACTACATCAAAAGGGTTTATAACATCAGTCATGTAACTATACAGATAGAGCGGTAATTTTTTTTAATTCTTTAGCTAGTGCCTAGTGTTGATTATGATGAGAAGGGTTTGGTTAAGCTAGATGCATTCTGGAACTCAATTCTCTAAGACAATAATATTTTCGTACAATTTATTGTTAGCAGTTTGAAGAGTTTGGATATGATCATTGTATATTTGCATGCCAAATTCTTTGCATCTATGTGATGTTATTGTCAACTACTTCTTGAGATTTTTTCTCTCTTTCAATGATAGTCTCACTCAATTGAATTTGTTGGTGTTATTACAAAGAGAAGTTCTTTTTTTTCTTTCTAGTTGTAACATTTTTTATCAATAGCCTGCCTGGCTTTCATGTGTATAACCTGTCCCTATATTACTCTTCTTATGATGTGTTGATTTGAATTTCATGTAGTCAAGAATTTGTTATGTACTTGGTGAATAACAAAAAAGATTCTGTAGTCAATGTCAGATGGGTCAAGAGGTGAAAATATTTTACAGGCTGTGGTTGGTGTTACCAAATTCATGAATTAAATAGTATTGTAAATGGTAGGGACAAATCCTAAGTTTTGTACGGTTCTAGAGTGAGACAATGCTTCTGATTGTTGTTGAAGTGGGTGCAATTATTTTAGTATACGAAACAATTTTGAGCCAACAACAAGATTCTCACAAAATCAAATGATTTTGGTATTTCCAAGTCCCTTTTTCTTTGTCAGAAGGATTAATCATACATAGACTGTAGCGGTGGAAATTAATTACTATGCGCAACAACCTTAAACTACAAATAAAATGGGACGGAGGTAGTAAGTGGTAGAACAATAGACAAAGGAAAACACTCCAAACTGCTCCTACCCCAAGAATGAAAACATCTATAGTCACATTATATAACCTTTGGAACAGTTTAGTCCAATTTAATCCCCATACCAATTTGGTCTTTAAGAATTTCAAATGTGGGTTAATTAGTCACTTTTTTATAATTATTAGCGACATTTTAATGTCTATTAGTGACTAGTTTGACCCGCATTAGAGATTTTTAAGGACTAAAAGTGGTATTTTTCATGTTTGAGACTAATTTTTCCATTATTAAAGTTGTTGGTAATCTTTTCTTTAACTCTATCTGGATTAAGATCTTATTATTGTGACATTGCTTATGCTTTAATGTTCTCTCTATTTTGTACCTTTTTTTAGTGTTTTGTTTGGTGTTGTGTTTCTAAGACTAGTTTGTTTCAAACTTGTACTTATGATGTTTGCTGGAAAGACTCAACTGAGATGGGAATTTTCGAAAACGTTGACATGTGATCCCCCTCCCCCCCCCCGGAAGGGTTTGAGAGGGCATCCAATCATATGCTAATATGGAGTAAATTAAAATTTCAAAGCTATAATTATTTTGAAACTAAGATATATGAAGCCATATTTCCAACTTTCAAACCATTAGTTAAGGTTCCCAAAATGCAAATGATTTTGGTTTTCACAAGTAAATTTTGGGCATCAATTAGTTCCAAAAGGCACATTCGAAGTTGACTCCACTCCAAAAGTGAAGTATAGTCTAGTGGGCAAAATCACAAAAACGGTTGAATAGGGCAAGCCCATTTTACCATTAGGCAACATATTTGAGGCCCATTCCAGCTAAAGTACACTTGGCTAGGATAGGTCAAGTTGATTATCAAATAATTTTTTATAAATTATAAAAAGTGCATAAAATATGGCTCAGACTAGTGCGATGGCCAACGGACCAATCGGGTCGGACAAAAATGATCTATATTTTTTTGGCCTAAAACTAATGTGTTCAGTCTAACCGAAAACGCAAGGCCATTATATCGACGATTGAACCAAAATTGACAACTTTAGCTTAAATAGACACATTAGAGCCCTCAAAAGTTGAAATAATTTTGACATGTTCTTTTTAGGTTTATTGGGAAAATCCAAGATAGTGCCTAATATGAACTTATTAAGGTTGAGCACTGCTCACCTTATAAATCATTTTCGTAAGATTGAGTTAGGCACAAATTCAATACTTTGTTAAAATTTAAGAGAAATTGCATTCATCCTTCCTCAATGATCTGGTTGAATGACACACACACCTTCTCTATTCCTAAAATGAACACTCACCATCCTTATTTTGTTGAGAAAATTGCACTCCGCCATAGACACCTCTTCTATTCTTACATAATAGAGAGGAAGTATGTGAAATCATGGTATTTTACAATAGACAGGTGTGTATGTGTTATTTTCCCAGAATTGAAAGGAGGTGAATGCAATATAGTTGAGGCTTTTTTTTTTGACAAGAACACTTTACCGTTAAAACTTGTTTCAAATCAATTTCTCATTCCGGAAGTTATATGCAACAATTTAGCAGATCTAGAAAATTTAGCAGTGGGAGCAATACTCATATACTCCCTTTTGTAATAAAATATAAGAAAAATAAACTACTACACAATTGTTAAGATAAGTATTTACTCGCATTTATTCTTAATAATTAATCTTATTTAAAAGTTCAACTTCATTGTCTAAAATTACCCTTTGTTAATCTTTAAAAGTTCAGCATCATATGAAGGACATTTCATCAAATGAAGGGCATTTTCGGTATATTTTGTCTCAACTTTTGCATATATTTTATCACGATTTAGATGATTCATATTTTACTTTTATTTTGTTTCGAGTGGTAGTACATCAAATTGTTCTATGCAATATTTCATATCTGGAAAACATTGAATAACTTACTTATTGTCAATCCTCTAAGAAAATCTCTCTTTATATAAGTAACTAAGTATATATGGATACCAACAACGACGGGTCTAACAGAAAAAACCAAATGTTAGTGGGGGCAAATATCCCCGCTCTTAACCAAATACATCTCCACTAGCAGCAAAAGTCACTCAAGATAATCATGGATAATCAATTTTTTTTCTGTTTAGAAGACTTAACTTGTAGTAGCCAAAATAAGTTGCATAGTATTAGTAATTTAAAAGTAAATAAAATTAAGAAACTGAAAAACGCCTAATAGGACAGAATATGATAACCGGCGTGAATAGGTTGATAGCAACCCAAGTAAAAAACACAACAACATGCATTGGATTCGTATCCTGCACATGCACATGTTGTCTTTGTTAGGCCTCTACACAAAATTGTAACTAAAATTGAGTTACAGATTTTGTGCAAGATCTTGATGATGGTGTATTGAGTATTGACTATCAGAAAATGGATAATGTGTGGCTTTCAATGTGACCTTTTTCACAAGTCATATAGATTACGTGGTTGATACATGTTATCCAAATCTACTACTGAGTTAACAAAATCAGCTACCGTCCACACTTTGCTTATCAAGAATGTCAAGTGCTAAAGTCTAATCTTATACTGCTTACATTTTACATGTATTAAAATATGAACTTAGAGAAAACGTAACCTAGACGTGATCATCGGTTCAGGATTCGTGACATAATGATAAGGTAGACCTACATGTTTTTCTGTATGCTATTATTATTATTATTATTATTATTATTATTATTATTATTATTATTATTATTATTATTATTATTATTCTTCTGAATGATGCTAGAATCTGTTAAAAGAGCGTGCTCGAGTAACTCAATTACATGCTTAAAGAGCATCCATCATATGATGTAAGGGTTAGCATCATATGGTGTAAGGGTTCGAGTACTATATATTGGATTTTTCCAATGATATAATTTTGAGGGTTTGACTTCGCGGTGATGAAAATTAATTTGACGGAGTTGATTTTGTAGAACTAAATTTTAGATAAATGTAAGTTGAATGTACGTAATTTTTGTTTGGATACATTTTGTGGCGGAGGTTGACTAAAAAGTTTGAGTCGGCCGCTAATAAAAGAGCCATGGAAACTCAAACGCATGAACAGAGACGCTGAAAGTCAGAAACGCAAAAACTAAAGAGAGGGAACAAGGAAGGCTGCGAAAGAGTTGTAGTGGGGCTTGAGGAAAACACAATTAAAATAGATAAATATAAATAAATAATTACTTTTTGTCAAAAAATTAATAACTATTTATAAATAAAATTAAATGACTAAAAAGAAATTTTGATTTTGCTTAGAGACTCAATTGAAGTTGTTTGTAAAATGATAATTTTAGGGTGTGTTTGGAAGTTAGGAGGGGAGGGGAGGCCATGAGACTAATAGTGTAAATTCTTTGGTCATGGGGAAAAATATTATCCACTCCAAACTCCCAAACAGACCCTTAAATTAATTTGATTTTAATTTTGAAATGTTGCAAAAAAATTCAAAAATTATCAACCGTTTGTTCTTAATTTCTAATTCTAATATAAAAGATGTGAAAAAAAATGTTATTATATAATATTAAAAATATAAATAAATATAAGAACTATTATATGGATGGGTCGTGACCCATCTAGGTTCTAACTAAGATCTGCCACCGGATACGTTCACGACAAAATTGATATTTATAATTTCTTATTGTTCAGTAGATCAAAATTACTTTTGAGTGTCAAATTATTAAAAGAGGTATGAATCTCATATATTTATATTTAATTTAATTTAATTTACATTTGTTTTGAGACTTTTTATTTTATGTTAATTTATTATATAAGAGAAATATTTTTGTCAAAAAAAGAGGTAAGTATTATCATATTATGAAAATATCAAACTCAGGGGGTGTGGTTGAGCGATTGGGGCTCATCCTCCTTTAACCAAGTGTCAAGGGTTCGATATCCGCCTTGGGTATGGAGCAGCTTTAAATCCTTGGGCCAGTTGTCTCACCCTTCGAGATGCCTCCAATCCAGCAAGGGGATTAGTCACTGCGTTCAGTGGTGGATATCCTAGTCTCTACCAAAATATTATGAAAATATCAAAAATAAGAGGTAGGGCCGAACATGGATATGATGTATAAATTTGTAGAAAAGCTCATGTGACTTCTGCATGGGCCTTTATGAAGCCCACAAAAACACACTTCACACAGAGACATCATCATCTAAAATATGCATGCAAGTAACATAAGAGGGGAAAATTTGAGAAACTGGTGTGAATCCATATAAAATCAATTTCAAATGTGAATAATGATTCGCATCTAAATTATATTTTTAACACGTTTCTTCATTTTCATGATAGCTGGCCTTTAATTGCAAATAATGATTCACATCTAAATCTAAATTATAATTAATTTTTTTTAAAAAATAAAATAGATATGGATATTGGTGGTGTTTTAGTTTTGTTCATTGTGAAGATATTCGTTACACGTGACGATGTTGTACGACGGCTAGATAATCTAGGCTAAAAGTTGGTTTACGGGCAACCTACACCGATTGTCCTGAAACTACAACTATTAAATCCGAAAAAATTAGGGCTCATTATTCTCAGAAGGGACTTCTATAAGGACTCCGGGGCTCAAAATCCTAAATTTCATCATTTACTATTTTCTAGTAATTTTTTGCATTTTTCATAATCTCTAAAAAATCTTTAAAAAAATTGTATAATCTTATTTTTGTTTTAGTATATTTCTAGTGGTGTTTTTATAATTTTTAGATTATTTTACAGATTTTTAGTGGTGTTTTTAAAATTTTTTTAAAAAACTTAAATAAAAATAGATTTTTTGTAATATAAAACGGATTTATCATTTTAATAGGTAAATCCTTTTTTTAAAAAGTTCAAAACGGATTTATCTATTAAAATGATAAATTCGTTTTGTATTTTAGCTAAGGGGTAAAATCGAAATAAAATTGCATTGTGGGGTTATGATGTCTAGTGGTGGAGGCACAAAAATTGCAACCCTATTTCTGCTGCGTGTTTGTTTTTTCGCTACAGATTGTTGGGTTGGGTTGGGTTGGGTCGTCTGTTTGTAGCTAGCTCAATCGTTGTTTCAATACTTTGCTTGTAATCGATTTATGCTTAGCCCAAGTTATCAATAATAGAAACCATTTCAGTTGATCAAAAAAATCAAGGCCTAGTTACCAGTGGTGCCAATTTTAGTCTAGCACAATGGGTTGGCCCGATGGCTACTTTGAATATTTTGTGTTTTTCTTTTTTAAAAGTTGGGCTGAACCGATCCACTGGCCCAATATTTTAGGCTGCACTGGGTTGCAAAAAATACTATCCAATAGAAAAGTTAGCTGACCCAAACCAACCCGTTTTTACACTTTGGCCCATTAGGCTAGGATGGTCAGGCCGAACAATCTTGTTTGATGGTTCTACTAATAAGATCAATGGGAGTTCCATACGAGGTTAATATTCTTTTCCTCAAGGTGATCCTAGTTAGGTTTCATTTTGAGTTTCAATAGGAAATCAATGAGTTACGAGTTTCGATCCGAGAAATTATATAATCTATGCATGAAATATACCAATCAAAATTGAGATGACAAAGAACTGCAGGTAATCAACCTCGAGGTTGGGAAATGTGTTGGAGTGTGTTGAAGCGGCAACAAATCATAGAGTGGACGAATTAAGCAATATTGCTGAAACGCTGCAAAAATTAGCCATTTTTAATGATAGATGTTAGTTTGTTACTATTTGTTATGCTAATGGAGTATTGAAGATTTGATTCTTGCTCTTCATCCACTTATGACTCATGCGAAATCGACTATCTATTCGTTTGGATTCATGTTCTTTAGAAGTAAACATGCGACAATTCTGAAGCTCTGTCGTGAAAATTGTGGCATTCCAAACACACCATATTTATATTTATATAAAAGTGAACCCTTAATTTATTTATTTTTTGGGTTATGCAAGTGAACCCTTAAGAACAATGTTGCCACTTACCATGATGTGCATTGTACAAGTGGTTGTAGCTGTGTACTTGCACGGTTACCTCCCGTGTGCAGTATAAATTGACTAGTAAAACTGGAGGGTAAATAACTAATGCCTTCTGAACAAAACTGGAGGATAATTCTATACTATTTTATGCACATATTTAACTAATATACTAAAAAGGCTTAAATATTTGATCCCGGCAACTATTCTATTTTTCTATTTACTCCTTGTAAAAAAAAATTTAAAATCAACCTTGCAAATAATAAGTATTTCTATTTACCCTCTATAGGGGATAACCGTAAACTTTTTATATTTTGCAGGGGGTAACCGTACATAGTTTTTACCCATTATACATTACATAATCTAACAGAAGGGGTGACCGAAAATTGTTTATATTTGCAGGGGTAACCTTAAAAAGTTTTTTTACAGGGGAATAAATGAAAAAATAAGATATTTGCAGCAGGATCAAATATATAAACCTACTAAAAATGACACTATTTAAGATAAGCATTAACTCATTGCTGGAATTATTATTATTAGTCTTTATCCACTCTAGATATATACATATCAAGATGCTTAATATAATTCCAATACAGTACTTCCTCCATCTCATATTAAGTGTCGTATAAGGTTATCTACGGGTATTAAGAAAATGATTGGATATGCTAAATTTTATGGTAAAAAAATGTGGTAGGACTAAAACACTCTTATACTTTTCTTGATTGGTGCAAATGCACGATTATTGTTATTCTAAAGTAAAGGTATTGTTGGAAAGTAATAATAAATGTTGTATTGAAATTCTAAAGTGTCAATTAATTTGAAACAAAGAAAAATGGCAAATACAACATTTAATATGAGACGGAGGGAGTAACTAAATACAACAAATTAAACATCTCGTAAGTTTTATGATTTGGATTTATGTATAAAACTAATATAAAGTTATCGAAAAACTCAAAAAATGAAAATGATCCATCATAATCAGACCACACAATCCACAAAAGGCCTTTCCAAAGCTTTCTAGTTCACCCTTTTTTTAAAAAAAAATTATTTAATTTTCATCCTTCCATGCTTTGCCGTACTCTCTCTCCCATAAGAGAGAGAAAGAGATGGGGAAGAGTCCCACAATTATCTGTCCTTGCTGTTAGACAAAACTGCCACACAGTCAATAATGCTTGGGACCTTGCAAACAAGACAACCCTTCCATCTCTCTCTCTCTCTCTCTCACACCTTCAAATAAATCTGTTAGCATATCTCTTCTAAACCCCAATTGAGAAGTTTCCACCTTTCATTTCTTACCACAATCCCTCTACTCTTTTTGTTTTCCATTTCATCATTGAAGTTGAACTACTGTTTTCTAACACATTCCCTTTCACACACAAAAAAACCCTATTCCCTTGTGACTTCTTGAGATAGGTGTTTCTAACAAAGCATTTATTATATTCTATTCTTCTATATATATAAGAGAGTATCACAGCATCCTCAGAAAAACAAAGGAATATAATATATTGTGGGGAGAAGTGTTGTGTTTTACTAGTATAGGGTCTTGTTCTGCTTCTCCTTGGGGAATTACATTTATTACCATTCTTATATTGTTACTATACGGAATGTTGGTCACACCTCAATATTGTTGAGAGAGCTAGCTAAAGCATTTAAGACATTTTTATAAACAGTTTTCAAATCACTTCTCTCAGCTTTTGATGATGGAGAGTAGTCTCAAAGGACCCCTCAATTCTTGTGTATGTCTTTCTTATACTTTCTCTCTTTTTCTAACCTATCCCATTTCTAGAATCCAGAAAAGTACTTCATTTAATTTACTCCTCAACAAAAAACACTTTGCATTTAATGCATTATGCTATGCTATTCTATGCTATGCTCTACTGTTTTCCTGAAAATATACACCTCTAATTCTTGCCTTCCATTTCTTGACATTCTATTTCTGTTCCTTTCGTTTATGACCAAACCCCAAAAACTAACCTCATTCATTGAAGCATATATTCCTTCCTTCTTTTGAAGAAAGTGTGATAGTGAAATCTAACCTAATACACTTCTTTTTCTTTTCTTATTTATTGCTTCTTTTTTTCTTTTCTTGCAGTTATTTGGTGAAGTGAATTATTTGGAGCAAGTTTTGTATGATGCAGAAAGTTTAAGACTTGAAGATGAAGAACATTATTTCGAAGACAACAACGTGCCATTTCTACAAATGCTTCAAAGTGTGGAATCTCCTGCACAGTTTTTAAACCCTTTGAAAGAACCAAACTTTCAAACACTTTTAAGGATTCAACACATGAAGAAACAACCATGGGAAGGTATAGCTTACATTCCAACAACATTGGAACTTGAAAGCTGTGTTACACATGAAATGTTAGAAATGCAGCAATCACCAGTGAAATCAGAAAGCAATGAACTTCAACAACTACAAGTTCAACACACATTTTCAGCTTCATGTGTTGAGAAAATGAGCTATGAGTGTAACCAAGAACAAAAGGAAACTACACAAACTTGTCACAAATCTCAACTTTCTTCAGCAACAAGGGAAAAGAGAAAGAGAAAAAGAACAAGACCAACTAAGAACAAGGAAGATGTTGAGAATCAACGTATGACACACATTGCTGTTGAAAGAAATAGGAGACGTCAAATGAATGACCATCTCAGTGTTCTTAGGTCCCTAATGCCCCCTTCTTATATCCAAAGGGTATGCAACTATGCATCAATGCAATCATTATTTTTTTAACTTATAAAGTCAAATTGTCATGACCCATTTCTCCAAATTCCATTCTTTTGCTTTAATCATGTTAAAAATCTAATCTTTTTGGTTGTTTGATGCTCTTTTTTTTTCATTTATAAAGTCAAAATTGTCATGACCCATTTCTTTAAACTTCATTCTTTTGCTTTAATCATGTTAAAAATTCAATCTTTTTGGTTGTGGGATGCTAATTTTTTTTTTCACTTATAAAGTCAAATTGTCATGACCCATTTCTCTAAATTCCATTCTTTTGGTTTAATCTTGTTAAAAATTTGATCCTTTTCATCATGGGATGTTAAAAATTGTTGCTTTTTTTTTTTATGGGACAGGGTGACCAAGCATCAATAATTGGAGGTGCAATTGATTTTGTGAAGGAATTAGAGCAATTACTTCAGTCACTTGAAGCACAAAAAAGTTTAAGAAAGAATGAAGAGGTTAGTTCTACTTCTTCTACTATGTTGTCTAAGACATCTTCATTATTATCACCAACACAATGTTATGGAATGAGGTCATCATCATCAATTGAAGAAGATGAGATGAAAGCAGAAAACAAATCAGATTCAGCAGATATTAAGGTTACTTTGATTCAAACTCATGTGAACTTGAAAATTGAATGTCAAAGGAAACATGGACAATTGATTAAGGTTATTGTTGCTTTGGAAGAACTTAGGCTTAGTATTTTGCACCTCAATATTACCACCTCTTCTGAGGATTCTGTCCTCTACTCCTTCAATCTCAAGGTACTACTCTGTCTTTTCACTTCATCTTTTATTTTTTTCTAAATATAAAACAAAATATATAATTTGGTCAACTCACCTCATGAAAGTGGAATCAAGTCAGACTACTGTTCTTTTCTGCTTGTAATCTAAGCAAAACCTGCCTTCCCTGTTTCCAACATTGTCCATCTTTACTTTATCATTAAAAAAATAAATAACCCCTTTTGATAAAAATTACTATTTTAATTATAATACTCCCTCAAGTCCTAATAATCTTCCGAATTTTTAGAGAATTTTTTGGTACATTTTATAACAAAAAGTTACAACTTTTAAGCAGTATTTATAGTTTAGATCATCTTTTAACCCTCATTTAAAATGTTTATCTTTTTAATATTAATAATAGGTGTATGAAGTGTTTTTATTATAGTCCCTCTATCGAAATTGCAAATAGATTCTCAATTGTCTCTTTACCAAGTCATTTTGGTTCACAAAAGTATTTTCTGTTAATCATTTTTGTCTTTAAATGTATTTTTCCTTAGTCAATATAGTTCCAAAAATTATTAAAAAATGATATATTTACAATTTTGATAAATTCAATGACTATAATTACAGAGACCCAAATTACTATTTACCCCACAATTTTTCATGAGAGTATTTAAGAAAAAATTAAAACAAAAAATAATTGATTTTGATATTGTTTTATTTTTTCCCTCTTATGTCCTTAAATGTATTTTTCCTTAGTCAATATAGTTCCAAAAATTATTAAAAAATGATATATTTACAATTTTGATAAATTCAATGACTATAATTACAGAGACCCAAATTACTATTTACCCCACAATTTTTCATGAGAGTATTTAAGAAAAAATTAAAACAAAAAATAATTGATTTTGATATTGTTTTATTTTTCCCCTCTTATAATTAGGTTAAGAGGGAGTATTTTGTTGTGCTGTGCCACAATTTATTATTATTTTTATATGATTTGAAAAATAATTAATGGAGTTTATCATGTGTGGTGGGGTGATGCAGATTGAAGAAGAGTGTAAGCTAGGGTCAGCAAATGAGATAGCAAAAGCAGTTGATAATATATTGAGGTATATTAATGGTAACTAAAGAGAAGAGCACTATAGTTTTAACCTTAGGGAATGGGTAGCAGAAGAATAAAGGACAAATCATTGAAGGGAAGATGGTTGAGTGGCTGGTGAAACGGGGAACAAAGGGCACCAATTTCTTGTCTACATATCAATGTGAAAACGGTTCATTATTCATCTTGTTAGTTTGTTAGGTAGATCAGAAATATAATAGAGTACTGCAATGCAACAGGATATGATGTTTTGTTTGCTGCTCAAATAGTTACTCTGTTAATTTAATTGGAATGGATTCTAGTTGTGCTGTCTGTATATTCACTCTATTCCTTATTAAATCTAAGCTTTAAGGCGTTCAAGAAAAAAAAAAGACTAATCTCATTAGAAGATTTTAGCAAGACTCTTTTCTTATGTTAAAAACATCTCAGCTTTGAGCGGGATTTGATATTTTTATTTTGTCATGAAAAGGTATAATAAGAAAAGAATAATTTTATTTTTAAGAAAAAAACAAAATTTATTAGTTTCTTTTAATTTATGCCAAACAACTTTCGACAAAGATGTCAAATCTTCCCTTCAATGATTTCCCTTCGAACAAATCGAAAGATGTTCCTAGCTCCAATCAATTGAGCTACACCCTCTATTTTTTTAAACCCTTTGTTTTTTATATAGAGAAATTTAAAAAGAAAATTAATTTTTTAATTTGCCATTTTGAGAACTTAAGGTTGTATTAATTAAGGGTGAGGCAAATGTTAGTACCTTCGCAAGCTCTCAAAGAGCCTAAAGACATTCTCTTCTCTTCTTTGGCCTAAAATTTTGAAATTTTGTAACTTTGTAACAGAGAAAGACAGACAAAAAGGAACTGAGGTAGTAACTTTTTTTGTCTTATAAGTGTTTGTCTAATTTAAGTCATATTCAATGGAGGATGGTAAAGATTTCTCACAGCCTATTTTTTTTTTATCCACGAGATTGAAACTCGAAATCTTAATAATGTCAAGATTTGATAGCATAGTGGTAAGAGCTTGACTTTGTAATCTTAACTGACAGTTCGATTTCCCTTGAAAATTGTCATAAAAGATCGTTGAAGCCACTTTAATTAATGATAATTTCAATCTTCACTGTTTAAAAAAAACAAAATCATAACTATTTATGAGAATTTGGATGGGAAGTTCCTCCCGCACTACCTTTACACACTCAACGTCTACATATTGAGTGGTAAATTTTGTCACTAGATATCTAAACACGAGAGGGTTTGGGTGTCTTTAGGGCGGGAAAGACACTCATACATTTAGTCTTTTGTGTCAATCTATCTCCTCAAATATTTTCTCTCCCATCTTATATAATTTTCTCTCTCATTTTTTTCCTTTCAAAATAAGCCTCAAGTCATTAAAGACACCTAATACTAAAGACACTCAATCCAAATGAATTTACATACAACCTCTTTTGGCAAGTTCCATCCGCTAGCGGATAGCGAATTTGACTAGCAAGTTTGTCTAGCGAATGATGAATAGACGTATTTGATAAGTACTAGTGTTTAATTTTTTTGGTAGCGTTTAGCGCTTTTTCAAACACCACTTTTAATGTATAACATCTTACTTTTTTTTTGTCATTTTTACCCTCATTATTTTCTTAAATTTCTTCTCTATGCTCTTTAAAGTAAATTAAAAAAAAATTTAAATCCCTAGTTTTTTTTTTCATTTTACATTTATTATTTAATTTAACTGCTAGTTTTGTAAATAGATAATTTGTTATCTTTTAATTTATTTATTATTCGCTTTCCGCTAACTTAACTAATATCTACTGCTTTTTACCATCTAGAGCTATATAGTAAGGAAAGTGCATAGAGTGGGAAGGAGTGGATAAATAAATAAAACAATTTGGATTTGCTGGATTGAGGCGTGGTGGACAGGTGGTACTGCGGCATAGAGGGTAAGGGCCCAATTGCCTACACATGAGAAGGAGGACCCACTTTGAAAATTTTGGAGGTCTCATCATTACAATTTATAAGAAGGGGAATGATGCATCTCTTTTTATGTTTGACTTTGTAAGATAGATGTTTCATAAATAATGAATACATGTATACTTTTTTCTTCGACAAAATGTACAAGCCTACTTTTTTATTGCTTCCTTTTGGCTTTGAGTTCTTGGCAACATCATACAATTTGCTGGAACCTAGCAAATTAAATAAATACTATAATCAAGCAAATCAAACAGTAAAAAGGTCCTCAATGAGCTGACCAGATTGTAATCTAAGTCAAAGACAAACCTGAATTACCTTCATTACTAATGAGATTTATGCATAATTAGTTGCTCATCCGATTGAGTTGTTGGATGTGTTAGGGCAAGGTTCGTTTCTTTTTTCAAAAATAGTAGCAGTTTTTAAAAAGCAAATCTTACACAAAGGTTAAACCTTATTAATTTATCCTCAAACAAACACGAGAGGACAAAAGGAGGGGCAGAGTCGTAAATCAAACAGTCACAACTTAAAGATTAGTCGAAGCCAATACATCAACAACTTTTTTTTCGTCTCTAGGAATCTTGGACCGCTTGATAACATCTTTTGAGAGAGAGAGAGAGAGAGAGAGATTGGTAGCCTTACTTTTAAGTTTTAACTATTACATGAATTCTTGCAATTTAAGTATTTAAAATCAATCGCAAGTAGGTAGTTCCTTTGACGATGTAAGGGATCTCGAAGAAGTATAACAAGTAGGTCTAGATTTAAAACTTGCAAACTAACTTTTTTTCCATCCTTTAATAATTAATAACTATCATTGTCTATAAATTAAAAAAGTATTTAAAATCAAAAAATTACTTTTTGATCTTTTTATCTTGTATCTCCAAATATTTTGAAAACCAAATTGGTGAGATATCCAGGTCATGATTCAACCACTTTAAATCACTCGAATCTTGATGAAACTACGATCATACCATTGAAACAACTGAATCGTAAACATTGTAGGGTCATAGTTTAACTAATTGAACCACTCTCGATTTTTAAAACAATTTTCCATCCCCTCTATCGAATTGATATTGAGATAATGAAGTACTCCCTTCATTTTCATTTATAAACAAATATACCCAATTTTTCTTGTTATTAAATATAAGCAAGACAAAAATTTTTACACTTAATATTTCAACTTTATCCCTACTTATTACACTACTTTTACTTTTATCAATGCAAAAAGTTTTTTATTACACACTACTTTTACTTTTACCAATATAAGAATAAATAGCGACAATTTAGAAATAATATTTATTTTTCTAACTTTTTTTAAAACAGGTATTTAGCCGCAATTTGCTTATATTTGAAACCGGATTGAGTAATAGGATAACAGCAGCGAACCATATCCGGCGAGACACAGGATGGTACCCTTTTTGATCCTTCTTCCAGGGTTTTTTGACAATATCCTTCTTCTAGGGTTGAAAATAGACTTTATTTTATTTTCATTATTATTTCCCATCCCAATGCAACGAAAAAGAAAAGCCAAACAAGATACTACCTCAGTCCCATTTTATAAGTTATTTTAGCAAAATTAATTTGTCCCAAATTAATTGTTGTTTTACATTTTCAAGAAAGCATCTAACATATTTTTTCACTATTGCCCTTATTAATCATTACAACTTTTTACATTTAGTAAATGATTCACGTTTATCTATGTAGAGAGATAAAGGGTTAAATGCTAATTTAGACAACACTTTTTATAAAATCTAAACTACTAATAATTTTTCTTAATATGTGTGCAACAACCTTAAACTGTATATAAAATGGGACGAAGTTAGTAGTAAAGTAACGAGGTGGAAAATTCCATTGAGAAAGGTGTTTGTTTAACGAGAAGCTCTACTTAGTAGAGAGAGAAAGTCAACATCATGATGAAAGGGCAAAATCCCAATCTCACAACCCCACACCAACCTTCCTAATAGAGTTAAAATTATATATAATATAATATATTTGTCTCTCTCACAAATACAGAAAAAAGTAGCACCCATCCCCATGTGCAAATGTGTCAGAAGGACAAAACTACCCTCTCCTTCTCTGGCCCAAACCCCAACCCATCATTTTCATTTTTGGTCCTTCTCCACTTTGCGAGTGTCTTCCATTTTGTTTAGAACTCATCATGTACCGTAATGTATGATTGTTAAGGCCACTACTCATTCTATTCAAAAGGCATGATGATTGATTATTGCTTCCTTTGCTTCAATTTTTCATAATCCAATTAGTAGTACTTTTGTCTGAATTTACGATAGTGTTCTTTTAATTACAAGTGTTCACTAAATCAAGACATGCATGTACAATTGATAAATTTCTAGTACGTCCAATTTCGGTACTCATCATTCGATTTATAGATATTTTGTATTTGCATTATTTTTGGTACAATAATTATAAAGATATTTTGTCACAATTATTATCAATTGAATATAATTTGGTAAATAATCAATTTAGTAATCAAACATGTGAAATGATGTCAAATGTATTTTGTTAGCTAATTTAGCTATCAAATGTATTTGTTTGTTAGCCAGTTTGATTTTCTTTTTTAGAAGCTAAAATTCATTCCATAGCTAACAGAAACAACAATACAAACATTCTGAAACAGATGAATTGGGTCATTTCCCACCCAGATTCTAAGATAAAATCTAAGAGAAAATATCAATCACTACAAGCATAATAGACACTACACTTAAAGTATGGGAACAGAATCAAAGCAATCACAAAGGCCTAGCATCCAAACTATCAACAACTTTCGGCCATAGGCACTAACAATTGATGAATGAGACTCTACAGTCTTTCTCACAATCCAGTTGCAGATGATTCCTTTGACCTCTGCGATCATATTTCGACTATTGTTGGTCTCAAGATTAGCCAATGTTTCCTCACGTCTGGGAGCTGGTTGCTAATAGGAGAGAACTTTGTAACAGTTGTCTGCCACAAAAAATTTCTACAATCTCAATGAGGTGCCAAAATGCACAGAGCAACCTGTTCCAGAAGCCAAAATATTGTTCAGACATTTTCACAAACACTGCAACTGCAACAACACTAATAAAGCACAAAACAGAGGTTAGGAGAAACACAAAAACATAGGAAACTGGTCGGTGACAAAGGAATCCACCGTGAAAGCTACTACTATATATATGTATCTTCATGCTTGTTGTGATACATAATGTCGTCGTATGTTAGGAGTCTGACATTGAATACATAAGAAGATTTAATATGGTATTTAAGCCATGCGACTCTCTCACTTAATGGACAAGTCTTTTAGGTTGGGCTCACCTCGACCATGATGCTCCCCACCTAATCACATCGTATCTATAAATGGACGGTTTAATTTAGTATCTCTTAATGATCTAACATATAGTTTTATTTGAGTCCACCTTCAACTCTATCTTAGACTGCATCTTTGTCGGCGGAGTCTAATAGATGGTTATGGACAAGGTATCCTTCTGGTTTGTTCTAGGAGTCTTTTGCATACAGTTTCCCTAAACAAAGTTTGGAAGATTTTGGCTCCTACAAAAGTTGTTACCTTCTCTTGACAACTACTTTTGGACAAAGTATCGAATCAAACAAAGTTGCTTAGTAGAACAATTATTTTTGACGTTTCAGCTACAACTTGTATTATGTGCAGTTATTACTAGGAGATGACTACATCTATCTATTTAGTATATGCCACTTTACTACTGTTGTTTGGTATTCCCTCCGTTCTTATATATTTACTTGTTGTTTTTTTGCTTTTCACACATACCAATGAGACCAATAAATTTGACAAAACAATAATAAATGTTGTATTAGGCTTTGAAAATGACAAGTAAATAGAAACACATTTTGTCTACAAAAGCGACAAGTAATAAGAAACGAGGGAGTATGTTTAATTTAGCTTGTTTGGACATGATATTGTGATGCCACTAGATATTTCTGCTTTGTTTTATAGTAGCTTACTTGCCTAGGTGTTATATCTCGTTGTAGAGGGGGCTTGGCTCTATGCTTACATACTATTTTTTAGATTATTTGGGATATGTTAAACTGTTGTGCTTGGCGGTGGCTAATCTAAGATGAGGAACTTGGTTGGTCACTTGACCCGAGCTTTGTCAGTATATGTGGTTCTTATATCTTAATAGAATTTTAATTTATCTTTTGCTTATAAAAAGACTAACTATTAAGTAACAAAAAAATTGAAGTGAAACTTGATCACCAAGGCATATGTAAAAGTTCTATAAAATGTGACATTATTCTAAGGATCACTATGTCAATTCAAAAAATTCCATAAAACACAGGCATTATTCTAAGGTCACATTCAAATTTTTGTCTACGACTTGTCTGAATTCTTTTGACTTGTATGATGTTTTCAGTGGGTTTGGTAGTGCGTGCCCTTAATTTTTGGTAGCCAGGACATATATAATGATGATAAAAGAGAGATAGCTGCAAAATATGGAGTTTTTGGACAGAGTTACCAAAATCTTAATAAGTTCCAAAGCTAAGTTTGGACTCAAAATTGGAAATTCAGGTAAGCCAGATCTTGTTGTTTTGGGTGCTTCAAAGTCCAAAGAGAACCTTTCTGCTCTGCTTCTTCATTCAGACTTACTTTGGCATCTTCAACTTTATACAGGCTTACTTACAGCATCACGGTCAAATGTTCACTGGTCAAAAATGTTCAGAATTTCTAGCTTCTATTCTATATCTACATATATTGAGAAATTATATTTTTTAGGCATTTTTGAGAATATATAGTTTTGTTCAATTTGCAAATAGGTAAGTATTGAACTATACCTTGTCAAAAAAAAAAGTATTGAACTATACAGTACAACATTGAACAGTACAATATAGTATTGGACAGAACAGTAGTGTTTTGGTATTTTTCGTTGGACCGAGAGGTGGAGAGATGGAGAGAGAAAGGAGAGAGAGAGATAGAGATGGTCATTAAAATCTTCTCTCTAAATCTGACAGTTCTTTTCCTGCTGCACGGTGCAGAGACAGCAGAAGATCCAAATCGTGTTTTTTTATCAAAATCCTTTGTGTATGTTTGTTGATGCCATGGTGGAGAAAGTTAGTTTTGTAAAAATGATTTTTTTATAAACCGGACCTTCTTCGCAAACTGTAGGGACCTCTCAAGATATTTAGCACTGTTGCATACTAAGACTGGATTCGAATCACTGACTTTGGTTAAGTAGAGACCCAAAGTCCAAAACATCACATTTAAGTGCCTTGAGTTTTGTAAAAATAATTTTAATTTCAACGGAGTAGAACATAAGGTTAATCATGTTTTTGACTGTAAGAATCACATTTGAAGTTAAATGTTACTATTGTGAATAAAGTGGATGTCTAGGCATTATTCTTTTCTAATTATTGTATATATTAAATGTATGTCATAGATTACAAAACTTGAGCCTATAAATAGGACTCATATGTCATTGTAGTGAGATACCTTCAAGAGTAATATACAAGAGATATTTCTTCTTCTCTCATTCTCTCATTTGCTTGTACTTATTTTTGCTCCAGTTTTAGTCCATTTCATAACGCGTTATCAGCACGATCTCTAAATATCTTAAGGTAGTATTCCTTCTTCTTCTTCTTCTTCTTTAAAATTGCGATGATCTTTTGAGCAATAATCTAACAAGAAGGATTAGTAATATTATCATTTTAGTTGCATAGACATTTTATTATCATTTTTTCTTTTTTCTATGATGAATTCCTGAAGAAATTCATCACTTAAGTAATCCCTGTTGGATTACAATGCTTGTCTACTTTTGATTACCTAAGTAATCCCTGTTGGATTACTATTTATTCTATCATTTTAGTTATCCCTGTTGGATTACTATGTTTGTCTATTTTTAATGAATTCCAGAAGAAATTCATCCCTTAAGCACCCTAGTAATCCCTGTTGGATTACTATGTTTCTCAAAGCCATACTTGCTTAGTACGGAGAAGTAGTGGGAAAATGGGTTTAAGATGATAACTTCCATTGAGTAGGTTCCAATTTTCGGTACCACCATCCATTTTTTTTTTCCTGAAAAACTACCACGTTTTTCATTACGTTGGTTTAAGGTAACTACCATCTAATTTTGAGGTAACTACCATCTAATTTTAAGGTAACTACCATCTAATTTTAAGATGATAATTTTTTATAACTACCATCTAATTTTAAGGTAATTACCATCTAAAATTCAATATTAATTTTTTTTGTAACTTAAAAGCATTCAAGAATTCACTATATATATAACTCTTTTTTTTTTTCATTTCACTTGATAGTAACGTATGTTACTATATTTAACTTGATAGTGAAATATATGGATTAAATTCATTTCATTTATTTTAGGGTTAAATATGTTTTTAGTCCCTACAAAATTTCACGATTTTGTTTTTAGTCCCTATAAAATTTTTCATCGACTTTTGGTCCCTATAAAATTTCAAAATTTCGTTTTTAGTCCCTATAAATGCCAACTAGTGTATATCCATTGAATTTTTGAGTAATGTTTTGCATACATGTTGAGGACATTATAAACATCTCTTCTAGAAAAACTTTGAATTTTTTAACAACACAAAAATTAAATCTAAATTTTTTAAGTGCAAAAGATTCGATAAACAAATTAAAGGAAATACTAACCTAGAAATCAAATTTTGAGTTTATTTTTTGTGAGGGAGATATTTTTAATATCTTTAACGTGTATGCAAAATATCATTCAAAAATTCTAAAGGTATCGTGTTTACATTTTATAGGGACTAAAAGTTGACGAATTTTTTTATAGGGACTAAAAACAAAATAGTGAAATTTTGTAGGGACTAAAAACATATTTAACCCTTTATTTTATTATTATTATTATTGTTTATCTAACTTGATTAATTTTACAATTTCATGATAGAACTAAATATGTCGAACCTTGCAAAACTTGACTTTGTGGCTCTTGACATCACTGGAAAGAATTATTTATCTTGGGTGCTAGATGCTGAAATCCATTTAGATGCAAATGGTCTTGGAGACACTATAAGAGAAGGAAACAAAGCATCAAATCAAGATAAGGCCAAAGCTATGATTTTTCTTGGTCATCATCTCCATGAAGGACTCAAAAGTGAGTATCTTACTGTGAAAGACCCACTTGTTCTTTGGAATAGTTTAAAAGAAAGATATGACCATCAGAAAACTGTTATTCTTCCAAAAGCTCATTATCATTGGATGCATTTACGCTTACAAGATTTTAAAACTGTAAGTGAATATAACTCTGTACTATTTAGAATCACTTCTCAATTGAAGTTATGTGGAGAAAAGGTCACTGATGAAGATATGTTAGAAAAAACTTTCTCTACTTTTCATGCATCCAATGTGCTCCTGCAGCAGCAATATAGAGAAAGGAGATTTAAGAAATATTCTGAACTAATTTCTTGTCTTCTTGTGGCTGAACAAAATAATGAGCTTTTGATGAAAAATCACGAGGCCCGTCTATCTGGTATTGTTCCATTTCCTGAAGCGAATGTAGCAAAACGCGATCATTATACTGATGGGAAAACTCGTGGTCGTGGTCTCAATTTTGGCTGTGGTCGTGGTTTTGTCCATGGTCATGGTCGTGGACATGGCCGTGGTGGAATTTCCAAGAACACATTCTCCCACCAGAAGTGGAAAAATAGTTCAAAAGAAAAAGAGTTGGCAAAATAGCAAACAAGATGAAAACAATTGCTACCATTGTGGGGCAAAAGGTCATTGATCACGTACCTGTCGTACACCAAAACATCTTATTGATCTTTACCAAGAATCACAGAAAAATAAAGGGAAAAAGATAGAGACACGTTTTGCTTATAAAGATGATGATTATGGTCCTATAGATGTTACTCACTTAGATGTTTCTAATTTCTTTGCTGATCCAGATGGGAATATTGATCACCTTATTGGAGATGAGGTCCTTAAGAAATAGTTTCCTTCCATTTTAATATTATGTCTTTATTTGCTTTGTTTGAAATTTCTTAAGTTTAAGTGATGTTAAAGTTTATGTTTTGGTGTGTTTCGTTTCGCTTTTCATGCAATAAAATTTTTAGTTATAATGTTTTTATCCCTCCAAAATTATTATTATACTTCTTACTTATTTATTTTTACTTTCTTTTGAAAGCTAGAATGAGTATTGTCACTAGCAACAATAATGGAGATATGTGTCTCGCTGATAGTGGAACAACCCACACGATTCTCAAGGACATAAATTATTTTTCTTACTTAGTAATGCAAAAAACCAATGTTACTACTATATCTGGTACTACAAAAATAATTGAAGGCTCCGGAAGAGCTAGTGTATTGTTACCTGGAGGAACAAAACTACGCATTGATATGGCACTATATTCCCCCAAATCTCGTAGAAACTTATTAAGTTTCAAAGATATTCTCTTAAATGGTTACCATATTGAAGCAACAAATGAAGAAGATATCGAATATCTCTATATCACGAGACATACCGCTGGAGAAAGAAGTATATTGGAAAAATTACCAAGTTTTCAAATGGTTTGTACTACACTTTTATTAGTACGATTGAAACACATTCTATTGTAAACCAGAAGTATACAAATCACAACAAGTTTCTAATCTGGCATGACCGGTTGGGCCATCCCGGTTCTATTATGATGCGAAAAATAATTGAAAATTCATGTGGACATCCATTGAAGAGCCAGGAGATTCTTCAATCCAATAATTTCTCATGTACTGCATGTTCCCAAGGAAAGTTGATAATTAGACCATCACCAACAAAAACTGAGGGTGAATCTCTTGCATTTTTAGAACGGATACAAGGTGATATCTGAGGGCCAATACACCCACCATGTGGACTATTTAGATATTTTATGGTTTTAATCGATGCATCAACTAGATGGTCACATGTCTGTTTGTTATCAACTCGCAACCAGGCGTTTGCGAGATTGCTTCCCCAACAAATTCGATTAAGAGCTCATTTTCCTGACTACCTAGTTAAGAAAATACGCCTTGATAATGTTGCTGAATTTACATCTCAGGCATTCAATGAGTATTGTATTTCTATTGGAATTGATGTTGAACATCCTGTAGCACATGTTCATACACAAAATGGGCTTGCAGAGTCCTTCATTAAACGTCTAAAGTTGATTGCAAGATCAATACTCATGAAATAAAAACTTCAAATTTCTTCTTGGGGACATGCAATATTGCATGCTGCAACATTAGCTCGCATTAGGCCAACAAGTCATCACACATTTTCTCCCTTGCAATTGGTTTTTGGTAAAGAGCCTAATATATCCCATATAAGAATTTTTGGATGTGCGGTATATGTTCCAATCCCTCCACCAAAACGCACAAAAATGGGTCCACAAAGAAGATTGGGAAGATATGTTGGATATGAATCTCTATCTATAATAAAATATCTCGAACCATCAACAGGAGATTTATTCACAGCTAGGTTCGCTGATTGTCACTTTGATGAATCAGTTTTCCCAATATTAGGGGGAGAGAATAAGCAACTAGACAAGGAAATTCGTTGGAATGAATTATCACTTTCTCATCTTGATCCTCATACAAAACAATGCGAACTCGAAGTTCAAAGGATAGTTCATTTGCAAAATCTAGCAAACGAATTACCAGATGCATTCACTGATCCTAAAAGAGTGACTAAATCATATATACCAGTTGCTAATGCTCCAATCAAAGTTGATGTCCTTGTTGGCCAATTTAAGACTGGAAATGATCAGTCTCAACCACGCATGAAGCGTGGTAGACCTATCGGTTCTAAAGATAAAAATCCTCGATCAAGAAAAGGAGCTAAAAGGATAAATGGCCCAAGTGAGGATACAGAAACTCCAAGTGAGGACACAAAAGCTGCAAATGATTCTTCAAACATAATTGTTGACTCAGTTCCAGAAGAGACTGATCAGGTACCTGAAAATTTTGAAAATGAAGAGATCTCAATGAATTATGTCATGAATGGAGTACGATGGAACCGAAACATAGTCAACATTGATGATATTTTTGTATATAATATAGCGCTAAATGTGATGAGTGATAATGAGGATCATGAACCAAAGTCCATCAAAGATTGTCGACTAAGAAATGACTGGGCAAAATGGAAAGATGCAATTGAAGCGGAATTAAACTCACTTTGTAAGAGAAATGTTTTTGGACCTGTAGTCCGAACACCTGAAGGTGTGAAGCCAGTTGGATATAAGTGGGTTTTTGTACGAAAACGAAATGAAAATGGTGAAATTGTGAGATACAAAGCTCGTTTTGTTGCTCAAGGATTTTCACAAAGACCTGTCATCAATTTTGAAGAAACATATTCACCTGTAGTGGATGTCAGTACTTTTCACTACTTAATTAGTCTAGTAGCACGTGAGGGGCTAAATTTACACATGATGGATGTTGTTACAGCATATTTGTATGGTTCACTTGATAGTGAAATTTATATGAATCTCCCTGAAGAACTTCATCTTCCTAAGACAAACAATTCAGGCTCTCGAGAAGATTATTCGATCAAGTTGAATAAGTCTCTTTATGGACTTAAACAATCTGGACGCATGTGGTATAATCGTCTCAGTGAATATTTGTTAAAGGAGGGATATAAAAATGACCCCATATGTCCATGCATTTTTATGAAAAGACCTGGAAAAGAATTTGCGATAATTGCTGTTTATGTGGATGACTTAAATATTATTGGAACTCCTGAAGAGCTTCCAAAAACTATAGATTGCTTAAAGAGAGAGTTCGAGATGAAGGACTTAGGAAAGACAAAATTTTGTTTGGGATTACAAATTGAACATTTAAGGAATGGAATTCTTGTACATCAAGAAACTTATATAACAAAAGTGTTAAAACGGTTTTACATGGACAAATCACATCCACTGTGTACACCAATGGTTGTAAGATCACTAGATGTGAATAAAGATCTATTTAGACCTCGAGAAAAAGATGAGGAACTACTTGGTCCTGAAGTACCATATCTTAGTGCAATTGGCGCGCTAATGTACCTTGCTAATTATACACATCCTGATATATCATTTGCTTTTATCTTTATTAGCAAGATATAGTTCTTCACCTACATGAAGACATTGGAATGTAGTCAAGCATGTACTTCGTTACCTTAAAGGTACAATGGATATGAGTTTGTTTTATTCAAATAAATCAAAATCAGATTTAATTGGTTATGCAGATGCAGGTTATTTATCTGACCCTCATAATGGTAGATCACAAACAGGCTATCTATTTACATATGGTGATACAACCATTTCATGGAGGTCTGTAAAACAGACCAGAACAGCCACATCATCTAACCATGCAGAAATTTTAGCACTACATGAAGCAAGTCGGGAATGCATTTGGTTAAAGTCAGTAATTCAACATATACAAGAGACCTATGGTTTATCTTTTGAGAAAATGATGGCAACAACTATGTATGAAGATAACACTACATGCATTGCTCAATTGAAAGAATGGTATATTAAAGGAGATAGAACAAAACATATTTCACCAAAGTTTTTCTTCACTCACGATCTTCAAAAGAATGGTGATATTAACATTCAACAAATTCGTTCATGTGATAACTTAGCAGATCTTCTAACAAAGTCATTGCCAAGCAAATTTTTTGAGCAGCTAATACGGAAGATTGGTCTTCGTCATTTCAGAGATGATTACATAGTTGAGGGGGAGAAATAAACATGTTCTGCACTCTTTTTTCCTTCACCACGGTTTTGTCCCAATGGGTTTTCCGGGGTAAGGTTTTTAACGAGGCAGCCCTCAAGCAAAGAATATTGTACTCTTTTCCTTCTCTAAGATTTTTTCCCATTGGGTTTTTTCTTAGTAAGGTTTTTAATGAGGCATATCCTTAATAGACATCTAAGGGGGAGTATTGTGAATAAAGTGGATGTCTAGGCATTATTCTTTTCTAGTTATTGTATATATTAAATGTATGTCATAGGTTACAAAACTTGAGCCTATAAATAGGACTCATATGTCATTGTAGTGAGATATCTTCAAGAGTAATATACAAGAGGTATTTCTTCTTCTCTCATTCCCTCATTTGCTTGTACTTATTTTTGGTCTAGTTTTAGTCCATTTCATAACAGTTACAAATTTGAACTCAAGTTAAAATAATTAGTTCGGAAAGCAAAATTAATTTTACTTGAAAATACTCAACCAATTTCATATCTTTAAAATCACTTTTAACTCATTCAAAAGTGAAAATTCAGTGTCTATGTAAGTAATGTTTTTTTAACAAATGATTTGTGAATAGATGAATGTGGGTGAAAGAGTTGGAAAGTGAGAGATGCGAATCTTGAGGTATGCAGATAATTGGCAGAGAAGCAGCAGAGATCTTTCTTCTCTTAGACTACTCAGACAGACTAGTAAATGGTATTCAGAAACCTAAAAATGCCTCAAGTTTGTGTGCCAATCCTATATAGCATCAAACATCACCCATCTACTTCCCTTATTTTCTTTAGAATTAGTTTATTTTGTAAAAAGTTGATTTAAAAAAACAGATTAAATTATGAAGTAATAATATTTATTTTTTCAAAATAAACTAATCATACAAATATATTTAAGAGCGTTGGCAAGAATTTGAGAATTCAGTTCAACCGTAATCGTAAAGGATTTAATGAATATTTCTATTTCTAATAATGCTATATTAATTTTGAAAGTCTCGATAGTTTTTTTTAAATCATAAAAACAAGTTAGTTTTTTTCAAAATAAACTAGAAAAAAATCAATATATAGCTTATACTTATAGGGGATATGTTTTCCATTTTTATTTTTGTGAAAATCTAAATGGTTAGAATTACAAGAATTTCTTTGTCAAAAAAAAAAAGAATTACAAGAATTTCAAACAAAAACTTTCATTATAATCTTAATTCTTCAAATAGTGCATGTGCACGTTTGGATTCACTTTTGGGAGAAGAAAAAAAGTGATTATTGAGACAAAATTGTTTTTGGCTTGTTTGGGTATCCTCGAGTTAACATGATTTTGTCTCTAGAAATTATTCTAACTAGAAGATAGGGGCATGTTTGTTACTGATTAAACAAATAAGTGATTTTGATATTAAATAATTTAGAGCTTTTTTATTACAATTTTTTAGAAGAATAATCAATTTTATATAAAAGTAATCAATTTTAGAAATTTTTCATCCGTTTGTTATAGCTTTTCAATAAAATGAGAAACTATTTTGATTAGCTTATCATAGAAATTATTATTTTTTTATTAAAAAAGTTATTTTCATTATACTACACAAACACAAAAATTAATTTCTGATTTTCTTAAAATGCTCTAAAAACTAATCTTTAAGAGCCCGTTTGTTACAGTTTATTTTGAAGAACAATCACTTTTTTAAAATTATTCTATTTTAGAAGTTTTTCATCTGTTTGTTACAACTTTTCGAAAAAATGAGAATCTAAAAATAATCTAAATACTGCTTCAAATGAGAATCTGTTATGAGCAGTTTTTCATAATATCATCATTTAAGAATGATATTTTTAACGTAAGTGATTTTCAGTATGTTACACAAACATAAAACAACTTTTCATTTTCTTAAATCAAAAAACTAATCTCTAAATTATTTAACAGCAAAATCATTTGTTTTTTAATTCGTAACAAACGGGCCATAAGTTATTTGGCATCAAAATCACTCATTTTTTAATCAATGACAAACAGACCCTTAGAGATTAGTTTTTATCGATTTTTAAGAAAAACAAAATTCGTTTTTGTTTTGTGTGTAACATAAAGAAAATCACTTTTTTTTTTAAAAAAAAGTTCTATGAAAAATGATTTTCATGAGATGTTACTTAAAACAACTTCTCATTTTATTTAGTTTTTAGATTGTTTTTTGTTCTGTACCTTGCCTTAGCTCGGGTTTATCTGAGTTGGTAGTTCGTAGGACTCTTGTTCGAGTCGGATCTCAGAGTCTTCCCCGTGTGTCGTACCTACGAAGCCACTCTGCCGCTCAAGTCAGTGCATGAGTATTTTAGAGTGAAACAGGGAAAGAATAGTGTAAATTTTTCTGCAGGGTGGGCCCGTATAAATAGACATCAAGTGCGTCTTGGTCCTTTGGATCGTCTGAGTGCATTCCTGCCGTTGATGCTTGGATGGTTTGGAATGGAAGTAGAGATTTCCCTATGATGCTCAGTTGCCTTGGAGCTGGACTTGAGCAATTAGGCTGATCTAGTGCCCAAAGCCAGACTTTGGCCTCAAGGCCTAGTCCGGAACATTTTTATATTCTCATTTTTTTTTAAAAAGTTGTAACAAACGGAAGGAAAACATCTAAAACTGATTTTTATATTTATAAAATGGTGATTATACTTAAGAAAAACTACAACAAATAGGCTCAGGATTTGTAACTTTTGTTTCCAAAATTGATTTTACTCTCAAATTTATTTTATAACTCATTTTTATGATGTAAATTAGTTTAAACATAAATCATTTTACAATCAACTCGCTTTTATTCAAAATCAATTTTCATCACTGCAATGTCTCTCTCTCTCTCTCTCTAAAATTAGAAGCATAATAGAGTATAATTAATATTAATTTATTTCTCTTCTATGATTTTACTTTTATAAAAACAAGAATTGTCTCATGAAGGCAACACCTTTTTTTTTACTAAAGAGGATCAATAGTGTTTCTCACTTCTCTCCAATGGCACTTACATCTCTCCAACCATACGCCTAAATCTTTCCGCCATAATCCAAAACGAACACTATATGTGACTCAAACCCACAACTCTTTGGGTGTGGGTAAAACATCTTCCCAACTAAACTATACTTCCATGTCAACATTTATTTTGTAGGTTTTTTTTTATACCCCCTTCCTTATCACCCATACCCCCATATCCACTTATATTCCAAAAATACCCCTCTCATTTTTTCACAAATTTTGCTCAGACCCCACCATTTTGTGAATTTTCCGGAAATAGCTAAATTTAAGGTATTTCTTGAAATTTTTTTACGGTAATTTCCGGATTTATCGTATTTCCGGAATGTATTTTTTTAAAAAAATTCACTTCCAGATTTACCTATTTTTTCCGGAAATATGAGTTACATTTCGAATTTATGGTAAATCCGAAAATTTCACCCTAGTTTACTTCCGGATTTACCATAAATCCAGAAATTTTAAGCAGGTCACTTCCGGATTTATGGCGTAAATTCGGAAGTGTTAAAACAACATTCCGAATTTACGTCATAAATTCGGAAGTGTAGGTTTTTTTTTCGTTTGTTTTATTCATTTTTTTAATAACCGTGTTTCGTTATTTATTTTGACAGATATGGCCACGGCAGACGACAACCTTCCCTTTACTATGGATTTATCGACAGTGTTTACGACATCACAGGTATATATATTTCTAAAACGCTAATTATTTATCCGTTTGTATTTTTTTATTAATTAATTTTACGAATAATTTTCAGGTCTTTGCTACTCGGGATAATCTTATGCGTTGGGCTAGAGATATCGGAAAGGCCAACGGAGTCGTTGTCATTATCATTCGATCTGAGTCCACAGAGAATGGTAAAGGGAAGAAAAATAAGATTGTTCTTGGGTGTGATAGACATGGTAGATATAGCAATGTAGTGGATGTTGGGTGTTCTTCCCGACACAAAACATCAAAAAAAGGTGGTTGTCCATTTAGGTTGAAAGCGAAACCACTAGTACCTCCTCATTTTGATTGGAAGGTTAGAGTTGTCTGTGGTATTCACAATCACGAGGCTCTTAAGACTATCGTTGGAGCGTCCATATTTGGGGTGTTTAGCCAAACGGAGCGGTCCACTATTGAGGAGCATTTGTGATTGGGAGTGAAAGCACAGAAAATTCTTGAGGCAATTAAGAAGAGATTTACCGACAACTGTAGTAACATTGCTCAGTTGTATAGAACCCGCAACAGACTTAGGAAGGCAAAGAGAGGTAGTAGGACTGAGATGCAGGAGCTCTTGACACTTATTCATGAGCATCATTACTTGTGTTGGAGCAGACGGATTGAGGGAACTGATACTGTGGAGGAGATCATGTGGTCACACCCCGATAGTATTAAGTTATTGAGGATGTTTCCTCAAGTCTTGATTATGGACTGCACTTTCAAGACCAACAAATATGCATTGCCTCTCCTTGAGATTACTGGTGTCACCTCTACTGAGAAGACATTTTCTGTTGCTTTTGCTTATCTATCTCATGAGAGATATGATGATTACTCTTGGGCGCTTCAGAGTCTTAGAGATTTGATGGTCTGTGATATTTTACTTCCTTGGGTGATCCTGACTGACAATGAGGACGGTTTGATGAAAGCTATTAGGCTTGTGTTTCTGGAGGCCACTAATTTGCTATGTTCTTATCACATCAACAACAATGTCCATGCAAGAATTAAGAAGGCGGTCAAGGGTGATAGGGTTGTATCATTGATGACACTTTGGCGTAATGTGGTTGAATCTTCATTTGAGGATGAGTTTTATGAGGCATTGAATGATTTTGAAAAATCATGTACTGATAAACCCCACTTGATCAAATATGTCAACACCGAATACCTGTTTCCTCACAAGGAAAGATTTTGTGGACCGTGGACGGATAGAGTATGACACTTAGGAAATACCACGACTAATAGGTACGTCTTTATTACTTTGACACATGTTTAGTATTTTTAGCGTAGATTAAATTTTTTTGACACGTGTTTAGTATTTTTAGCGTAGATTAATTTTTTTTGACACGTGTTTAGTATTTTTAGCGTAGATTAAATTTTTTTGACACGTGTTTAATATTTTTTAGGGTTGAGTCAATGCATTGGGCATTGAAGAGATCATTGGGCTCTAGTGGAGGTGATTTATGCAAGTCATGGGAGACCATGCATGGGATGATCGAATCACAAATTGATAAAATTATCGGCTCTTTTCAAAAGAGCATCACCCATGTAGATGCCCATCACAACATTCCTTTCTACAAGGATCTACAAGGTTTGGTATCTCATGAGGCATTGGATCACATACATCATGAGTTTAAGAGTATGTTGGATCAAGTTGGAGCCGATAAGAGCCGTTGCGGATGTGTGATTAGGGTTACCCATGGGTTACCTTGTTCTTGTGAGCTTGGCATGTTGCATGAAAATGGCCTTCCAATCCCACTAAAGATGATTGACTCTCATTGGAGGAGACTCACTTTGGAGAGTATGGATGAGGAGCGGATGAAACAAGCCTCAATTGACTGTGACTTGAGCTATACAATAGAGCAGGTTTGGAAGCAATGGGGTGACATGTCTCTTGAGAAGAGATGTGTATGGAAGAGAGGTCTTGATGACTATGTTTTTAAAAAGACTACCTCCATGGTTCCACCCGCACACAAAGTCAAGACTAGGGGTGCACCAAAGAAAGGGAAGAAGAAGAAAGAGTATGACGTGAAGAGAGACCCTTCTTATTGGGAGCACGTGGATGCATCTTTGAGTTCTGTTCAGAAGCCCACTAAGAAACCCAGTCAGACGTCAGCAAAGAAGTCCTCAAACATACCACCACAGCGGTCCTCACAGCAAGTACCCCAGATACCGACACAGAGGTCAGCAACTATACACCATGACATGCATTATCTAGGTCAGTTTCCAAACTCTATTCAGAGGTACATTGATGGCATTATCAATGTGGTGGGGGATGGAAACTGTGGGTTCAGATGCATATCTGGGTTACTTTGCTGGACACAAGATTGTTGGCAAAAAGTGAGGAATGAGTTGATTGAGGAGGTGGATCAGAATTGGTTTCAATACCAACAAGTCATGGGGGACAACATTCAGACAATGAGGGATTCATTAGTTGCTCTCCCACTTCCAATTCAACCTCATGAGAAGTGGATGACGATGCCTGACACGGGACATGTTATAGCGACGAGATATCAGGTAGCCCTTGTTATGCTATCACCTGCATCTGCTACTTGCTTCACTTTTTTTCCATTGAGAGGAGCATATCGTCCTACTCAGAGCCCTTTGCATTGGGTCCGGGTCTTTTTGAACGGTACATCTCCATTACCTCCTGTTCATCCTAGTTGGGGTGCATATGCTTCAGATGAAGCTAGGTTGTGGTTGTATCCGTATGTGGGACGTATCCAGTTATGGTCTTCTTATTTTCCAGATCGTCTTGCACCGACCGAACAACCTATTATTGATTACATAGACATTACTTGATGATTGTATTTTAGTGTATTTAATTCCACGAATATATATTATATTATTTTTTTTGGTACAAAATATATTATATTATTATTTTTTATCGTTTTCGTCTTTTTCGTGTGTTATGTATTCTGTTTTTATCGTTAAAGTGTATTTCGAGGGTCAATGTATCACGCTTTTTAATATAATCGAATAAATTTTTGGTTTTTTTTTTGTCTTCCGAATTTACCTCAATACCATCATAAATTCGGAATGTAATGGGTGAGGGGTGGGCGTTCCGGATTTACAGTGTAAATCCGGAAACAAAATTTTCAGAATTTCCGGATTTACGTCAAATGGACGTAAATTCGGAAGGCAAATACATTCCGAATTTACGTCCATTTGACGTAAATCCGGAAATTTTTATAATTTCCCTTCCGGATTTACAGTGTAAATCCGGGAAATGCATTTTTTTTAAAATTTGGGGGCATTTTCGTCCAAATTGGGTATTATGGGGTATGGGTGATAAGTGTGGGGGCATGAAAAAAAACCCTATTTTTTAGGCTTAAATATATGTTTTGTCCCTGCAAATATCACCATAATCCAGTTATGCCCCTGTCAAAATCTTTAATTTTTCTATTATGCTGATATTTGCAGGGGCATAATTGGATTATGGTGATATTTGCAGGGGCAGAACATATATTTAAACCTTATTTAAATTATTTTTTTGGATGGGAAGCTGACCGAGGGGCATAACCGTAAGCGATTTATATTTGCAAGGGTAATTTTAAAGTTTTTATTTTTACAGAAGTATAACTGGATTATGGTGATATTTGCAGGGAGAGAATACATATTTAAGCCTATTTCTTATGGGGACAAATAACATTTTTAAATAAAAAAGAATTATGTTGAGGAAATTGGCCCCATACCGATCGACATAGATCATGCAAGTGTGAGAGTGTGCAAGTGATGAAATGGGTCATGCCAGAGACCGATGAACTCATATACAGTACATCAAGATTATAATGTTTTTTATAAGCAAGAATATGAAGCCATGTGTCTGTTTTGTACATCAAGATCATCAGCAAGAGATCCATCCCCTGCATGAAACACATGAAGACGAATTCAAGTAACAAATCAGAAGACAAAACATATTTGTACAATGGGGACACATGAAAGTGGTGTGGGGAAAGGGCTAAAAAAAATGTAGTGGGTGGGGTGGTGGTCCTCCTCTACTCCTCTGTATATAAGTTAGATATGTAAAATGCCAATCTTTGCCTCTAATAAAAAGAGGTCCAAAGATTATGACAGGTTAACTAATATTTTATTCATTTCATCAAAGTTGATAGAATTGTAATTTTAACATTGACAACTTGTAATTACAGGTAAAATAAGGTCCATCTTTACACTGGGTTCATATTAGACGTGCACATTAAATTGTGACAATTCGATGTTAGTCTTCGATTTTTAAAAAGTCCTATTTTGGTCCTAATGTTATGAAATGTGTTGCATATAATTCCCCCTCTCTGACTCCATTAGTTGATGGGACAAGTGATCTAGTAAGTTCTATTAATCTTCTATGAAGGGTAATAGAAAACACCCATTATCCATTTGCTAGAAAGCTAGACTAAAAACGGTTAATAACAAATGTTTGATATACTATCCCATTTTGGGATCATCTAATTAACACTCAACCCTTCCCTCTTTCATTGCCTAAGATTATAGACTAACATTTCTCTATATAAAAAATATGGGACTAACATTTGTCAAGAAGGTAGGTCGGTTGGCGAGTTAAAGACACCAACGAAGTACTTATATGAGGTCTAGGATTCAAACTCGATCTGGAAACTAACATTTTCCCTACCTCTAACTAATTAACAACTAACATTTTGATTTCTTCTCTTTTTTTGTGTGGCATAAATCGGGTATCTTTGGCGCAACTATAAAGATTAATCCGTCGAGTCGGGTAGGACCACAATGGGCAGCAAAGATCTCCCTGAAGAGATTTAACACTGCTGCATGCCCAACTTTCGATTCAAACCCATGACCTTGGTTAAGCTGGAAGATACCCAAAACATCTCGTCCAAGTGCTCTTGGGTTACTAACATTTGCTTTAAAAAAAATGATTTCAGAGACTAAAAATATATTCTCACTATTTTAGAGGGCCTAAAGCGTATTTAGACGTACTCTATACTTTATTATACAAAAATGCTTTAGCTAAAATTATTCTTAACTTTTTTCAGTGAATTACCATCTAACCTAGATGAAATTATGAAATATTGAAGAGATTACTCAATTAACTTTGGTAACATGTTATCCTCACAAGTGAGTATATTCTATTGATGATGCACAAGAGAAACAAGATAAAAATATATACCAAAGTTGATCTAGTTGATAACGATCAATTCATATCTCGGAAGAATGTGAGTTTGAATCTGTCTGTTAATGCGGGAATATCATTTACTTGTTATGTAATCTATTAGTACCTTTGTAAGTATTGTTTGAGCCATGAAACTTGCTTAGAACCCAAAACCTAACACGCTGAAATTTTCATGCACCAAAATAAAAATAAAAATAAAATAATTTCTCATCTCACAAAGAATAATCATGAATTTAGACATTAACAAGAAGGACACATGTTGTATTCTTACTAGTTTCCACGTGTATCTACAATTTTTTTTCAAAACTAAGATTGAATATTAATTGTTATGTTTTTTACTTAACAAATTTTTGAAAATAGTGATCCATCAGTCATATAGTCACAATTTATCCCAAGTCATTATATGTTTTCCGTCTAGACACGATATAGTGAATAGATATACCGTCTCTGTAGTATTGTAGTAAAATATAAGCAAAATTTGGTTCGTCTAAGTTGTAATTTTTCAACCTATTTAATGATAATACCTAAAAATGTCTTCATTCAATGTTGAATATCATTAAAAGCTTGAAACTTTTTGTGGCTTACAAGTGTGAATGAGGCTTACAAAAATAAATGCAAATTACTAATTATCTTATAAGTGTGAATGTAATTAATTTTGCTTTTTTTTTTTCGGTAATTAAGATTTTATTGATATCGTCTAACTAAAAGGATAGACGAAAAGCAAGCTACAAGCTTTCAACAAAACATAGACAATCCTTGGACACCTAAAGAAGTAACGCCTACACCTCAAAGAAAAATAAAAAGACAACTCCTTGAAAAAACACGCCTAAGATCAAAGGAGCCACAATCACGCCACAGATATGAGAAACACCTAAGTGAAGCTATATAGATTATCTAAAAAATCATTTAAAGCACATAAGAGCTGATCTCTTTCTAGAGCTTCGTCGAAGTTTTGTTAGATTTTGAAGTACTACAACGTCCATCTCTCCGTATAGGCCCAATTACTTGTCAATATCCCAGGTTTTCCTTGCTTCTTAAAGGACAGTATATCAATAATTAATGAACACACGCATAAAGTTGATGTTATACCGGAAGAAATAAAATTATACCAACAACTCAATAAAAATCATTAGATGCTTCCCAATGATGAAAATGGAACCATATCAAAAAATGAGTATATTACATGGAGCACGTAAGACATAAGTATCCTTGATAGATTTATGTATGAAGGTTTCATGTGTCAAACCTCCTAAATGCATGATACATTCAAGGAAATATTTTCTTGGAGAATTTCATTTTCGAAAGTCTGGTAAATAAACTTCCAATCAGAGAAAAAATTGCCAGAAGTTACGAGTTATTCAATGAGTGTTGTTTAATTGTTGATTGTATAAGCCTGTTGATTTAAATTTCTCAAGATGCAGAAACTTTGATTAATGCATTCAAGGCATTGTTGAACATTCACCTGTTTGAAACATTTCTTGGTGGGAATAATGCTGCAACAAAGAAGAACAATCAAACATAGAAAACTATAAGTTCAAATAACTGTAAACAACATGTAAAATAAAGAACATAGGAGAAAGTGAATTCATCATTGCACAAGACTCCAATGTGTGTATAACACTAAGCTTTAGGTTCGGTTCACTCCCACCAATGACTCTAGATTTGATGCAATAGGATAACCGGCGAATCCCCTTCAGGATACAATAGAGTTCCTTGACATGGTTTGCACACGCACACCAAACATATCGCCAACGGTATTTTACAGAACAATAGTTCCTAACCTTCAATTTGCGCATAAAAGAAGAAGGGAAATGATTTGGAATAATGAATTTGGTAGAGTTTTGTCCTAGACATATGGACAATCTATCTATCCCTTCTACTTGTAAAGTTGTTCTATATATAGACCAACTCATACCATTTGGTGAAGATAAGTGTCTCCCCATTTTGAGTCACAACTCATTAACAATTGTCACACTCATCCATGAATGAATGCATCTCTTCACTACCAATTTTCACGAAAGAACAAGCCACTTCTGAAAGCCACCAAAGGATACACCCAGGGTTTTAAAAAACGTTCCGTGACAGTGAAAACGGACGCGACAAAACGGTATCGGTGGTGACCGTTTCCGTTATGCACCGCAATCGCAGAGTGAACCAAATTCACGGGAAAACCGCGACGACACGCCGCGACGACCGCGATGAAACGCTGCGACAGCCGCTATGGCCGCTGCAAACGCCGTTACGCCCGCGACGAGCTTCTACCTCCATTGCAGTGCACTGTTATTGCCTCTCTCTTGCCTTCACCGCACTGTGTTTGTGTGGGATTTGATTGAGAGAGAGAGAGAGAGAGAGAGAGAGATTTGTTGTGGGTTACTCCTATTTTGCCACCACCGAGAAGAGAGGAAGAGAACAATGGCTTACCTTGCTTGCACTGCATAAGCAGATCTAAATTGTAGATGAGATAAATTTACTTGCACGGCGTCGCTCTTTTGTTTAATCAGATTTGTGTGGTTTCAGAAATATCGGTGTGGTTGCTTGCACTATGTGGCTCCTTGTTTAAGGAGATCTGAATTTAAATGCCCTCTTTTCTTTCTTTTTTTTATTTGTTAAAATTGTAGATAAGATGGATCTATTTTTGGGTTAAAAAAAGAGTTGGATCTGTTATATTTAAACGTGGGTGAATGATGGGTCTATTTATACTCTTTTTCTCTTATGCATAATGGGTCGTATATTGTGTATGCCTGATAATGCATAATGTTAACTTTTTTTATTCTTATTTTTTTTTTTTGCATCTCTATTAAATAATTCTGCAAAGTTTATCCTTCTTTAACTTCTTCTTGTTAAAATTATTCCTTTTATAGTTTTGTCTTTTTGTTTTTACTTTAGACATCTTATAACAATGAAAAAACATTAATTTAAGTTATTATACATTTTATGATATAATGATATAGTACAAATAATTTTAATACAATAGGTGCAATGTTGTGATTAATTCACACCGCGACGGCCGCAATCCGTAACGCAACAGCTGAAACGGCCGAAATCGCAAAAGCCTTAACGCGACCGCGACCGTTACCGCGACCGCTATTTAGAACCCTGGATACACCTTTAGAACATGAAACATTCTATTTCACTTTCACTTTGTTATTGGATTCTTATTATTTTCGAAATCCTTCGCATCAGCAACAGTAAACCTCCATATAGAATAAAAGTAAAATAAGTGTTTGTACTCATGTTGATTGTTAAAAAAAATACAAAGGTATGTTTGTTGTTATATCACATATAATCATATGCAAGGTTCTAAATAGCGGTCGCGGTCACGGCCGCGGTCGCATTAAGGCTTTCGCGTTTTTGGCCGTTGCGACTGTTGCGTTACAAGTCGCGGTCGTCGCGGTGTGAATTAATCACAATAATGCTTAAATTTTATTAAAATTATTTGTCGCGGTAACGGTCATTACCGAGACAGTTTTGTCACAGCCGTTTTCGGCGTAACGGACCGTTTTTTAGAACTTTGATCATATGCGTTTGTGAGGCATGCCCAACAATAGTACTTAATTTGTTGTTTTACTCAAAGAAGACTCCACAAATCAAGTAACTTGAACTTCTTGCCTTTGCTAAAGGGGAAAGAAAATCTGGAGGACCTCTAAAACTATTCTTCTCAGCTTCTTCAGAGAACACTCGAAAGATGATGTTAGTTGTTCAACTTCTTTTTGGTTGGACTGGCTTTTCATCTCAATGATTGCTCATCACTTATCCGGGTTTGCATCATCAAATACCCAAAGTAATTAATAATTATTTTGACTATTACATTGGTTTGGTTGTTATTCAAAACCATTTATAATTTTGGCATATGATTTAATTTATTTTGCATGAACAATTTAAATTGTATGTGTGGTATGAGACATTATAGGATTAAGATAATTGATACAAGGTAGAAAGAGAGGGGTGAGAGTAGGAATTTTATCCACACAATCTAGTGGGCTGAGAGCTTAGCCCAATCCAATGATACCAAAACTATTAACACTTAGCTGAAGGTTTTTTTTTGTACCCCCACCATTTCAGTTTATACCCCCACAAAATTTTTATTCCAAAAATACCCCTGTTAAAAATAACAAAAACGAATTTACATAACAATTAGATAAATCCGTTTTGAATAAGTTTACAAAACGGATGTATTGAATCAGACATAAATCTGTTTTTAACAATTTTTCGCCAACAGATATATTGAACAATTTATAAATCCGTTTTTGTAATTTTAAAAAAATGGAATTAAGTTTTTTAAACATAAATATGTTTTTGTTATTGGTTGCTAACGGATTTACCTGATCATAGGGTAAATCCGTTTTGTTACTTATGAGAACAGATTTATCTAGGTTGGGGGTAAATCTGTTTTTAACGATTATTTTTTGACGAATTAATCTATTTGTCGTCGTGATAAGTGAGGCCACCAGATATATTTTTAACGGTTTAGACTGCATCGAAAATAATAATGTGAAAATATAATAAAAAACAATACTAATAAGAAATAAATATGTCTAACGTGAAAATATCGTACAATACAACAACCATAAAAATCAATCACATCCTTCTACCAAATCAAGCAACCTTGTGAGTCGTCTGTACGTCCGAGACTCAGGATGAATGTCTCTAGACGCAAGCCCCAACCGCAACTGCTGGCTCACAATCATGAGTCTCTTCTCAGGTCCTCTCACACCTGGTGCTCGTGCTGCAACTGCTGGTGGCGGCGGTGGTTCTGGAAGGAGACGAGAAACTGATACCCTGACGTACCATGGCAAGTAATCACGATGAAGCTCACCCACCTCCATGGATGCAGCAGTAGTGCTCATAACCTCCCGAACACTGTCCCTCCATCTGGTCATATGCATCATGATCTCATTACACGCTTGACAACCGTGAAGCGGATCACGGGGGATGACCTGAATGTATCCAAATTATCGGAGGCACCTATCCGACATATAGGGAATAGTGATGTCCTCCCAGATCAAGAAACCCCTATATAATGAGATCTGGTCATAGGGTCTCTCGTGCTGGTGGTCCTCAAATAGTCTCTAGATGACATCATCCGGTGTCAAAGCATCAATCCTCCTGCGATACTCCTCCAGCTTCACCTGGTCTGTCTTCCTCCTCTTCCAAAACGCACACCATGGCCCAAACGTGGTCCCAGTCCCCCCGCAAAGCTATCTAAGGGAAGTACTCAAAGATCCATGACTGAAATGCACAAATAAACAATATCGTTAAAAATAAAATATATAACATTAAAACAAACTTGTTACAAATAAAAAAAAATAAACTTACCATGAACAGCGTCGCATATCCCCTTAACTGAATGGTATCCTGTAGGCAGGCAAAGTTCTGTTGGTCATATAAGAAAGCTAATGCTGCTGGACCTCATGCGCATCCGCCAAATGTGGTGACACTCTCTAGTAATAGCAACCACTTTGCCTCAATTGTTGTGCCAGTCTTGCTACAAAAAGTTCTCCACCCCAAAATAAGCAAGATAAATGCCCTGACACAACAAGTCTGGTCCTTCTGTCGTACGTCACACCTACATATCTCTAGTAGCCAATCAAAACAGAAATATGGCCCCCTGCTGGCCAGTGTCTCCTGTGTCACCTCAACAAAAGTAACCCCCAGACAACACATAGCCAACTGGATGGCATCATCAATAGTAACAGACTGAGCGGGAGATCTGAAATATCTGCCAGCCAACGGTAGATGTAGGAGACACGAAACATCATCCAAAGTAATTGTCATTTCACCAAATGGTAGATGAAATGCCGATGTCTCTGGGTGTCATCTCTCTACAAAGGCAGATAGCAGCTCATGATCCACAGTAGTGTGAGCTGAAAACACAATGGGGGCTAATCCAGACTGCCTAACATACTCCCAAAACGGACGATTCTGTGCGAAAGAGACCAATTTTTGATTGATATTGTTGCCATGTGAAGATACTTTCAATTTACGCACAGATATCTGAATTGAAAATAAATAAATTTACTTAAACTATTTATCTATAAATTTATATAACAAGAGTATGTAAATAAATATATTAAATTATGTTTACCTGACCTCCGAGTATCTTAGATGCTACATGAGCATCAAATGAAGTGAGCAGAGAACCATCCATAATCCTATCCCTACATGCTCTGGTGCTGTTGCTCTTGGTGCTCCTTAGCTGAATAAGTGAGGGGGGAAAATATTTCAAAACCTACTTTCATTTCTTCTTCCTTCACATTGAGTGAGAAAGAGAAGAACATCCAAGAGAGAGATGAAACCCTTTCTTCACTTTGTGCATCAACATCAAATTTTCATCTTTAATCCACTTCATTTAATCTAAATTTAGAAACTATCCTGTCATCTTAAGCTCAAAAACAAAATTTGGACCACCACCTTTCCATTACCTCTTTCATCTTTGCATGTGGTGTTTGGTGTCTAAATGGAAGTTGTTGAGCTTGCATGTGGGAGTTGGAGCTGAAATCTGAAGTGGGGAACTCGAGTTTAGCTAGAGGAAGGTAAGAAATTGTATAAGGAAGCAAGATTAGATGGATTAGAGCTCAATTGCGTGGTTCTTGGTGGTGGGAATTGAAACTACAAGTTCATAGAAAAATTCTACAACAAACTGATTTTGTACAACCTCTGGTATTTTTTATATACTCTCTTTATATACCTTATTTGTTAGCCATTTTCTTTCTATAGAAACTAGACACAAAACCCTTCATATATCACACAAGAATGACCTGATTTCATTGAGTATTGAGAGAGAAATTATACCTACAAGTTACCATGCATTTTGGATAAGTGGCAAAAATAAATGACTTAGTCACCTTGTTTGGATTATAACTCGATGACTTTTATTGTATCAACTTGAAACCTAAACCAATAGAAACTAGAAAATATTACCTTCATACTAGGCACTTGGTTTGATGATTTTGGTTAGTAATAACTTAGATATGTCTGCACTTGGTTTGATGATTTTGGTTACTTTCCATCTCACACCACTACAAAAAAAACACTCTATTTGCGAGGGACGTTAGTGAGGGAATATGTGTCCCTCGCAAATTAGGGCATTAGAGACGAAAAATATAGTGCTAGCGACGGAATTTATGCCCCTCGTAAATGTTAGGATTTAGCGACGGATTATTTGGCAATAGCGACGGACAGTCCGTCGCTAATTGCTGGGAGGGAATCTGAATTCAAATGGCACGGAATCCTAGGAGGTTAGCGACGGAAATTGTGGTCCCTTGCTAAGTTTTTGACCGTTCAACCTAGATATACGTGAATGTTAGCGACGGATTGATGGTCCCTGGCAAATTTTTTTACTATTAGCGACGGATTTGAAGGTTTCCTCGCAATTTTTTTTACTTTTTTTTACTTAAATCTGTTTGCACTCTTCTTTCTCACTCACAACACCCTCACTCTTCTTCTCTCCGCTTCACCCTTCCTCTTCCTTTCCTCTTGCTCTGCTCTCCACCACCACACAACCAACCTACCCTCCCTTCCTCTTCCTCTACTATCTCTCTCACCTACAAACTCTAACCCTCCACCACACAACAACCACCCATGACACCACCACCACCACCAGAGCTCCTCTTCCTCTCCTCTCTCTCTCTCTCTCTCTTGATGTCCCCTTTCCCTCTTCTTCTCTCCACCTTCTTCCACCACACCACCACCACACAACCACCACCAACTACCACCATGACCACCACCACCACATACAAATTTATTTCCTCTTTCTCTCCACCTTCCACACAACCACCACCACAACCACAAAATTAACAATATAATATATAAAAAAATAATAAATAAAAAAGCCATTTTCGAAATTTAATATAATAATAAATATATAATTGCCCAAATTTGAAAAACTGCACAAATTTTGAGGCAGTCATTAGCGAGGGAAATTTCTCTCGCTAATTAGCGAGGGATTCAAATTCCCTCGCTAATCCCATTAGCGAGGGAACTGGTCCCTCGCTAATTCCCTCGCAAATGACCATTAGCGAGGGATTTTGGTCATTTTGCGAGGGAAATTTCCCTCGCTAATGACTGATTTTTTTGTAGTGCACGTTTCAAATTACACATGGAATTAAAGCTAAGAACTGAAGTTTGGAAGATTGAATGTGAGTTGGGAACGTCCAATATGAGAATTTGGAGCTAAACATTGATGAATTGAAGTTAGTGGAAGTTCAACTCGGCTAGGGAACAACACAATAGGTGAGCTCCTCTTTCCCCACTCTTTTAATTCTAGGGAATGGAGTACTACATTGTACTCAAACCCTATCCATGGCTTGAATTCGACATTGATGTTTGTATGTCCACTCTTATTGAACACCTATGTGTTATATTTGATTGGATTAAACCAGATGATATGCTTGAGATTGGTTAGAATCATTTGTCAAAATTATGAAATGTTTGTTATTCTTTTGCCAAAACTGGAAGTGGATAATTTTATAATTGCATGGGTAATTGCTATATGTGTGTTCAACATTGATTCATGGTGTTTTCAAGGTGATGCATGGTAACTTGTTGAATGGGGGTCCATTTCGAGGTGTTTTCTGCCAGGTTCATGGCTGGTGCTATATAATTTTTGTGTGCTGGGTTGCTCTAGGAGATGGTTGTGCAACCGAGCTATGTTTCATTAAGCAGTTGAGTCACTGATGGACTCTCCCCTTATCGCCAGTGTCTGAACCCCCTTTTCCATTCGGCTCCTGTCCACAACCTCTCCCCTCCCTTCCTCTTCCTTTCAATTTCTATGTTCAAGGTGTCGTTTTTGCTGCTTTCTTGTGGCTTAGACCACTTGGGTGTCGATCGTTAGCTTCTGCGGTGCGAAGAATTGTGTCTCACTTTGGGTTTGTGGCTAAAGCAGATCTGGCATTGTGCTCTGCATATGTGAGGTGGTGTAGACAGTAGTGGTTTCGCGCATGAGTTCAGTGGGTGGTGGGTGTGCGGCGACGTTAACGGTGTTCTGACGTTGCTATGGAGCTTGTGACCTTGTCGATGCAGCTCTCTTCTCAGTTGGTTGTCGCCTTGGCCTTGTTTGCGAATCTCAGGTGATGCATTTCGAAGAGCTTTCTCAGGGTCTCCATTGATGCGTTTCTCTCAGTTTCGTCTCCAATTCGCCTTGAGCGGTGTGTTTGCATTGGTATTTTTCTTTTGTACCTGGTTTGTTTCCATGTGTTTTAGCTCTCTTGTATGAGTGTGCTTTTGTTTCGTTGTGGTTTAGCTCTTAAAGGTCTTTGGGATTCTGATGGTTGTGGAGTTTATCCACCATTTGAATTGGCGTAGAAGCGCAGTTCTACTCAAAAGGTGTCAAGCTGAAAATGTTGTTCAAGAACATTAGCCTTGGGTAGTGTTTGTGTTCCCTTTGTTTTGGGTGTCCTAGGATATATTATCTTTAGTTTTGTCTATTGTTTGTTAGATGTTTTGGTGTTTCATGGTGTAGCTTTTTTAGCTTTGGTGTAGTCTTTTCAAAGTGTTTTGATGTATCTTTTTTCACATTTCTTTTAAAGATGATTTTTTTTAATAATATTTCTACTTACAAAAAATTAAACTGAGCTATCTACTCTCGATAAGACAAATGCAATTCTATTTTGAAGTCGAACGGAAAAAAAACATTGATTCATGGTGCTGGAAATTTGGCTATTTATTATATGGTACATTACCTTGATTGTTGAAAGTTAACATGTTAATAATTGATGAAATTATGGATTACATATATTGAAATTGTGTTATTTATGAATTTAATTAAGAATTGGGGAGAGTTTGATTGCCTAAGGAATGAGAAAAACACATTGAAGGGGCTAAAAATTAGATCTGTACATCAACATGACCCGTGTTATTGTCTGGTCCGTCCTGCAGGTTTTGAAAAACATCAACACGAGTCGTGTTGAACGAACCCGACCCGTGCTACCTCTGGTTTACAGTGTTATTTTGATATTTTCCCTTACTTCAATTATTAACTCAATGCCAAATGGCATGTGCTGTTTTTATCATTCTTATGATGATGATTGTTTATATATATATATATAATAAATGCATTAAGGAGCTATGAGGATGTACTTGGATTGCGGAAGTCATAAACCTCAAGTCGTTGACTCGTATAATACTTCCAACTATATGTTAGGAAAGAGAGTTCCCTAAGGAATTTTATTTGATTCGTCGTAGGGTTGCATCATATGGGCAATAATTAAAAGACACCGTATGAGTTATTGTGAGGTGCCGTATAAGAAATTCACTGAGATTTTATAATCTCACCTTTTATAAATTGTGGTTTTTACAGATGAGCAGATAAAATCGGTGTTGATCGAGGAGTATGCAAATGAGCCTTAGTGCCTTCCTAAGATGTTCCTATGTGATATTAGAAATATTGTATTAGAGTTTATCTCTATTATGGAATGTGAATTTATGTACTTGTATATTTGGGAATTGTGTTACCCACTTGTTGTATCAGTTTTTCAGTTTAGGTATGTACCTAAATCAAATTTAGAATATTTGGTTAATTGAGATTTTATTGGAGCCCATCACTACCAACTAGTATGGGAAGAGTTATGTTTGTAAATTTATTTTTTATGAATCATGTGGATATTGTTAAACTTGATATATTTTAGGGCTCATGATTATAAATTAATTATGGGAATAGTATGATTATCTATCATACTTTGATAAATTAAATTGGAAAAGTGAATCCTATGTTTTTGGGCCAAATGAGATTTGGGTATCTCTAAGTATTAAAATGTTTGAAATATTGTATTTTAGTGATGATTAAAATATGGGTGTTACATCTCTATTACCCTGTTTGTCAGCATGAAGCCCAATTTTTTTCGGATGGAACGTCGAAGGAACATTTAGTTACATTTACTACCATGTCGTTAATGTAAACCTCCAGGTTCTTTCTTATCTGATCAGTAAACACTCGGTTTATCAAACCCCGATAAGTCGGACTTGCATATTTCAAACTTAAGGGCATCATTGTGTAACAATAACTGCAGGAATCTGTCATGAAAGTTGTGTTTTCTACATCTGTAGGATCCATTTTCATTTGATTATAACCTGAATATGCATCCATGAAGCTCAAAGTTTTGTAGCCAGAGGCTTTGTTAATCAAGTTGCCGATGTTTCAGGCATAACCACACTTAAAATTCCAGGCCCCTTACTTTCTTATTTGCAGTAGCAAGATTCTCAGGAAGAGAGGGAAATGGCAAAGCGATTAATTCCGAGAAAACGAAAGGGCCAATTAACAATAACACCTATCTAAAATTGAAGGCTTGTGGGCGGGGGGGATTGGGGTGAAGGATGTCGCGGTGAGGAAACACAAAGTGAGGAAAAAGGAGGAAGAAGGGTGGTTGACGAAATCCAGAAGAGGAGGAGAGGAGGAAAAGCGAAAGAAAGAACTTAACCACTATGTTCTAGTTCAAACTTTTAATCGAAGCAATTGATAAATTAACATTTGGTGATCACTATGATACCCTTAGGTATGCCATCCAACATCAAATCACTTAGTAGCACATTATTTTTTTATATTTATTTATTCTAAAATAAATTAAATTTTTTGAATTATGTTTGTCTACATGATATGAATACCCAACAAAACTCAAAGGTATCATTGTAGGATTCTCCTTAAAATTTTAAAATTCTCAAATCTAACAATGGTAGCTAGGTAGTGTATGAATGGATATAAGTGCAAATCTATAGTATAAGTTGCCTACTTGTTGGTCTTAACATTTTCGAAAGTTTTATCATCCAACTTTTCCAAAACTACCAATAAAGTTATAAGTTTTTTTTTTAAAGACGGAGGCAAACACCCAGTTATAAGGGTCTTTTGATTATAATATAAGTTAATTAATAAAACTCAAAAACTACTAATAAATAAACAATTCTACTATAATACAAAGTGGTCTTACCTGATGTGATAAAAGTCCTAGAAGGGTAGTTCACATGGTTGAGTGAAAGAAATACCGTTGGTGGAAAAAAGTAGACGTACGGGGTTCGAACCCCGCTCCCCCCTCCCCTCTAACAATTAACACACTAATTTCTAACCACTTTACCTATAAAAAAAACTCTGATGTCATAAAAAAAGTGGTCTTACTTGCGTAGTAATTCTTCGTGCAATTTTCACTTTGTCATGGTTTTTTTTGTTACCATGTATTTGGTGCGCAGTTTCCATCGACTTTACCGATGACTAATCTACGCCTGGGAACCTGGCTGGCCACAAGTACTCAGCTTTGCTGGCCCGTGTGGTTCTCCCCTCCCAACGGAATTTTTGCCACACCCAAAATTTGAACCCGAAACTTTGGGGTGGAATCCAATTCCAGTTACCACTTTTACAAACTCTTGTTGGTTTCACTCCGCCATGGTTCCCCTCATGTTAGTTTATTAGTCAGTAAATACATTTCAAATACCCAAAAAAGATTAGTGAAAAAACAGAAATATAAGAAGGTGATAGAGAGTGTATTAATGGTGAAATGACATGAAGCCAAACAGACATGGATACCATACCTTCGTGAAAAGATCCAACAACCACCAATTCCATCTAAACCCAACCCACCACCAAGAACTATTAATGTACCACAATTTGTAGGATTTTAATTTTTCTACCCTTACATTTGGACTCATACCCCAACCAAAACACAAACTTTCCAATAATGTCAATGATGCTTAGCTATGTGGCACTCCTTAATATTATGGTGATGCATAGGTTGCCCTTTTAAAAAAAACGTGGGTAATTTAAGGTGGATTTTAAGTTGCACAAATTAGTGTTTGTGTGTATGGTACCCAAATGAGCTCACAGGTGGGTGAGACCTAGTACAACAGATTACATTAAGTGACATCAGGTTTTATGTATTTGAAATTTGGCCCCAATATTTGAATTAAATTCTCTGCGTACCCGACCCGATTTTCAAGGTCAGAGTTGACCCAGTCACCATCGTTGTTGACCCAGTCACCACCGTTGCAGAGCAAATCTCTCCATTGTCTTCCTTGTACAGCTGGAAGAAGAACTCACTCAGTTAGCCCCTGTTTATTCAAAACTCACGATTTTTTTATTCCAATCAACACAAGTTTACAAAATATTTGAAACCATTATCAATTATTTTTTCTAGTTTCATTTCAAGATTTGTTCTTTCAGCATTTTAAACTACCACCAATGCCATAAATCCAAGATTCGATACAAGTTTTGGTTACAGAGAAGGCAATTCTCAAAAAAGTACATGAATATTTAATTTAAATTTAGATCTTTGGTGGGTTAAAATAAAGATCAAATTGTAATAGGCGAAAGATACCTGGGAGGAGGATGAAGAGATTGATAGATTTTAGGATTTCAGAGTTTAGAAATTGAATGGAACGCAAATCATTACGAGTAAAAAAAGGGACATAAATATTCAATTTGCAAAAGGGACATAAATATTCAATTTGCAAAAAAATGCATGTGAATTGGGTGGGTCCCACTATGGTAAAATGTATTTTTTAATGCTATTATCTTATAATCTTAAGGCAAAGTTGATGCTAACTAGAGTGTTTTGCAATACTTTAGAGTTTGAAAAAATATAATTATTCAAATATGTGAAAATTGTTCATTAATAATCGGCTTCGTGAAAATAAAAATTAATTTTGTGAAAAGTACGTAAATTGCGACATTAAGCAGTGCGCTTTGGAGTACTTTAAGGTTTAGGAATTTTTTTAACTATTCAAATACAGAAAGTTCATTCCTCAATAACTGGTTTGATGAATAAAATTATTTCCAAGAGAAAATTCGTAAAGTGTCGTTAAACTGTGTTTTTGAGGTACTTTATGATTCGGAAAAAATTTTAACTGTTCACATACGCAAAGTTATTTCCTCAATAATCAGTTTGGTAAAAAATAAAATTAGTTTCGTGACAAAATACGTGAAGTGCAACCCTAAACAGTGTGTTTTGGGGCACTTCACAGTTTAGAAAAAAATGCAACTGTTCAAATAGGCAAAGTTTGTTCCACGATAACCGGTTTTGTGAAAAATAAATTTATTTTCGTGGCAAAATATGTAAAGTGCGGTGCTAAGCAGTGTTTGTTTCTGGGGTACTTTAGGGTCTGGAAATTTTTTAGATGTTCAAATACACAAAGTTCGTTTCTCAATTACCGGGTTGATGGGAAAAAATTGTGAGAAAATAAGTAAAGTGCGACGCTACATAGTGTATTTTGAGTTACGTTAGGGTCTGAATTTTTTTTAAATGTTTAAATAAACGAAGTTTGTAACTCAATGACATGCATGTTTGGTGAATAAATAATAATTTCTTGACAAAGGTCGTATAAGTGATAGAATTCCCTACGTTGATATCCATGACGTCAACCTTCAGATCAAAGACATCTTTGTCAATGGCTCGTGGAATTTCAACATGCTCTACACTCAGATTCCAGAAGACATAATGCTAGAAATGCAAAGTATTTTTGTCAATCCGAACTCTACAGACACTCTGATTTCGAATTCTTCTCCCACAGGTGAGTATTCTACTAAAAATGCTTATTTATGGCTTTCTAATTTGTCTATTTCTAATTCGCAGGTGAATGGTGGGGAGATCTCTTGGGCTTCATCAATGATGGTGTCTCTTCCATCCATCATTATGCTCCTATTGTTGACTACATTCGCTCCTTTTTGGAACATGATTGGCAATTATCCTTCACCCACTCCCTTCGCGAGGGAAACTCGTGTGCTGATTGGCTGGCTAAACATGGTTCATCTATGGACTACGGTGTTCATCATTGGCGGAGTAACCACCCACGATCCCACTAGCACGGTTAGTGGGGTAAATGATCGTTGCTCCGTATTTTCTGGCCTCGCTCCTTCACATGATCCTCAACTGCTCCCACGTCCTATCTTCGTGTTGTGTCTTTCTTGCCTTCCAAGCAACGTCTGTCTTGCCTCGGCCACTAGATCGCCTGACTACTCTTTTACCCTTAAGTACTAGCTTAGGCACCCGAGCCACCTTGGCCGTGGCACTCTATAGGCTAAGGCTTTTACTCTCCCTCGGGCGTAACCCTCCCTCGAGGAGTTTTATCCTTTAGTATGCCCCGGGGACCTCTTTTGATTCCACTCTATCAGCAAATACCCCCTAAAGTCATGTGGCTTGCCTCAACACATTAATTCCTTTTTTCCCCTTTTCTCAGCTCTCGGCCTACGCTTAATTATTTTTGGGTGTTAACAATAGTTAAATCTGTTTTTGGAAAAAAAACCAAAAATAGATTTATCTCTTATTAGATAAAGCCGAGCGAACTTGTTAACTGGGGGTATTTTGGGTTTATCAAATTATGAGGGGGTATAGGTTGAAGGGGTGGGGTATAAAAAAGTGATTGGCTTTTAACATATCCCTCCTTCTCACCCCACACCCCTTTACTCCAAATATCCCAAAACTACCCTTTAATGAGAAAACGCATTTTCGCCGATTCGGTTGAGGTCAACCGAATAGTATAAAAGAGAGTGTGTGTCAAAAAAATATACGTTCGGTTGACCTCAACCGAATCGGCGAAAAATGCGCATTTCATTAATGGCCTTTTGGTCATTTCGCAGGGTTAGGGGGTGTGGGGTGAGTAGGGAGGGATGTGTTAAAAGCCAATCCCTAAAAAAAACCTTAAAGTCCAATATAATAGTCCAACTTAAATTTGTTGAAGACTTTAAGACCAATAACTTAGTCCAAACCCAAACTATCTTCATCCCCAACCTAAGGAATTGCTGAAACGTCAATGTAATGGGGAAATACCACAACGCAATTACCCATCAATAACACATGTGTAGCAACGGTTAGCTTCAAATACAATTGAATTTGGAAAGCAAAATCAATTCTCCTACAAACATCAAAACACCACAAATTCACGGTGGGGAACTATAAACAGCGACTAACATCAACCTGTTTAACTTAACAATTAAGGCTAGATACCACTTTTGGTCTTTTATCTTTGCTTTAAGTTTCACTTTGGTCATTTATCTTTTTTTTTGTCCATTTTGGTCTCTCATCTTTCATTTACGTTTCATTTTAGTCCCTGCCGTTAGTTTTTGTTAACGGACGCCACGTTGGCAGTTAACTGCTGACGTGGCGTGTTAAATTCATTAAATGACGTGGCAAAATATATATTATTTAATTTCAAAATATTTTACACATAAGCAATTTAGCTTTTTAAATTTTAAAAAACCAAAACTTAAATAAACAGATCTGAATCTTCTTCTTCTTCACTAAATCTTCTTCTTCCCCATGGCTTCACTAAACCCAGATTATTTGAAAAACAACGAAACAATCTTTATCGGTGGACCCTCTTTCTTCGATTTCGATTTGGGATTGTTTCAATCTTTATTTTCAACCTTTTTATATTCAGATTAAGTGCTTCCCCTAAGTCAATTTCCGCAAACGTATTCACCGGCGGAGGCACGTTTCCACCATTGGTCTCCACCGGAATGTCTTCATAAGCATCAAAATTTATTCCTGTGTTTTCCTGCTCCTGCTCACTAATCGGCTCTTCCGTATCATCCTGATCCGCAAACGGATTCGCTTCTCGTTGGTGAGATTGAAAGGTCCTAGAAAATGGGTTTCTCGTTTTAGGATCTGAGCTTGGAAAGTTGATGATGGGAAGAGGAGGAAAATGCTGATTATTGAAGAGGAAGAAGCACCGTGAGTTTGTTGTTAATCTGTGTAGCTGATTATTGTTAGTGATACAAGATTCATCAATTCTGGGTTTCATCCATGGAAGTAGTATTTAGGGTTCATCAATTTTGTTAATTTATGTTTTCTGTTTTTAACAATTAAAAAAGAGAAATGTTGATGTGTAATTTGATTTACCATTAAATAAAACATTTTTTTGCCACATCATTTAATGAATGACATGTCACATTGACACTTACGACGCCACGTCAGTAGTTAACTGCCAGCGTGGCGTCTGTTAAATTACTTTGACGGCAGGGACCAAAATGAAACAAAAATGAAAGATAAAAGACCAAAACAGACCAAAAAAAAGATAAAGGGCCAAAGTGAAACTTAGAGCAAATATAAAGGACCAAAACTAATATTTACCTAATCAAAACTTTAACAAATATTTCATCCCGTATTTGTACCACACCTTTCGGATTTATGTATTATAGTAGATAATTCCGTAATGATTTTTACAAAATGAATTCCGAATTTATCTTTTTAACATAATTCCAGAATTGTTTTTAAGAATGTAATCCAGACTTATGTGTAATACATAAATTTGGAATCAAATTTTAATTTTAGTTATACTTTTAATAGCACCTGTTTGAGTAAGCGCTTAATAGCGCTCATTCAAAGAAGACTATTAAAAGTGTAACTAAAATTAAAGTTTGATTCTGGATCTATCTACTACAATATAATTCCAGAATATATTTTCAATGGAGTAAATAAGTCCGGAAAAATGGTAAATTTTGGTAAGCGTAAAATGATATAAAATTAAAATGTGGGGGTATATGGTACAATTATTGTGTTAGAAAAATTAAAAGCCTAACTTACACTACTTAACACATCATCTTGAAATACGAACATCACGTATTTGAACATCTAAATTTTTTCTGAACTCTAAAGTACCCCATAATAGACTGCTTAAACTATGGAAAAGAAAAAAAAGCGCTAGTTGTGGTGATATATAGTTGAAAATACTTGAAATACGCAGTGTAGCCTTAATTAAAAAGATTAGATAAAACATCATGTATTTGAACATCTAATTTTTTTTTTGAACTCTAAAGTACCTCAAAACACACTTCTTAACATTGTACTTTACGTATTTTGTCACGAAATTATTACTTTTCCGCCAAACCGGTTATTGAGGAACGAACTTCGCGTATTCAAGCACTTAAATTTTTTTTGAACTCTAAAGTACCCAAAAACACACTACTTAGTATCAAACTTTACGTACTTTGTCACAAAATCAATTTTTTCTCACCAAGCTAGTTATTGAAATACGAACATCACGTATTAACATCTAATTTTTTCTGAAATCTAAAGTACTCCAAAACAGACAGTTTAAACTATGACAAAGAAAAAAAGCGTTATACAGTTGAAATGCTTGAAATACGCAATCTAGCCATATATATATATATATATATATATATATATATATATATATATATATATATATATAAACACACACACACTAGACACTCTCACTCGTGCTCTGCACGGACATGATTGACGACAATAAATTGTTACAATTAATAATATATATGTATAGATAATAAATAGTGAAATAAGAGAAGCAAAAAATATCATAAAAAAAAATACAGAGAAGCAACTAAAACACATGATAAGGGTTCAACGAAGAAGAAAATAATTTTTTTAAGTAAATTACCTCATTGATATTTCAACTTCTATAAAAGTGGTCGTGGTTAAAGTTCACCATCAGTATTATCGAGATTTAGTGGTTGACCTTGTAATTTAAGGAGCACATATGTAGAGTATTTAAAACTCATCTCTAACATTAATTTAATTGAGAACTCGAATTTATTATTACTTTTCCATCGACCGTTTACTTTATTTGTCATGCTTATGTGTAAACCCCTTTATATACAAATAACTTAATTTCTTGGTTATATCTTTGATCTAAACATATAGACCATGTTTCTATTTAAGATAGTCTCCGACTTTTTTAAATAAAGTTGTATGCATAAGAAAACCTATTAAGTAATAAGAGTGAGAACAATAAAAATAAAACTCTACCATCAGAGTCTAGAGAAAGTGGTTGATGTGTAAGGTGTGTGTGAGTATTATAAATCTCGGCGTATTGAGTTCTATTCGTATAGATCAAAATAACTATAAATAAAACTCTATAATATGCAGATTCATGTGACATGCATTGGAATTAAAAATTATATAAATTAATGATATTTTGTGCTTAAGATAAATATAAATATCTCATTTCTTAATATTTTTTTATCATTACATATTTGTGTCTTTATCCCGAAATGATTGCCCTTATTTTTTTCATCAAAACTATAAAAATGCCATTATATATTTTTGTTTTTTTCTCAAAATGATCACCCTCATTTTTTTGTCAAAACTATAAAAACCATTACTTTTTTTTCTTATTTCCAAAATGATTGCCCTCATTTTTTATCAAAACTACAAAAATGCCATTATTCTTTTTTTGTCTTCCCGAATTGAATACCCTTATTTTTAGTAAAACTACACAAATGTCATTATTGTTTATTGTCTTATTCAGGAATTCATTGCCTTCACTTTTTAGCAAAACTACAAAACTACCATTCCTTTTTTGTTGTTTTATTCCCTAAATCATTGCCCCCACTTTTTAGCAAAACTATAGAACTGTCATTCCTTTTTTTTTGTCTTTTTCTAGGCATGTATACAAATACGTATAATACCAGGTGTAAAGTGGTAACATATGTTACAATCAAATGGGAAGTGGAAGGATACATATACGAAATAAATACCAATACGTAGAGCTTGGATGTCTACTTTTATTGCTTTGCCAATTAGCCTTATAAAAGAAAGGGATATATATATATATATCCACTAGCATATTCACATCACGTATTAATTATAAGCAGCCTCAAGTGTACATATAGAACATCTATACGCATCTGCTCTATCTCTATCTATCTCTCTCACTTTTTCCAATTGGTGTTTATTGAGCATAATTAAAATCATATTATTCATGTCTACTTCACTAGAAACCATTAACAGTGAAAGAAAGGAACTTAAACATGTGGAAGAAGAAGAAGAAGAAGGCATGGCTTTTGCCTTGAAAGTGATGTTTTCTGTCATACTCCCACAGGCAGTTCGGTCAGCAGTTGAGCTTGGAATCTTTGACCTCTTGGCCAAAGCAGGAGAAGGTGCAAAGCTTTCTGCTCAAGACATAGCTGTTGAAATTGGATCAAAAAATCCAGAAGCACCCACAATGTTAGATCGTCTTCTAAGGTTGTTGACTAGTCACTCTATGTTGTATTGTTCTCTTTCTGAAGATCAACAAGAGATTGTGTCTCCTCAGAGGCTCTATAGCCTTGCACCTGCATCAAAGTATTTTGTGACAGATGCTGATGGTGTTTCCTTTGGTCCCTCTTTGAACTTAACATTGGACAAAGTCCCATTAGAAAGCTGGTCAGTTTTATTTATCTATAATACTTCCTTGCATCTATAATTATTATATGAAGAGTTTAGTTTGTAGATATGAGTAGTGGAAACTATGAAAATATTTCCCTACATTTTACTGACTAACCTGATATAAGAAAATAACTTAGAGGAGGTAATTTATGAAGATTTTGGAAGAATTAGGTGAATGAGAGAGAAGAGAATATTCCTCTAATTCGAGATTAGAGAAGCCTCCTAAGAAGATAGAAAAAAGAACTTGACTTGACTGCAATATTCTTCATTCATTCCATTTCAACAATTGTACGATTGAATTTAAAGACATTCATGGCCTTAACTGAATCATAACAAACAATCAACTAACAAACTAACAATGAATTCTAATAAATAATCAACTAACCAACAATTAACCATCTAACATACCAACAACGAATTCTAACAACAGCAACCAACTAATTGAACCTAACAAAATCCTTCCACTCTCCGGGCTTGGTGACGAGTCGTTTGATTTTAAAATCATAACATTACCCTTCCCATAAAATTCAATCTTGTGCTCAAGGTTTTATAAAAGCTTGTTTTGAATAAATCTTTCCTGGATCCCAATGCTTGAATTTGAATGATAGGAGAACTTTAGACATTTCAAAATATCACAAATTACACAACACGTACAGAGATCACAGCTACAAAACCTGTTAATAGAGGTCTACGCTTTATGTTTCTACCCTTAATTAAATCAATGATAACAGAAGGTTTTACCGAGTCTCTTTAATCAAAAAAATCAATGGCAACAAATCATTTACTTTTGACTTATAGGAGCGGTTTGAAAGGAGCAATCTTAGAAGGAGGGGTACCATTCCACAGGGTTTTTGGGATGCATGTGTATGAGTATGCGGGTTTTGATTCGAGGTTTAATGATGTTTTCAACAATGCATTGGTCAATTATACCATAATAGCGATGAAGAGCGTTCTTGAGTTGTACGAAGGTTTTGAGCACGTTAACAAACTAGTGGAGGTAGGTGGTGGTTTGGGAATCAATCTCAAGTTGATCACTTCCAAATATCCTCATGTACAAGGCATTAATTTCGACTTGCCTCATGTCATAGAGCATGCCCCTACCACCTATGCCGGTATGTTTTTATCGCCATTTAATTTAATTTAATTTAATTTATTTGTTATTATTATAGAATATATACAAGATTTTCTGGTAGATGTTCCGCGTCCTCATTATATACCTAAAACAGAAAACATACGTAAGTACACCCTGCTGCTACAAGGCCACACGAGTGGGAAGTCTGTCCATTAATACCCTCCAAGCGTGTACTAGAAATTTTGATCGAGTTGCGGTCAACCACAATGTTTTTATAACATTTCTTTTATGCTCTTCTAGTGGTGCTTCTTCACTATTGTTGACCAGACAGTTGTAGATTGTTTTCACCTTGTAGGAAGAAGCACTGTCCATTCTCTAACCACCAGGTCCAAGATCCATCATGCCACTGTCCAAAATTTGCAATCACACCATTCTGCTTGTCCGACAACATGTATAAGTCAGGAAAAAGATCTTTCAAGTTCCATTAACAGCACCATTGATCATGCCAGAATTTCAGTCCAGTCCCATTTTCGAGTCCCGTCGCTACCGAACTCGTCATTGGATGATAGCTTTGGGACTGTTACTTGATTGTGTTTATTCCATTGAAGGGGTCCGTACAGATCTTCAACCACCTTCATGAGGAACAATTCACCGTTGATCTTAAACCTTTCCGCGAAGTTGATAACACTGTGTCCCTTTGTTCTATTTACGATTCTGGCCACGTCTAACATTTTCCTTTTTGTGGTATTCTCGTCCACCTCCATGAACTCCCTAGTTCCTAGCACGAAAAATTTGTAAAACTCCTATGACCAGGCGTGTATCGGGGTTCCATAACATCTAACCTAGGTCAAACGTTTGCTTGCACCCTTCACCCTTTATCTAACCCAGTTCAAACGTTCATTAAGTGATTGAATATTGTTTAATAAGGGTGATTGTATATTGAATTATAATGACATTAAATATTGTTTAGTTAGTTGAAACTTTCTTATATTTTGGTTCACTAAATTTAGACACATTTTTTCCTTATATTTTGAGTCTAGAGAGAGCACCTTTTGGTATCACGAGTCAAAAGTGTAAATTATTTATTAGTTTGATGTTGCAGGGGTCACACATGTTGGTGGAGATATGTTTGAGAGTATTCCTAATGGAGATGCCATTCTTTTGAAGGTGAATTCAAATTTTTGTAGAAATTATTAGTCTATTAGGACATTAAAGTTGGTTTGTGCATATATTTTATGAAAAAGTAATGTAGTTACTCTTGTATGCTTGAAATGTGTTTTTAAAAATTGCTATAAGTATATACCTACCTTAATATATATATATATATATATATATATATATATATATATGACATTAAAGTTGGGTTATGCGTATATTTTATGAAAAAGTAATCTAGTTACTCTTGTATTCTAGGAATGTGTTGCTCAAAGTATAATTAAATAGTTTAGATCTCTTTAATAAATTGTTATAGTTTTAATTGAAAACTTCATGTTTTTTATTAAAATAACTTATTGTTTATTTAACGGCAAAGTAATATATTTTATATATAAACTGTGTATTAGGGAACACAAACCTATATACAGCTAACAACCTTCAAAGGCAATGAGGGACTAGGGCAGAAACCCAGAAGCAAGAAAACGAAAACAGGATCTCACCCAAACTAGGGCCCGACACAAAACTATATACTCCTAACCCCTGGAAAGGCAATCCAATGGGTCACAAACCACTCATACAACAGGCTATCTCAAGACTTTGCCTTAGCTAAAAACCAATTCTACGAGTTTAATTTAACCAAAAATTTGATCCCAAGGAGGTCAAGAGACTTATTTGAAAAAACCACCTCATTCCTAGTTTCCCAAATCACCTAGAGGACACTATGCCAAATCAATAATATACCCCTTCTACCTTTTCTCACAGTAATCCAGAATACATAACAGAGAACGGAGTGGGAAGATCAGGTGGGATCACAACCACCTACAAAGCCATATGAACACAAGGTACCAAACCTTTTTTGTGTGAACCCACACCTCAAGAACAGATGCAACTCAGACTCCAACAAGCCACCACAGAAAACACACCCAATATCACAACACACAAAAAATAACTTATTGTTAAAAGAGATACATTTTCCAGTCAAAAAATAGATTCCTTTTTGCACTTATAGATATACTGAGATGTTATCTTCTTTATTGGATGAGGACTATTAAAAAAGTGAAATTCAGTTCAAGTAATTAATTACTAGCTTTTCAAGCATTTGATTTATTACAAATTGGCAACATATCCAATAACTTTTCATACAAAATATTTCTTTCAGTGGATACTTCATAATTGGAGTGACGCGCACTGTTTGAAGTTGTTGAAGAATTGCCATGAAGCTATTCCTAATGATGGAAAAGTTATTGTTGTGGAGTTAATTCTTCCTGCTTTGCCTGAGAGTACTGCTATCGCCAAGCGTAGTTTTGAACTTGACCTCATCATGATGACTCAACAACAAGGTGGAAAAACGCGAACACAAAAAGAATTTACAGAATTGGCACTAGGATCTGGATTTAGTGCCATAAATTTCACCAATTGCTCCTCTGGCTATTGGATTATGGAGTTCTCAAAGTAGACATATACCTAGTCAGCCTCAAATTATTCTTCTATAATCTATCATCGCATAACATATTTGGGTATGAAAATGAAACATATTAATGTGTTCTAGTTCTTGACATAAATATGGTGACTACCTAGAAAACTGGAAATTTATTCACAAGACCATAATGTCTGTGAGGCTGGCTCCTCTGATTGGGTTTTAACTCTTAGGTCTTTTATTCTATTTTACTTTCCAATATATACTCAATGAATAAAAAACATTTTAATTTCAGTATTAACTAGCGCCGTGACCCGTGCGATGCACGGGGTCAAAGCTTTAGGGTCAACGAAAGAATTATAAGAGGAAGATTAGATTAATAGTAATTGAAGTCAAATTCTAACAATTAAAATGTGTTTAGGAGATTCAAAAGTAGAAATGTTAGTTTTTTTTACAACAGTAGAAGACACTATTTTGTCTTGCTATAGTTCTTAACCTACCATAATGGAAGAACAACTTTATACCAAAAAGGGTCAAACGTTATTGTTTCATTTCGCATTGCAGCATATGAGTAAGATAATTGTGACGATATGAGGTGTTGTCCGTGATAAAACGATGAATGCAAAAAGTAATTGTTTAACAAATAAGATAAAAATATTCAAACAAAACATTTTGATACAAAACGCCCCAAGTATTTTAAGCCATAAAACAACAAAAGAGATTACCAAAAAAACAAACACGACTTGAGGCCACTTTGTACAACTATTTTTCTATAACACCATAGGTTTTAAACATACACAACATTCCATGTTAAACAAAAAATGAAGGTTACACTTTCAATTGCACGCCAAATCAGATTGCTTTATAAGAATACAACAATTTATTTGGCTTGCTCTTGAGGTCTAAATATAAACCAATAGCTAATGCAATGTGTTTGCCAAATATGAAGGCTCTTGCTTCAATGCCTGCATCATGTCACACAAAAACCAATTAGACACAAATTAGTAATTAGTAAGGTAGTAAGTTATTTTGATAATTAGATTAAAAACAATTGTTATATAAGGCTGCAGCAATCGCCACAACCATATAATTGAGTTAATGAAAAGAAAAGAGCAGTGGAGGAAGCACAATCAAAAAACACAAACAAAACCTGATCCAAATTTTGGAAGGACGATAAGAAAGTAGCACAAAGCTGTCCTGAAGAAGATTATTCGGTACCCAAACTTTAGGCTCGACCGCTCTACCATAGCTTGTTGCAACACCTGTACCTGATGGAACGAAAAGGTTCCAGTTGAGCATAAGGTATACCTAAGACCTCTACCTAAGCAGAACTACACAATTCGAATTCCTTTTTATATATCGTTGTGCATATATACCTGTTTAGCTATAAACACCTTTACTATACCTCTTTTGTATTAGCATGAAAGATCACCACAAAAGCAGTTAAAACTTTACCCAAAACATAATCCTTTTTGTACTCTTTTGGTTGGCATAACAACTTATTTTGTACTCTTTTGTTTCCTAGTTTTGAGTAAATGATATGGTAGTCATTTTAAACACTTCCTAGAAGATGGCAAGCTGTCCACCATGATGCTTAAAAGAGGAATTATGAATAAAACCTTCAATAACCGAAAAAAAACTGGAAGTTGGAACCAATATACTGTCCTGCTAGCTGTCGTGTTCTATATTATTCTACAATTGCTGCAAAGGGGAAAAAAATTATTATTATAATAGCAGCATGCCAAAATCATCAAAAAAGGCATGAGAGAGATGCAGTAAGCAAGCATACTTACATCCAGCTTCCACAGAAATACGCATAAAAACTCAACAGCAGATTCCTAACAGAATCTGATCTAATAACAGGCCAAAAATCAAACACAAAGCCAATTCCAGCTGCTATAACCATAGTAACACCTCCTGCCAACAGATTCAAAAAATAAAAACAACTACAAAATAACATTCCCAACCAACAAAGTGCAGTTCATTTGTTGTACAATAGTTAAAATTGCTTAAATAACAAAGCAAGTAGGAAAAATGAAATTATAACATTAATTAAAGGGACAGAACATATTCTAAATACAGTCATCCATACACTATTCATAGGCATTGTCTTAAAGATGAATTCAAAATACTAAGAAGTCATAATCAATAGACATTAAAATAGAGAAATATAATCCAATGCTAATAAAAAATAGCAGTTGCTGGGGCATGAACATAAATCGAAGTGAATTATAATTGGATTCAAAAAGTGTTGGATCGTCAAGAAGAAAAAGGTTCATTATCTCAGCTGTATCAGTCTTGAAGTATGGCTGGGCAACAGAACACGAATAATAGCGTCAAATGTTGAATTACAAACTGTTTGTAGAGTAATTCTTGAAAGAAGGACGTCATGGTAGGCATGATAAAAGCTGTTGGAAAGTTTGATAAACTTATGCTTAAAATACAAAGAAACAAAAGTTCAGACTAATGATAAAAGTTAAGGTACAAAATAAGAAAAGAAAGGGGAAAAGAGTAACTTGTTACTTACAATAATAGTTAGATTGAATTTGGTTGCATCCATTTGTGCAACCAAGTGGATTAAGCTGAGAGCAGAACAAAATAAAACAAACCAGAGAGTTATTAGTTATTACAGTTGCATTAGGAATTTATTATAATAATAGTTAGATTGAAGTTCAGGAACTCGTGACTCAAAGAACAAAAAAAGGAAACTTAATTATACAAAATGTAATAAGCAAAAGGAATGTGCCATATATCTTTTTATATGAACTGAAGAGGAGGGGACCATATATCTTTTTATACAAAGAGCTAAGATAAAAGGAAAACATATTGATACAATGTAAAGGAATTTGATTACATAAATGAAAAGAATGGATTTTGTCTATAAGTAAACGACAAACAACAATATTATATGACATTAACATTCTGGAAAAGTTGTTTAGTGAAATCCTTTCATGCAATTAGAGAAATGACCAACAGTCTGAGATTGAAAATTTTGAAAACCCACTAAAAGTAAAACATTCTAAAATAAAACAGAGTATATGAGAGACGGTTTCAACAGCATAGCATTTAACAGTAATCCAAAACAGAGAAATTAGAGATGGTTTCTTCTACTTAGGTTAATCGATTCGCAACAAAATATAGATGAAATGGGTTACCATGGATTTTCAAAAGAATTGAATACGGAAAATGCATTACTTACGGTGTAAATGTCGAAGAACACCGCGTCTTCGTCTTCTTCCCAGCCAGCGGACGCACGAGCAGTGGCACCACTGCGCCGCCGCCGCGTGCCTCGCGCTCTTCGTCGAACCCATCTCCGCCTGTCAACTCTCATCCACATGTGAGAGGAATGGCGAAAGAGAGACGAAGAAAGAAAGCAAATGGAGAGAGAATAGAGAGCAGATAACGTGAAAGTGGATCAAGAAAGAGAGATAGCGAGAGAGGAAGAAAGAAAGGAAAATGGTTCTGTTGTTTCTCTGTGTACCTGTCTTTTCAACTTACAATTTCACATGAGAGTGGCAGGTAGGACCGACAAGTTCACATGTGAGTTGCAGGTAAAGCACTGCTGCCACGTGGAGCATACGTGGCGGCGATTAAGTGGCCGAAAAATTGGAGGGAAATGGGGGGGTCTTGGCGCCAAAACCAGCTGGCAGTGCTGATGTGGAGACTACCATAGGATGTATAGTCTTTGATTTAGTATAATTTCTCCCTCTTTTCCTTAGCGTCACATAATAATAGTAGTTTTCTTTTTCTATAGAAAGACATGAAGATTCAAACATCGTCAGGGACATATTTCTGGCTCATCCGAAGACCGTAATTTTGTTGAATACATTTCACACTGTATTGGTCATTGATAACACCTACAAAAAAAATATGTTTTCTTGATAGGCAAATGTTAGCAGTTAGGCAAATGTTGACTAATTTGTTCTGTCAATTCCACAAAGTAAAAAATGAAGAACGTCAAATGCAAAAAGTTGGTCCCTGATAGAAAATAGATGGTAGTGAAAGATGCATGGAATAGTGTTCTCACTACAAGAAAAGCACTGGTTTGCGACGGCGTTTTCCGTCGCAAATGGACCAATTCTCGTCGCAAAATAGCATTATCGACGGACAAAAATAGGTTGCAAAAACGCCCGTCGCAAATTTTTCCGTTGCAAATCCGTGGCAAATCCGTCGGAAAGTCGTGGCAAACTCTAACACCTTCAGTCGCAAATTTTTAAAAAAAATTAAATCATACCTCCAAAATCTATTTAATAGTGATATCTATACAAAACACATGAATGGTCCAATATCAAAATTAATAAACATATATAAAGCAAAACATAATAACCACAATAATAAATTAGTACAGTCCATGTGCAAAACATTTAATTACTAACTGTCTTCTACTAACAAACATTAGTACAGACTAAGTAAAGATGCAATGCTCCACTACAAACTAACAAAATAATAGACAAAATAACTAAATACAAAATAATATAATGTAAATAAACTAACTAAAGATGCAATGCTCCACTGCATTGAATGTGCCACCCAGGCCTTCCAGGACCCCAAGGACTATCCCAACTAGGCTCACCTGGCTTAGCAGCCTGCAATTACAATTAAGAAATTAAAAGGCTTAAATATGTATGGGCATCCCTGCAAATATCACCATAATCCAGTTATATCCCTGTAAAAATAAAAACTTTAAAATTACCCTTGCAAATATAAATCGCTTACGATTATGCCCCTCGGTCAGCTTCCCATCCAAAAAATAATTTAGATAAGGTTTAAATATATGTTCTGCCCCTGCAAATATCACCATAATCTAGTTATGCCCCTGCAAATATCAGCATAATAGAAAAATTAAAGATTTTGACAGGGGCATAACTGGATTATAGTGATATTTGCAAGGGCATAACTGGATTATGGTGATATTTGCAGGGGTAAAACATATTTAAACCTTATTTAAATTATTTTTTTGATGAGAAACTGACTGAGGGGCATAACCGTAAGCGATTTATATTTGCAAGGGTAATTTTAAAATTTTTATTTTTACAGAGGTATAACTGGATTATGGTGATATTTGCAGGGGCAAAACATATATTTAAGCCAAATTAAAAAATAAGAGATATTCCCAAATGTAACTGAAAACATTTCAAAAGAAAGAATATAGGAAATTACCTCTTAAATGTAATAAACCATTTTGATTTCATGTTACTAGTGTCTCATACTGGTTTAGCAAGGAAAACAAATTCAAGGAGGAAGGAGAAAGGAGGTCGTTCTGGTAAAAAAAAAGAAAATCTTTAGTTTTACTAACACCCACAGTAATGTGCAAAAGGCTAAGATTAATGAGGAAATCAAAATAGCAAATGAAAATTAAAAATGTAGCCCACTACATATACACATATGCCAAAAAGAACCATGTAGCCCACTTCAAGATTTCTAATTCTGCCAATATGCTTGTTACTGCAAGATGCCAACAGATGTTTCACTAAATTCTTGGTCTATGAATTGTTACCATGTAGCATGAATCTATCCTCTAGAATGCCCAGCCATAATATCCTGTTGCACTCCTTACCCTTTTAAAAACTCTCATCATTCCATTGAGTCTTCTAGTAAGCCTAAGAACTGTTGCCACAAGAACACCATATCTAAGGCTTAGTCCAATGAAAAAGAAAACATGCCATAACGAGAAAAACTTTGACAAAAACACAATCTCAAATGAAAAAAATATTTATTAACTTACCAACTTAGAGATCAAAGGGGTCTCTAGCATCAAGTCCAGTAGGTGGGGCAATTGATGCCTTTTTCTCACCAGTGATATCTTCAGCAATGTTAAGCAATGGAGCTCTCAATTGACTGGTTTTCTCCGGTTGAGGAAGTACGAGACTGAGACTGAATTAGTTTCCAAGGAAATGTCTGCAAATATATCCTCCATAGTTCGTACCATTATTCCCCGTGCAACTGTGTCTTCTTCTCCAAGCCGTCCAAATTGTATAAGCTTTATCAGTACCAGTCTTCCCATATGCCATTATTGTCCCATTGTAGCCATCCAGCACACTCTGCAGAAGGTTAAAGTGAGGAATGTAATAAAAGGAAGTTCGACAGTAAGAAAGACTATGGTTGCCCAAAATCATATTTGTTTCAATATACGAATAGTCTTCAACTTTGCCTTGTCATGAGATACACACGCCTCAAAAAAATGAAAGTGTTCCAGTTTGATTCTTGAGAAAATTGACAGTGGCAAACTCTGGAAAGTAGTGAAACTCAGAGCTAGAAGAGGTATGATTAATCCACTTCACTTCACTCAAACTAGCTTTTATGTGCTGAACATGAATTCATCAAAGCATGTTTGAACAATTTGTTATAAAAAAGGCAATTAAATTTCAACCAAAGTTGTTCCCAAAACCACTCGCTAATGCACCCTCGCACACCAACAAACCTGATTATCAAAGAATCAGAGCTTGAACCCAAACCAATAAATGATGAATACACAACAGGCCTAGCCACAACTTCATAAACACGTTTTTGTGAGGCAAATTCAGTGAGCACCTCATCAAATTTGTAAGTTTCTGCATCCCAATTGTTCTTCCGAAGGTTCAACCTTTTGAGCTGCAACAGAGGCATCCAATTCATAACATGCCATAGTTGAGAATATGGTGCTCTATAGTAAAAAAGCCAAATGCAAACCAAAACAAAAGAACAACAGAAATAGCAGTTCTTTTATTCACAGAATCTTACCTCCAAATGAATCACAGAATCCTCTAACATATGTCCTTCACTTTCTATTAAGCAACAAAAAATGAAATAATCTCATAATTAGCATGGATGTTACACACTACAAGAAAAACCTGTTTTAGCCACCAACATTTGCGTCGGAGCTTATTGCATCAGTAATTTGCCACGGACTTGCGACGGCAAGTGTTAAAAGTAGGGGCGCGAAATTTCCCGCTGGAGTTTGCCACGAGTTTGCGACGGACTTGGAAAAGGCAGCAAATTTGCGACGGAGATCCCGTCGCAAGCCCGTCGGAAACGATAAATCAAAATATAACACTCACATACCCTCCCATTTGGGTATCAGTACGTGTTCTCACTGAAAAAATAGAGGACCGTGATCCCATTACTCAGGTATAAAGAAATTTTGTCATATATATAAGTGAGTTTATGTGAATTGAATTTGTGTGTTTGGAAGTTGGTGAATCGGTTATAATATTGGTCCCACTTAGCTTATTGAACTTATAGTTGGTTATGTGAATTGAAAATATAAGTTAGTTTATGTGAATTGAATTGGTGTGTTTGGAAGTTGTTGAATCGGTTATAATTGGTCTCACTTAGTTTATTGAACTTATAGTTGGTTATGTGAATTGGAAATATAAGTTAGTTTATGTGAATTGAATTGGTGTGTTTGGAAGTTGTTGAATCGGTTATAATATTGGTCCCACTTAGCTTATTGAACTTATAGTTGGTTATGTTAATTGAAAATATGAGTTAGTTTATGCGAATTGAATTTGTGTGTTTGGAAGTTGTTGAATCGGTTATAATTTGTCTCACTTAGTTTATTGAACTTATAGTTGGTTATGTGAATTGGAAATATAAGTTAGTTTATGTGAATTGAATTGGTGTGTTTGAAGTTGTTGAATCGGTTATAATTTGTCTCACTTAGTTTATTGAACTTATAGTTGGTTATGTGAATTGAAAATATAAGTTAGTTTATGTGAATTGAATTGGTGTGTTTGGAAGTTGTTGAACCGGTTATAATTGATCTCACTTAGTTTATTCAACTTATAGTTGGTGTGTTTGGTTATAATAGGTATGTTTGTATTGAATTTGCAGGATATTGTATTGAAAATAGATATGAGTCATTTTAATGTTAAAGGCATTTCTGTCTATGTTATTAGGAATGTGTCTGAAAAAATGTCTCATTTATTTTGATTATGATTATAACTTGTGCATTTGATAGGAGGAGTTTCAGCGGTTGTTTTCTCAGTCAGATATACCAGTAGACCCCGTTGAGTTGGCTAAGTTGAAGCGTTTGTTGTGGGAGGAGGCTGTTGGAGGGCCCTATAAGAGTCGTGGTGTGTATGGGACAGAAGGCATATTTGACAATATGGTAGACTCTGGAGCTTCGACGAGCGCGAGCCTGTCTCCTGAGGCCCGTAGGATCATCCAACAAATGTCACAACAATTTGCAGAGCGGTTTGCACGACAGCAATAACTAATTGAGTACGTATTTAACCATTCTAGGATTCCAATGCCTCCACCTGATTGGCATCCGCCCGAGCAGGACCAGCCCGCCCAGCAGGACCAGCCCGCCCAGCAGGGTTAGCCCGCCCAGCAGGACGAGAACGAAGATGCAGATGATGGAGAATGTGGATATCACGGAGATCACGTTTATGATAAGGGTTATTGACGAGATCTAGGTAATCTATGTGTTAATTAATGTGCAAAATATATTAGTTTATGAATTAATTAGTAATCATTATCGTTTTTGATTTGTTAGATACATTATTCAAAGTTGGACTTGAAGATTTTGAGTTCACTGGACATTAGTGTAGTTTATGTATGTTTAACATAAACTACTGGTATGTTTTGATATATTTTGATATTTGGTATGTTTGACACTTTTAACTAAATTGGTGGATTGGGTTGACACTTTTAACATTGGTGTAGTTTATGTTTAACTAAGTAGATGGATTGGATTGACACTTTTAATATTAGTGATATGTTTTGATTTTTGATATTTTGTATGTTTGTCACTTTTAACATTAGTGTAGTTTATGTATGTTTGAATTGGTGGATTGGAGTCTGAATAATTGGCAGGAAAGTATTGCAAATAGGAATGACAATGTACGTAAATGTCAAATATTGCTAGAATTTGCGACGGAATTTTTTTTTTGTTACTGAATTTGTCACGGAATTTTTAACATTTGCGACGGAAATTTCAACATCTATTTATAAATTTGCCACGGATTTGCGACAAAAAGCAGTCAGACTTTGCGACGACATTGCCACGGAAATTTGCGACGGATTTGCCACGGATTTACGACAGAAAACAGTCAAAGTTTGCGACGACTTTGCCACGGAAATTTGCGATGAGTTTGCGACGGGGAGTTTCGTCGCAAACGCTTTGCGACGAGCGCTTTTGCCACGACATTTTGGCTGTCGGAAATTCCGTGGCAAATGCAAATTTGCGACGGGAAAAGGTGCATTTGCGACGGAAATTGCCATCGCAAATGAGCGATTTTCTTGTAGTGACACCAAGCAAAACAACTATGATTGAGTGAGTAATAGGTCTATAGCAATGAGTTTCATTAACCTCCATTCTTAAATATGCCATGCCATTCAAGTTTTAATTTGAAAAGAATCCATATTTGGTTTTCAACAGTGATAACCTTTTGGCATTTTTATGAACATAAAACTAGAAACATCAGAGACAGAAACGGTATATCTTCCCATCTTGATTGACCAACATTTCCCTTGACCATGAAGACTAACTTTATTCACCCAGCATTCAAAAATATTGTGTTGCCTCAAAGCATTTGTATATCAAGATTTATAATATTAAGTAAGGAAAAGGATAGAGCTCAACATACAAAGGAATTAAAGGTTTGTGCTTTCTTGATTTTAACATATGATCTAAACCTGTTAAACCTCGTGGACAACATATGACCACCGCCATGAGCCTTAAATACCTGCACTCAGAATCCCACACATTAATTGGGTTAAAATAAAATGAGATTGAAGAACAGACTGTGTTTTGTGAGACTGATATTTTTTTGGGTGGACTGTGTTAGTATAAATTGGTATTGGTATGTGACCATGTGCGCCACTGTTATAAAGATTATTTATCATTATATTATTTGTTACTTGTGGATATATGCTCAATTTCAGTTCTCATTGTTAATATTTGTTTTGTTTTCAGATCTTCAGAGTTAATGTGCGAGGACATGAATTCTACACATGAGAAACTTGAGATTATTTTGCGAGGATGTGATTTCATCAGTAACAAGGAACAACGTCTTGGAAGCTCTGTGATCAATTGGATCCATTTGTAGAAATTAAAAATACCATGAAATCTTCTCAAATTTGTGATAGTCATTTTGGTCCAGTTATGTTCATTAAATAAATTTATAATCACCACTTATCACCTCAAATAATATGTGTATTACTTCTACCCATCAACAGAATATAATGATGTTTCATTAGATCTTTTAAACGGGAATTATGATCCATTCAATTTAAGTAACAAAATATGTATTATAGGTAATAACTTAAGGCTCGTGCATAGCAAGATTCAAATGACATGCGCTCTAGTTCATTTTTATAGCAAGATTCAAATCACCCTATAAACTTGGATGAAGATTGATTATGTTAGATTGTACGTAAATTTGATTATGTACGATGTAATTGTAATTTTGTGTAGACTTGTTTTGTGGTCGGTTATTGTTGTTATTATTATATAATTAGTGGTAATGTTTTGAGATGTCCTTATTATAGGGGAGATACTACGAAAATTTATGTATGTAATAAGTATCACGATGAATGTGTCAAAAAGAAACAATAAGTATCATTGTGAGGGTGTTAGAAGGAACCAATTCCTATCACTGAGCTTGACAGAAGACATCAATTCCCTCTTATATGTTGTGGTGAATAGATCCAATGGACGAATTGAGCCTAACACTTTTTAACAGTTGAGATTAACCCATTTTTTCAAATACAATCATTCTTAGACACCCCACTACTCCCTCCGTTATTATTTATTAGCAAAAACCGACTTGGTAATTTTTTTAATAAAAAGTAAAAAGTTGATGATGCACACTTCCAATATTACCCCTATTTTATAAAGCTTCTAAATGATCCATGGGGTTTGACCACTAGTCAGGGTAAGTCCATTCAGATTTTCTTCATTCCCTACTTATGAATCAAATCTCGTGATAAAGTTTTAATTTGGGCATAAAGTAGCTGAGTACAATCAACAAGGTGTATTAGGTACAAATTTCTTCAAGTTTGGGCTTATTGGATTGCCCAAAAATTAAAAGAAATAAAAGGAAACAAAATAGTAATAACAAGCTTGAAGCATGAGTTCGTTATTTTTTTAAAGACTTAATCAACAACAGAAACTAATATTCAAAGAAATAGTTCTTCATTCACAAATACAATTAAAAACTTAATACTAATGCATAGACTCAAAGTTGGTCTGTGGCAAATGTAGCACCATTTAAACCAAATTTATTCTTATTTCAACTGCGTAGTTGCAACCTTATCTAACTAAAGGCATCAGGAGGAATTCGACATACATTAGCTACAAAAAAAAAAAATTAGACATCAAAACAATATCATGCTTCACTTTATAAGAGAAGACAAAGAGTTTTAGTGCAAACAATTTAAAAATATATATACATATAAACCATCAATATTATAAGTGACCTCATATTTCATTAGAAGATAACATTATTATCTCAATATTTGAGTAGGTTCATCATTTTCGTTCACCAATATGTTCACGCAAAAAATAACCTTTTTTTACACAGGGAAACTTAATTCATTTCACTCAAAATGGATAACATAATACATGGAAGAACATAATTAAAGTTATGGATGCTAGCTACTAGCTAGCATAAGAAATAAATGCTCTAGCTAAATTATGCTAGCAAAAAAATAACTTATTTTTTTGACAAAGGAGAAAATAGCTTCTTAATAGCTAATGTTATTTCAATTGGAATTTATAAGTCATTATAAAACAAACAACCATTGTTTATTTAAATTAAGGAAAAAGTAATCAAAATGTAACTTCTTTTAAATAATAAACTTTAGATTGAACTCTTTAAATGCCTGAAAAAAGTCTTTAAGGCTGATGATTACCTTCCAGATGAACATGTAGTAGGACATTATGGAAGCTTTGTTTTTCAAATCTACAGATTTGGCACGATACAAGAGAGCTGAAGCAAGAACAACATGTCCCATAACCTAATACATTAGCATAAAATAATTAAATTTCAAACTCTCTTCCAATGTATACAAAAGTTTATATTCATTTGATATTCATATTTCATGTAAAGTTTTGTTCAAAATGGATGCCCTCTTTAAAGATCAATTTTTACGTTCGACATTGATATCAAGATTATTAAGTTGGGATGGAAATATTTTCTTATTTTAGTATAAATATAAATATATGACAATTTACATGCCAATAATATTATGATTAAAAGGAGTCAGTTTCATTCTAGTAAACTTTGTTGAATATGCGACTATGCTTGAACACCTTAGTTCAGTTGATCTTCTCGAGACATTTGAGTATAAAAGACAATTCCTAGCCTAGTTAGTGTTGTGCCTATGAAAAAGTCCAACAATTCCAACCTATAAATGTAATCAGCATATTACCGTGACAATTTTACTCCATAGAAAAGAAGATGTTGCTCCCGCTAAGATGCCAACTCCATAAGCCATTTCAAACATGGAAACACAAATCCAGAATACCTGCAAAAACAAGTTAGGGGAAACCAAGAGATATACAAGAGTGAACAACAAATTTGTGTAATATGTTGTATTTTAAGGATGTACCCTCTTTTGACCTAAACGTGCTGAAAATGATTGGATGCCAAGTGCTTGATCTCCTTCAATGTCGGGTATATCCTATATGAATTTTACATTACATACATGTAATGAACAAGAGTATTATGTTGAAAACAAACCTATATTATAAGAAACTAGAGACCTTTACCTTATACAGTGCTATTGCTATAGAGAAGAAACTCATGAATATAGTAACAAAAATCAATGGTCTTGAAATGACAGTTGGCCTCTTGAACACAAAAGTCTGTACATTGATACATAAATTAGCAGAAAAAATACCAAATGTCTTGTCAGCACTTCAATAACCTATATGACAATACCTGTATGTGAAAGAAAAATGCATATGGATACACAAATGCCCAATTAGCAAAAATAACCATTGCTGCGAGAAATGGATATTTCTTCCATCTCAACAGCGGCACCTGAGAAATTTAAAAAGATAAAAGTTATAAAAACAATGCTAATTAGTTTTTGAAAGTCAGGCTTTCTTTATGTTGGAAATGTAATGTATATAAAACCAGAATTTTAATAAAGTATTTGTTTGGAGGGTACTCAATGATTTAGTGGGCTTATGCGAGGCTTTTCAGTCAAGTCAGCTTATGCGAGGCTTACAGAGGGTGTTCCGTCGGTAGTGGGCTTCTCGGACGACCAGGTGTCTATTTTGAGCAGCATCTGGAGGAGTCTTGCTCCTCCAAAGGTGGTTGCTTTTTCGTGGCAATCACTTTTGGATCGTATCCCCACTAGGGGAAATCTTCTCCGGCAAAAGGTAATTCTTGATCCTTCTCTTGCTTCCTGTGTGCTTTGTGGGGATTTGCTTGAGTCTACTTTACATTTGTTTTTGAGGTGCCTGTTTGCCAGTAGGATCTGGTATGCAGTGATTCGTTGGTTGGGGTGGCAGATGCCCTTACCGACTGATCTTTTCTCTTGGTTCTCGTTTTTTGTTTCGGGCTTGGAGCTAAGGAAAAGCAGGGTTTGAGTCTGATCTGGCACTCAGTCATTTGGTTGCTTTGCGAGATGCGGAATGGTTGTATTTTCCGCGGTAAGACTTCAGATTTCGATTGGGTTGCTCACCGGGTGAAGCTGGTTTCGTGGCTAGATCTAAGGGATCCCAGTGTCTGTATTATGAGTGGCATGTTTCCCCATTGCTTTGTATTAGTCGTAAGTAGTTTTGATGTGTGTCTTGGATTGTTTTTCTTCTCTTCTTTTCCTCCTTGGCCCCTTTCTCCTCTCTGGTTTATGGTCCTTGGAGGTCTCTTTGTATTCAGGTTGAGTACCCCTTGGGCTCCCTTGAATATATTCTTTTGATTTTCAAAAAAAAAAAAAAACTCAATGATTTAGTATAAAATTTCTTGGTTGGATATCAAATAAAGGAACTTTAACAATATTTGATATTTTTTTTGGGTACGACTTAAACCCTTGACCTCGAAAGTCATATGGAACAAATTCAACCATTGTGTATTTGTAACCCTTCAAATTTTAAAGTTCTCACTTATTATTCAAATAAATTTTATTTTGACCCACTAACTATACTACTTTGCAGCTATGACCCACACTCTCTCACTCAAACCACGAGGACACAATAGGCAAATAGGTCTTTTCTCTTTGAAAAAAAATGGTGTACAAGGCCTCTCAGCACTTCAACAGATGTATAAATTAAATTATTTGAACAAATTTCGCTCAAACTTGCATATGAATTAACAACTTGTGGTAAATTCGAGTTTTTGATATTTGACTGGGACACTTGAAGCGTACACACGACTGCTCTATCAGCATTTGTTTCATTTTAACTAGCACATTTTTTTCGCTCCTTTTTAATATTGTCTTTCTTCCTCTTCACAATACTCTTTTTTTTTTTGAAAAGCTCTTCAGAATACTCTAAGTCATGATTTTAGTAAATTTTACACCTCGTGGCTGAGGATCCTAGGTCTGCCACTGCCAACTGCCATGGATCCCCTCATACTCTTTGCATAATTATGTCTTAAATGATAAGCCTAGATAGAAAAGTTAGGTTCATATAAAAAGAACTCACATTGATTGAATAAGCACTCCATAGTACAAATATCCATATAAGACCCCAAATTGATGGCCATGAACCTATAGCCCAGCCTTGCCAAAAGCTCTGTAAAAGATAATAAAACACTCAGTTATATAAGCTTGTTTTGAAAGATGACAATGTATAAAGGGATGAATCTTTATAGCACCAGAATTAAAGAAATTGCAGTAGCCGTTACACCAGTTGCAAAAGAGATTTTTCCGGATGCCATCGGAAGATATGGCTTATTTATCTGCAGTAAAATGTAACACCAATCAATAGTAAAACAACACATATATTATTGACATTGATTTTTTTTCTAAGAGTAAGTTAAATACCTTGTCAATTTCAATATCAAACAATTGATTAGCACCACTAACATAAACATTCATAAACATCTGAGGTACAAGAGCCTGAAACATTAAAAATGTACCTATGAAGTTAAGGGGATCAAAGGGAGAAATTGATATTTCAAAGAAAAACATCTTATTTTAGGTCTCACCTGCAACACACCAATAAAAAATAGTGGAGATATATCTGATAATTTCTCCACAGCAAGGAAAGACGCAGAAATCATGCTTAATACCTACTCAAACATAGATTCGCCAATAGAATAAATTTTCATATTAATTAAGTAATAACCATATAAGTTCTGAGAGTAGTTTTGAGCTTAACTGTGCCAATAGCTGCATAACGGTAACAAGTGAACAAAGTGAAAGAAGCATCCATGATGTTTTTGATAGAGTCCAAAATGATTTTTGGATCATCATCACCAGGTTCAGATTCAAAAGATGGTCCAGATGTTGCTTTAACGAAATATTTTCTATTGAGTTCTTGATATGTAGACCCTCCTTCGATGCCTTTGAAAAGATATTTCAAACTTGGTTGTTGGAACCTCAAAATGTTATATTCTTTTTCAATTTTTCTTTTGTGTTGTGAAGCTTTTGATGCATCTGAAACACCAAATGTTAGTATCGGTATTCATACAAAACAAAAATTAGATTCAAAACAGAAATTAGATTCTTGTTTTAAAATGAATTAGTTCTAAAAAAACATCAAATCTCGCAGGTTAATTTCACAATCATTGTTCAATACTAAAATAAAATCTACACAAAGATATAGTTTTCATTTTGGAGGGTTTTTGAGGAGTTCAAAAAATAAATTAGGAAAGGGGTTTAGGGAATAACTTTTCTCCCCATCACTAAATAATTAACACTATTAGTTTCATACCCTCTCCTCCCCTGCCTTCCAGACTCTCAAACACACCCTTAGAGTTAGTGACGTTGTACACGGTCAGAAGCTATCTGATAGGTTTAGCATTCAAAGAACTTGTATTTGCCGAACTTAGCAGTGTTCTGACAAATCCAAACGAACTCACAATCCAATCAAAGCCGATATGTTTAGTACGTGTTCGGATAACAGATTCTAAAAAACAAACTCACGAATCCAGTCAACTCATGCTAGGTTATAGTAGTTTGTAATTTTAAAAGTACAATAGGTTATTTTTTTAGACATTTTACCTTAATGATCTATGATTAAGTTGTAAAATTTTAATACTATACCTTGGAACAATATTAATAACTTTAACTTTGATTTCGTTTAACTTTTAAATTCTAGATTTCTTTTGCCAATTTAGAAGTGTTAGAATATTATAAAAAAAGTAGTTTTTTATATTTTAGAATATTAATATTTTAGTGCATGACCTGTGAGCCCAAAACCAACCAACCTGTCTAATATCAGATTGGTTTGGTTCGGATTTTGGAGAAAAAAATGTAAATCCAAACCAACTCAAACCGAATAATTATAATTGGTTCGGGCAACAGATTGGGCAAATCTGATCCAAATCCACACGTTTAACACCCCTAGTCGAACTGATTGAGGGCTCAATGACTTAATGTGCTACCAAAAACTATACTAAGCACGCGATCGAACGAACACAGGGGATGACCCTTATGATGTTGCTAACTATTTTTGTTTTGCATCTATTGTTGAACAACGTAAGTGGAAGGAATCAGTAAATCGAAAGACAAAAGCAACATAGAAAAAATCAGATGAACTCAAGCTTAGAGCTTTTTCGGCTTGTAGGCTCGACGCTTGAAGGACTGTGTATTGGATCGGGCCAGAAGGGTTGACTAATTGACTCGGCCAAACATGAAACCTACTACAAGAAATTTTGACAATAAATAAGGGGTTTCACTCACAAGTAGGGGATGGCAAAAAAATCCATACTCGTGGATATCTACGAATAAAATCCGCGACGGGCATGAGGTGAATAGTTTGGCTACTACCCATGGATAAAATAAATAGAAATTTCAACTACCCATTGGTTAAGAGATGCAAAGACGGTTGTAATGGTGTTTGTACCTGTGCATATTCGTATATGTTATTGGAGACTATGATGTTATGACAAGGGGAAGAAACTCAATCTTTTTTTTGTGTTATTGAGACTATTTTGTTGTAAAAGAAATAAGAAATTATGTGTTTAGTGGATGTCTGTATTCAATTTATTAATTAAGCGATTAGTCATTTTGTTGTCAAAGAATAGAAAAAAAATCTATATAATATGTTTTTTATACAAAAAAATTCATTTTTTAAAAAATATTTATGATATTCGTGGATATTTATGGATACCCGTGGATAGTGGAATACCCGCATAACGGTTATCCGCGCGGATACCATTTTAATCAAACGGAGCGAGTGGCGGACGAGTACTATTTATGTCCATAGATACACGTTGACATCGCTACTCACGAGATGAGGTAATTAATACTCTGATAATACTATTAAAGCGAGAGCCACCTCCATCAAAGTACACCCCGACGTTGCATCACCACTGATTGGCAGGGCAACCTCCATTAAATTTGTGTAAACACGCATATTATAAATATTAGATTAAAATTAACAGTTCACATTGAAGGATGAGGACGAGGTAAGTGAGAAGGGTGGCAAATAAGATGAAGATGAGGATGCTCGTGGGGAAGGATGTGGGATCGAAAGGAGAGTGAGGAAGAGTGGGAAAAAAAAACGTGACCACTCTACCCCTAGTTCGAACTTTTAATCTAAGCAATTGATAAATTAAAATTTTAGAAATTCTCAAAGCTGACTGTGGTAAATGGGCCATATGCGTCTTAACGGTTTTTTAAAGTATTATTATCAATTAACTTTTCCCAAAATAAGGTCTTTTTTCCGTCAAAAAAAAAGTTATAAGGGTCTTTTTATTAATACAAGTTAAAGATCAAAAACTACCAATAAATAAATGAACTACGGGTTACTCTCCTGTTTAGAGAAAAAACCGATTAAATTTAAAAAGGTACTAATGAAGAATGTATTAATGATGAAGTGACAGGAAGCCAAGCAGACATGGATAGCACACCATCCATCATAAAAAAATCCAACAACCACTAATAAATCCATCTAAACCCAATTAATGGACTATAAACTGTACTTAACGCTTGAAAACAAGTACTATACCCTTGTATCTACACGGTTGATACTGTATTTATTAGAATTTGCTGTGAACCTATAAATATTTTAAAAATTATAAAACTTAATAAAAGAAAAATTAAAAACTCGATAAAAATGTTATATATATATATATATATATATTTAAACTTACTTAAAAAACTTGTGTTGCAAAAAGTGAAGAAAAGTGAGTATCTTCTTATGATCTTAATAATGAATATAAAAATAAAAAAAATTGCTTTTAAAATTATAAATACGTTGAAAATTGTAAAATGTAATAGAAGAAAAAGAAAAAACTCGATAAAAATGTTATATTTCAACTTGCTTAAAAAACTTGTGTTGCAAAAAATTAAAAAAAGTCAGTATCTTCTTCTAATTTTAATAATGAAGTGAAAATCAGAAGATATTGCTATGAAATTATAAATACTTTGAAAATTGCAAAATGCAATAAAAGAAAAAACCTCGATAAAAGACTATATTTCAACTTGATTAAAAAATTGTGTTGCAGAAAGTTAAAAGACAGAAAATGATATCTAATATGAAATATGACCCCCTGTTGCAGCTCCCATTGTCACTCATGTTGTCGTTCCTTGTTACCGCTCTCGTTGCCTCTCTCGTTATATAAAATTATTCAAATATTGAAGGTATATGCACTAACATAGTTTTACAAAAAAAATGCACTAACATCACATATAATTTAATATTTATATATATGGTGAGTGTGTGCTGTTAACATTTCACTTTTCGCATTTTGTTACAAAATAATTTTTTCGCCATCAAGGACACCAAAGCACGCAATCTAGCACCTTACTTTACGTATTTTGTTATGAAATTATTTTTTTTTACCAAATCGATTATTGAAGAATAAAATTTGCATATTTAAACACGTAAAAATTTTCGAGACTGTTATGCTTCCAAGAAAGAGGAATTGGAAGGGACGGGTGTAGAAAGGGCAAGTTGTAATTTTACAAAGTGTTAAATTGGGAAAAAACTTAAAATTCATGGTTTCATGACAACCGTCTATACAGAAAATAAAATTGATTTATGAGTGGTGAAAAAATAAACGGATAAACACGTAAGTTATTTAGGTTGTATGAGTGAAGATAAGCTGTAGTCAATGAGGGTCAAGCAACAACAGAAAAAAAAATCAAACAAAAAATGGAATTGGCGGGCAAATGCCAAGCCGCATATAACTTCTTAGATGTGAGAGAGAGAGAGAGAGAGAGAGAGAGAGAGAGAGAGAGAGAGAGAGAGAGAGAGAGAGAGAGAGAGAGAGAGAGAGAGAGAGAGAGAGAGAGAGACTGAAAAGAGAGTTGAAAAGTAAAAAAAAAAAGCTCTGAATAGATTAAGGAGGAAGAAGGGAGGCTGACGGAGGAGGAGGAGGAGGAAAGAATTTAACCACTATGCCCCTAGTTTGAATTAACTTTTAATCCAAGCCATGAATAGATTAAAATTTTAAAAATTCTCAAATTTAACAACGATAGCTAGCTAAGTAGCCTATCAATGGATCATATAAGTGCTAAATCCATGGTATACATTGCCTAGTTGAAATGACCTTGTGGCTCTTAACGTTTTTGAAAGTTTTATCATCCAACTTTTCCAAAACTACCAATAAAGGGTCTTATATATATATATATATATATATATATATATATATATATATATATATCAAAAAAAGTTATATATAAGGTCTTTTGATTATAATTAAGTTAATTATTAAACATCAAAAACTACAAATAAATAAACTACTAATACAAAGTGGTCTTACTTGCGTAGTAATTCTTGGCGCAATTTTCACTCCGCCAGAGATTTCCTCCTGCAACCAACAATATAGGGTTCCTCTCATAGAAAATACATTTCAAATAATACCCAAAAAAGTTAGTAAAAAAAACAGATGAAATATAAGAAGGTGATGAAGAGTGTAATAATGGTAAAATGATCTCATGAAGATGGATACCATACCGTCATGAAAAGATCCAACAACCATTGAATCCATCTAAACCCAGCCCACCACCACTAACAACAACACACACTTTCTCTTTGGTACCTGATCCAATTAATGGACCATAATTTGTACTAATATACTACTTAACAGATCATATTGAAGGATACAAACAATCGACCAAACAATTAATTTGACATAGAAAAATAAAAAACGTAACACCCCATTCAACAAATTGCCTATATATATTTTAATACTACTACTAGTACTATACGGGTGACCCTGTATTTGTAATAATTGGCTATAAAACTATTGTTGCACCCGAAAAATTCAGGAGGATCTCTCGTGCTATTCAATGAAGTCGCCATCAATGTTTAACACGAAAATGGTCTTGAAAACCAGATTTTGAGTTCGGGAGTCGATTATGCGTGGGGAATGTACAAGCACCCCACAACATCCTTTCGAAAAAGTTACCTCTAATTAGTTGTGCGAAAATGTATTAACTTTGAAAATATTTATTTCCCTTTATTATGAAAAGAATTTAAAAAGACTAAAAGTTATTTATTTATGCGATATTATTGAGAACTAAAAACAAAGTTTTAGAAAAGACTAAAAAATGTTTTTTATTAAAGGCTCCCATCTGCTCCTACGTATCTCCGGGTAGAGAATTAAAGGCTACGTAGTTCTTGGGTAGAAAATTTTTGTGTGTTCGTGTTTTTTAATTATTTGAATGTTTTTGAAATTGGAGGCGTTCGTAATAACCAAACGAGTAAACCTAGAGTGGTCACCGCTAATGACTTATTTTAAAACTGAAGTTGCTCACCATAATCAAACGAGTTAAACCCAAGGTGACATTGCTAACAACTTATACTTGAATGCGAATTTTATTTTTGAAAAAAAGAAGAAGTCACGACACAACACTAAGAGGAAAATGAATAATAAAACAAGTGGATAATAATAGAATTAATAAAAACAATAAAAGGGCAAGGGGGATACACTATTGATGATGATAACATTGAATCTTTTAACGGTTATATTCATGTTCCGTTTTTATGATGATTATATATATATATATATATAGAGAGAGAGAGAGAGGAAGAGTTTTGGAACAAAGATAGATAGGATGCGTGAGTTTTGAAACAAAAGAAGAAAAGAGGTAGCCCTGGACATATCTAATAACAGAGATCTCTCTAACACTTCATTTTGATACATATCTTGGGTTCATCTCCTGATTCTGATACCTCATTCTTGCCAGTTCGGAACCCTCGATTGCTACTGCAATCTGAGACGAGACCGGTTGTACCCTCGGGGAATTTGAGCTGTAGAGGTGGATAAATTCTTCAGGGCAGTCGCAAGACGCCTCCTGTTGTTTTATCTAACGTGTTCTGTGTTCGCAGGTTCTACTTTTGTTGTTGTTGTCTTGGTGCGCATATTCCTACAATCTGAAGAATTTATCACATGGCTGACGCAACCAACAACAACAACACTGATACCAGTGCTCCCAACAACAACAACAATAGCATTGTTATCCTTCCTGCTGCTGTACCTGTCACTTATGCGAAGCCTTTCCCTGACATCTCCAAAATTGAAGTCTTCGCAGGCCAAAATTTTCGCAGATGGCAGGAGCGCGTGAGTTCTTTTCTTGACATGCACAGAGTTGCTGCTACACTCACTGAGACCAAGCCGCTGGACTCTACAACTCCCAAACAGGTTGAAGTTTGAACCCATGCCAATAAGGTGTGCCGTCACACAATTCTCAGCACTCTCTCCTACGAATTGTTTGACATCTACTGCACCTACAAGAAGGCTAATCAAATTTGGGAATCAATGATTCTCAAATACACTGATGAAGATGCTAGCAAGCAAAAATTCGTCATCAGCAACTACTACAATTGGGTGATGAATGAAACTGACAAAATCAAAACTCAGATCAATCAGTATTACAAGTTACTGGAGGAAATGAAGGTTGAAAACATTGTTCTCTCAGATGAGTTCATTGTTGGGATTCTGATTGAGAAGTTGCCTGAATCATGAAAGGACTACAAGCAACAACTGAAGCACAAACACAAGCAACTGTCGCTGAACGAGCTGCTGACTCATATCATCATTGAAGATACCAACCGAAAGGAGAGCAACAAAAAAAAGGGAAAATCAATGGTTGTACGTGCTAACATAATGGTGACTAACTCTTCAAGGTACGACAAAGGCAAATCTGACTCTTCAAACAAAAGGTATGATTCCAAGAAATTTGCTAATCAAAAGAATCGCAAAAAAGAACAATGATCATAACCCTGCTGTTCATAGCTCTGAATTCAAGAGAAGAGGCTTTTGTTTTGTTTGTGGAAAGCCAGGACACTATGCACCTAAATGTAGGCATAAGGCGAGAAACGAGAATCCTCCTAAGGCAAACGCCAACTTGGCTGATGCTGGTGGAGATAATAATGAGGATGACGATGTCATTGCTGCTGTCGTTTTTCTGGTCAATATGGCAACTGATGTGAACAAGTGGGTGGTAGATTCTGGAGCCACCAAGCATATTTGTGCTAACAGAGAGGTTTTTACCTCCTACACTCCTATAGGGGAAGGAGAAGAACACATCTATCTGGGTGACTCACATTCTGCCCTAGTTGTGGGGAAAGGAAAAATTCTTCTCAAGCTCACATCGGGAAAGACCTTGGCTCTCACAAATGTGCTTCATGTGCCTAATATAAGGGCAAACCTAATTTCTGTTGGTGTTCTACTGAAGCATGGAATCAAAGTGACCTTTGAATGTAATAAGATTGTTCTTACTAAGAACAACACTTTTGTTGGAAAGGGATATTATGATCATGGACTTTTTGTACTCAACACTTTTGATTTCAATAACAATGCTTCCACTTCTTCTTATTTGATTGACTCTTATAATATGTAGCATGCTAGACTAGGACATATTAATTTTCCATATGTTATTAAATTGCAACGTCTTGGCATGCTTTCGATTAGTGATAAACAACATAGTAAATGCAATGTGAGTGTTGAATCCGAGTTAACAAAGAAATCTTGTTCCCCGGTACAATGCAAATCCGAGTTGCTTAGTTTAATTCATACAGACCTAGGAGATTTAAAACAAACTCCAACTAGGGGCGGTAAACATTATTATGTGACGTTTATAGATGATTTTTCGCGATATACTAAGGTGTTTTTGTTAAAACAAAAGGATGAAGCGTTTGAAGCTTTTCTTTCATATAAAGCCGAAGTAGAAAACCAATTAGATAGGAAGATTAAACGAGTTAGATCTGATCGTGGAGGAGAGTACATATCGTTTAATGAATTTTGTTACAAGGAAGGTATTATACTTGAAACAACTCCCCCATTTAAAAAATCCAATAAATTATTCAAATCTTAAAATGGAGTTAAATTCAGCAAAAAGAAAATGAGATAAGATAAGATGAAAGAATATGCAAGTGAGAGATGAAGAAAATACAATTAAAATGAACCCAGACACGTTGTAATTAAAGTAAAAAACATTATAAAAATCTCCCCGGCAAATATTTGGAATTTTTGAGCAAAGGATGAATTAAATGAGTTTTTTAAGCATTAAAAACTCAAGAAACTAAATAAAAGAAACATAGAATTAGAAATCGAGTTTTGAGTTTATTTCTTCTATAGACTTCTATCATAAAACATACTCTATTAGCAAAACTCGCTACAAGAATTTCACTGATTTATGAGGGGGAAAATGTCGCAAATCCAGGAAAATCCATCGCTAATTAATATTTCTGATGGAATTTTCGACAGGCAAAATTTTGTTGCATAAACGCTTGTTGCAAACTGTTTATGACGGAGATTTTTGTCGCAAACGTATCTATTGCAAATCCATCGCAATTTTGGTTGCAAAATTCCGTGATAAATCTGTCACAAATTCGTTGGTAATACATTTTTTTGGGAAATATTTTGTTATAGAATCTGTTCTTACACTAGTGAATGTAACTATTGTTGTTTCCATTCCTTTTCCTAGAAGCTTGGAAACATGTAAAAACTAAAGTGTATTAATTGAGATGTTGGAAATCATCAAGACACAACCTGTTGAGACCGGAGAGTCCACTATGAAATATACTCAATGGATTGAGAAATAAAAAAGAGGCAAAACGAGTAGTCTTGAAACATCAAGAGAATGGAGATAAATGTTAAAAAGGATATATAAAGTCTAATAAAGAACTAGCAATTTCATGAATCTCATAGTTTCAAGAATACAAATTTACATCAGTAGATTTGATCGCAAGTCTAAAAAATATGGAACAATTAAACAAACACCTAAGAAAAGGTTGTCCTCTAATAAAGTAATAAAGTAATTATATTAAAACAAGTATCAGAGGCGGTACAATCTTGTTCTGAGTTAAGTTTTCTTCAACTAGAGCCATCTGCATATATATATATATATATATATATATATATGTTTTCAGTCTCATCTTTTTAGCAAATGCAAACTATACTACAAAAGAATGGAAAATCTTTTTGGAATTGGTAAGGTCCACACTATTCTCCTGAAGGAATAATGTTGAGATATATGTAAAATCCAACACTGCATAACAAGAATTCATTTGACAAACAAAATGACATCCCAAACATATGTAAACTCTGAAATTACTTATGCAGCTAATTCATGTAAAAATGTTGGGCAATTAAGGAGAAGAGATGAAGAGTGCAATTGGGATTGTGTACAAAAAATAAGGCAAAGGTAAATTTGTAATAGTTACACGAGCTCAATTACAATAGCCATCCCTATAGTTGTGACCATCTCAACCCAACAACCCCAAAAGCTAATTCAAGAGGTAAGGATTGCTCACCCTTGTAAAGACTAATTTAGCCATATATCAAGCCTAAGCATGAGTTCTTAATCTTTTTTGTACACAATCCCAAACTCGAAGCAAAGAATAATATGGTACAAAAGTTGCACAGAACAAAACACCCATACTTCTAAATTCTCTTTCTATTTTGGCATTTGCTTTAAGAACGGGATTTAGTTAGTCCCAAATTGTACAGATTCCTTCTTACAGGAGGGGCGGATCTTAGTTAGGACCGGCGAGGGCCATAGCCCGTCCAAGAATTTTAAAAATTTGCTATGTATACAAATAATTTTGACTTAGAATTAGGTTATATATAGTAATATCACCATTTACATCACAAATAAAAGCTTTGGGGTCAGTGGTTAAGCATCTGGCCTGTAAGTTTTTGGTACGCGGTTTGATTTATTGCAAAAAAGGTTTCACTGGGGATTGAACCACGTTACAAGTGCATGGAGCAAGGTGAAATTTACCATTTCAACAACAAAAACACTTGTTCTTATTTAGGAAAGTATCAATATATATTACTCATGACTTTGACCCCCAAAGAATTATGGTCAAGATCTGCCACTGCTTACAAGTCATGTGTGCAACAGCAACAACAACAAAATCACACCTCAAAATGAATAAAGGGGAACCAAACATGAAGACGTGGGATGAAAGCGCAAGGGTTTGTGGAAGTGAGGAGGAGAAGGAACGACAATGGTGAGGGTAGAGACACGGTGGCTGGATTGGTGGTAGTGGGTGGTGGTGGCGGCAGAGAGTGGAGAGAGTTTAGGGTTATAGTGAGAAGTGAGAATGAAAGAGGGTCTAAGAATAAGTCTCTTTTAGTTTAAACTAAAATGCTTTGCGACGGATTTCTAAAAGTTAGTGATGAGATCTAACATGATCTCTAAGGTTTAGGATCTAGAAAATGGCAAAACAAGTTGTTTCTCACAAAAACAGAAGAACAAAATGAACAAAAACACAACACAAATGAAACAACACGTACTTGAAAGGAAGAAAATGCACATATGGAAGTGGAGAAGGAAGTCCGCCACTTCTTCCTTGGAAAGATGATAAAGACAACACTATCATTGAGCTCTCCTAGCCTCAAGGTTGTGTGCTCAAGGTTCTCATCTCAAGAAACCTTGGAGAATCTATGATGAACCTTCACCAACATTTGCAACTAGCTTCTCACCACTCTCTTAAGTATTAGGGCACTCACTTGCTCAAAATGTCATTAGTGAATTTCATTCATCAAAGTTCTACCCATTACACTTAGACTTAGAGTATTTATATTGTGGACTTATGGATCCTAGGCCCACAACTAAAGTCCAAAAGAAACATAAAACAAGGCCCAAGGAAACACTAGAGTTGGTTATCTAGAAATTTCCTACTATTTACCTCAGTCGTAGCCACTTATCCAAGGCCAACATGGCCCAATTAAAAATGTCTTACAATTTATTGAAAGAAAAACAAAGCATAGGAAACACTAGAGTTGGTTATCTAGAAATTTCCTACTATTTACATGGTCACCTTTAATGTGCTCTTGTCTTAATGATTAGGTTGAGCACATTAAAATATATTCCCTTGAATTCTTGTTGACTCTTTTTGGTCTTTATCTTTGTGATATTCATCCAAACTCCATGCATGTGGGCTCACATCAGTTAGTGAAGGAAATATTCGTCAAAACGTAGCGACATATTTAAGTTCCATCGGAAAGGGGAGCAGGAAACACAAGGCATATTCACAGAACCTGTAGTGATGGAAATAACTGTGGGAACTGCGCGCATTAGTGACAGAAAAATCTGTTGGAAAATATGTGGTAGCTAATTTAGGTTATTCTTGTAGTGATTTCATTCAAAAGTTTGAAGGATATACACGAGTTAACATTTTATATGGACTAAAACTACTGACGAAAAATATTGTAGAGATTAAAAGTCGATAAATTTTTTTGTAGAGACAATAAACTAAATTCTAAAATTTCTTAGGAACTAAAAACATATTTAACACTTTTAAAATAATACCGTGTTTGAAGTAGTATTAAAAATAATTTTAGCATTAAAAATGAGTTAAAAACTACTAAGAAATGAATTCTGACCACCCTTTATTACCTCCTAAGAAATGAGTTAAAAATAATAATACTTCTATGTTGAAGCTCATACATTTTTTTCAGCTTTAATATACGCATCCCCTTTATTACCTCGTACACCACCCTTCCCATGATTTTAAATTCTATTTCATCCACAAGCGGAAATTTGATACTAACCACGAGTGGATATTAATCTTTCGTTAAAATCGTTTTGAACACTTTGTGAGTAAGTAACAACGGTCCGAACCAAAAACATTCAAAATAAAAGGGTTGGAGGCAAGAGACGATTAGAAAAATTAGAAATAATGATGAGAGAGAAAATGAAATTAAGATAAAGATAAAGAAAATGGAGGGAGATTAAGGGGAAAATTGAAAGGAAAGATTCAATGATTAATACACGTCCTAATTGTATGAACTTCGCATACCAAAGCAATGAAACATATTCACATCTAACAAAAAAAATGCACAATGGTTTCTCGGGGATATTATAATATATTACCTTCGTCTCATTTTATTTGATATTAAAGGTTGGGACACACAAACTTTGAAAATTAATTAATAATTAATAATTTTGAATTCATGATGGTTATCTTATTTTCTCTTAGTATGGCTCTTTTTACTTTTTTTTTTGACTAAAAGTAAGGTAATCATTCATTCAAATCAGTGGATGACATAGAAAACAATACAAATTAGATATTGCTAAAACCGAAAAGGACGAATCTGCGAACAAGCTCATAGAATCCAAGTTAATAGCATAAAACGTCAAATTGCCTACAAAAATGATAAAATTAAAGCCACTAGAGTAGCTATGCTTCCAAATCTGTGACGCTGACGACCAAGTCATCATTAGTTGGATCTGTAGCGAGTCGAAGTGGATCGATCAATCTGAACGGAACAAACATCGTAACAAGATGGGAAAACCAAACTACGTCGCACAAGACGACGAGCAAAACAACGGCGCCCCACAAGTCGACAAATAAAACAACGTCGCACTTAGACGACGAAATCACAAAAAGAAAACTCAAAGCTATGTGCATTTAGATGTACGTAGAGAAAAAATGCAGAGGGGTGATTCTGGGTCGAAAAATGACCCAAAATCATCTCTCTCCAATGGATGAAGAAGAATAGAAGTTAGAGAGAAAATAAAGCAGAACTAGGCCGACTAGAGAAAAGGAGAAAATCGCCCCTTCTTACTTCATATCTTTGCTAATAATTAACTATTGAAAAAAGAAAATTACATTAGTGTACAATAAAGAAAATATATTAATAATTCATTGATATTGTAAAACGACAATTAAAATGGGACAATTCTTTTTGCTAAAACGTTAAATAATATGAGGCTTAGAGTAGTGAGTAATACAAGGAAAGGATAACCTTAGAATCAACTATCACCTTTGTATATAGGCAATTCAGGGGTTTTATCAAGGGTTAGGGTTCCCTTCACAGCTCTGCTAGGGTTAGGGTTTAGTTCCCTTCTTAGGAAGGGTGTTGTTGCGCGGCGGCGGTGGCGCCTTTTGGGCCATCGATCTCCTTCCTCCATGAGGCTCCAGGTACAGTGCTTCTCTCCACCCTTTCGCCCTCCACCTTGTCCCCCAGACTTTCCGTCTCCACTCTCCTTTCCATCTGAAGCCCGCCACCCTCGCCCTCCTCCAAAACCCCCCGACCACTCCCATCTCCGTTCTAATGTGAATCTCGTCCCTACTGCTTATATCTGCTGCAAACTATCACCTTTTCCCTTCCACCCTCCTTCTTGCTGTCGCCATACACATCTCGCTATGGTCAGCTTCCCTTTCCAACCTACTGCCGTTTTACCCTTCAATGGCATCCAAATCTCAAGATTTGTTACTCCTCCGGTCGTTTGGCCACCATTTACGGGGAAAGGTCTGATCTTTCCGGATTTCCCCCTTCTCTCTCTCTGTGGAGTGGTAAGCTGCTTGTATTTGAGACCTGGGTTGTTGCTATCTTATGTTGTGTGCCTCTGCATCTGTCAGTAGTGGTGACAGCAATGGCAAATGTATCTATTATGTTGAAACAGTCTGTTGGAGGGATTTTCTGGTCTAATGGGATCCGTTGGTTGGTAGTCTCAGCTTTTGGCTTAATGCAAGATTTCTGCTCTCTGTTATCTTGGTATCACCTGATATCATGTGGTTCTTTAGTTGAGAATCGAAGTCCTCGGGGCCAGTTGGCCTTCAAATACGAGAAGAGTCTGGACTTTCCGTCTCCTCCACTACACCAACTTCGTAGGACTTCCCGATTCTTCTCTGTGGCGCCCCTAGGCTTTCTCGGTGGTGGTGTTGGATCTATGGATGCAAATAATTTGAAAATCTGTGGCGCTTCGGACTCCATCAGCGACGCCGGTCAGCTTGCTTGGACAAAGAAAGTGTGGAGGGGTATTTTGGTCCGAAGTTTGCAACAGATTGAAACTCTAGTTTGTGGCCATTGGGCTTTTCTTAGTTATCATCAGTTGGCCCAGTGGGCCCTTTATGTTTTTTAGTGCTTTTTAGTAATTTCATTGCTTAGGTAGTTTGGGCTTAAGCTAAGGGCAGACTGTTTCGTAAGTCCCTTGATGTGCTAAGTCGTTGGGCTTAATCGATTGTATCTTGTTGGGTTGCTATGGCGTAAGGCCATTGGATCGCTCAGGTTTCTGTTCCGGGCTGATTTTTCCCCTATTGGGTTGTAATGGTTTGGGCCTTGCCCATTTAATGAAAATCATTGCACTCTTGAAAAAAAAAAACTATCACCTTTGTATGAAATAAACTTTCCCTGATCGATGTCAAGAGAATACAATTTATTTAATAATAAATGAAAAGGTTTAGCTGAATTTTTTTTATTTTGCCAGTTTGACCCTTGCAAAAAATGTGACCACTTAGGATTAGTTTTGATTTAAAAAATCCGACCAGGAATCTCCTATCTCATGAAATACCATAAAAGCCCTATCCACCTGCCATGTAATCACACACACTATCTTAATGAAAAGAAATGAGTGGTTCTGCTGCAACTTCAATTTTTAGGACTAGCATCTCCACATTCATTTGCAAATTATCAAACACATTTGAGACTAATATACCAAGAAAAACTAGAAACAGAAGAAATATATCGATAACTTAAGCTATATTATCTTCCTATAGTGAACTCCATAAGTAAAATTAACAGCAATGGCTGCAACTTCCTCTTCAGCTCTAACTATATCTTCCTCATCCACGCTTTTTGATGGAAAGTCTCCAAGACATTCTTCAGCTTCTTCCCCACAATGTGTGAGCCTTCCCTCTCTCACACTTCAATCTCAGAATCGTGCATTGAAGACCACTGCTCATTGTAAGTTACCCGCAAAAACCTGCACCCTCAACTCAACAACAACCTTTTAATGTTTTAACCAAACATATGTCTTGTTATTCATAAATGTTGTTTGTTTTAAATCACATTTGTGATTGCTTCTATGATTATTGGTATTGCAGAGAATTGCAGTTAAATACGATTAATACAACCACGATCTCTGTCGTGGTTATATTTTTTAATAGGCAAATGTTTGTTGTTAATAATAATGAGTTCTGTTAGTAGTTAGGATTTGATCTTTGCTCAGCCACTTGAGCTATATCTTGAAGTAGAGGTGTCAATTTTGTCTCAGTTGGACGAGTTCAAAGAAAAGGCCCAAAAAAAAAACCAGAACATTTTGGCCCACCGCAGTTAGCCCATGGACTGGGCTAAGACTGTTTTTGAACGTTTTATATGCTTTCATTTGTTAAAAATTAGATTGACTAGGCCACCGGTCCAATGTTTTTGGGCTACGCTACAAAAAACACATACAAGTAGATAACTTAGTTAGCCCAGTCTGCTTTTGTATTTTAGCCCATTGGGTCGGGGTGCGTTGGGCAACACGGCCTAATTTGACAGCTCTACTTAGAAGTATCTCGGTCGTGGACTCGTGATGATATTGTTGGTTGATGCTTTTCAAGGTCGCAAGATCGGTCGCAATGTTGTAGCAATGGCTACAGGAGAGGCACCAGCAGAAGTTACCACAACTGAGACACCAGAGTTTGTCAAGACACTTCAAGAAGCTGTAAGAATTAATCAATAATTCTTTTGATATATCTCTTGTGGTTGAAAATGGAATTTCTTCAAATTTATTGACATTAAATTAGCTGATTTTTCCTGGATAGTGGGACAAAGTTGATGATAAATATGCATTGAGTTCATTGGCTGTAGCTAGTGTGATTGCACTTTGGGGCTCAACTGGATTGATCTCAGTAAGTTATTTAAATGCTTATTTTCGGTCTTTGATTGTTATTTTATATTAGATACAGTACAGTTGAAAATTTCTTATGTTTGATGGAAATTTTCCTAAGCAATTCCTATAACTTGTAACAGGCAATTGATAGGCTTCCCTTAATTCCTGGAGTTCTTGAGCTTGTAGGCATTGGCTACACTGGGGTAAGTCAAATGTATTTACTTAATTGCTGCCATTAATATATATACATAATGATGATCATGACAATTGGATAAGAACCTAGTGTTTAATTGAATTAATATTCCTTTACCCCTTGATTTCTGCTATTTCCTTTTTACTTTATAATAAGATTTTCAACACTAATGGATGATGGTTTAAGTAGTTGAACAAATTCCATACTGCCAAATGCCGAAATTGCTAAGCTGGATATCATCACCCGGAATTAAACACAGGATCTGATAGCTATGTGTGTGAGTTTCAGGTGGCATTGGTCATCCCATCTACGGACCAAAAAAAGAACTACACAAAATAAAAGTAGTTTAAATAAATTATACACCTCAACTCACTTATACACACCTAGATAGTAACCAAAAACATAAGGAGATTATTGCAAATACACAAGTGTAGTCTTTGAGAAACATAAGGAGTTTATTGCAAATACACAAGTGTAGTGCAAAAACATAAGGAGTTTATTGCAAACTATGTTTATAAAAGCCTTGTAACAAAAGCCTTCTATGTTTTTCCTTGCAGTGGTTTGCATACAAAAACTTAGTTTTCCAGCCAGAAAGGTATGCACTATTTCTCTTGAATAATTTGCAGTAGTTTATTTATTGTAATAAACTAACTTGTTCATTAATGTTTTTCCAACAAGTTTCCCTTGAATATAACTTATGTCTCTAAACCTGCTCAATGAAATAACAGGGATGCTTTGGTAAGCAAAATAAAAGAAACATATAATGATGTAATTGGAAGCAGCTGAAAGAGTTAGCAAATGCTGAGGTGCTGTTGATATTATAGAGTTCTGTCTTGCAGCATTCTATTGAAGATGTCATCATGCTTCATTTTGTAACCATAAGCTTTCTGACCTTACCTTATCCCATGTAATGTAATGTAATATTTTATGGAAAAAAATTGTATCTTCTTATGTATATCAATCCTCTTTAAGACTACCTCATTTTCTCAATTATCTGCAGTCTTACCTTACATATTTGTTATCTTGCATATTGTAGGCACCGTTTTGGTTACAAGAATCAGAAAAAAGCAATTGAAATTGAAGTTCATTGAACTGAACTTAATGACTTCATAGAATATTTGTTATATGGACACAACCTTAATAAAATACATCCATTTCATTTTGTATGGAAGCATGAAAAGAGAATGACTTGAATATCAGTTGCATAAAAGATCCAAGTCAGAGATATCCATTAGAAATGAATGTGATAGAGTATGCTTTTCAACAAAAAAGAATTTAAAAACTTCAACTTAGATAAGTGGGCAATAACATCCTCAATTACTTTACCTTAGCAATAATTAATGTTCCCCCTGTTTGATCCCTTCCACTTCCATTCCCAACTCTAAAAGATGCAGCCAGAGAATAAGTTCAATGGTAAGAAGCAATGTTTGTGAAAACCAGCGGAATACTAACAACCTATATTATAGGCTGCGAAAAGAAAACCAAGGTTCAGCTTGATTTGCATAGACTGAGTACTTTTTTTTTTGACCTGTACACTATTTGATAGACAATAGAGAAATAGAGATGAGAAAAAAAATGAAATTTATATATATAACATTATAATATCATGCAAAATTATAAAAAGAGATGAGAAATAGAGAAAAGAGATGGAGAGAGAGAGAGAGCCATAGAGGTGAGATATGAGAGAGAGAGCCATAGAGGTGAGATATGAGAGAGAGAGAGAGAGATGTGGTATGAGAGCCAGATCAAGAGATACAACTTGATGAGACAATTGAAGAACCTACTCAGGAAGAACAACCTGACCAGGTGATGGAAGATCAAGCAAGGGAGGATGTTCAACAGAAACCCCAAATAAGGCGGTCAACAAGAGAGAGCCAACCATCAAGAAGGAACTTCTCAGATGAATATGTCAACCTTACTGATGAAGGTGAACCTCAAAGCTTTGCAGAAGCCATTGAGATGGAAGACAAAGACAAATGGTTGCAAGCCATGGTAGAAGAGATTCAGTCCTTAAAGGAGAATTAGACGTATGACCTGGTAGAATTGCCAAAAGGAAGAAAGGCGTTGCGAAACAAATGGGTATTCAAGCTCAAAAATGAAGAGAACAACCCAAATCCAAGGTATAAGGCGCGAATTGTTGTGAAGGGGTGCAACCAAAAGAAAGGCATAGATTTTGATGAAATATTCTCACCAGTGGTGAAGATGACTTCTATTAGAACAATTCTCAGTTTGGCGGCAAAACTAGACTTGGAGATTGAACAAATGGATGTCAAAACAACATTCTTACATGGAGACCTGGAGGAAGAAATTTACATGGAGCAACCAGAGGGTTTTGAAGAACCAGGCAAAGAACACTTGGTGTGTCGTCTGAAGAAAAGTCTCTATGGTCTGAAGCAGGCTCCAAGACAATGGTATAAGAAGTTTGATTCCTTTATGACTCAACATAATTTTAAGAAGACCTCCGCAGACCATTGTGTGTTTGTGAAGAACTATGAAAATGGTAAGTCCATCATACTTCTCTTATATGTTGATGATATGTTGATTGTGGGGAAAGATAAGATAAAAATAGCTGCTCTCAAGAAGGCATCGAGCAAGTCCTTTGCCATGAAAGATCTGGGTGCAGTGAAGAGGATTCTTGGAATGAAAATTTCTAGAGATCATTCCAAAAGAATGTTGTGGGTATCACAAGAAGACTACATTGAAAAGATTCTCAAAAGGTTCAACATGCACAATGCCAAACCTGCTCGTGTTCCATTAGTTGGACACTTCAAACTTAGCAAGTCTCAATGTCCAAATAATGAAAAGAAGATATGAACAAGGTGCCTTATTCTTCTGCTGTGGGTAGCCTTATGTATGCAACGGTCTGTACAAGACCAAATATTGGTTATGCTGTAGGAGTTGTGAGCAGATTCCTATCAAAATCCAGGAAAGGAGCATTGGGAAGCTGTTAAATGGATACTAAGGTATCTAAGAGGAACTGCCAAAAGAAGCTTGTGTTTTGGCAATGGAGATCTAATGCTTATTGTATATTTAGACTCAGATATGGCAGGAGATGTGGACTCAAGAAAGTCAACATCAGGTTATCTGATTACTTTTGCAGGGGGAGCTGTTTCTTAGCAGTCAAAGCTCCAAAAATGTGTAACTTTGTCTACCGCTGAAGCAGAGTATGTAGCAGTCACTGAAGCCTCCAAAGAGATGTTATGGATGAAGAACTTTCTAAGAGAGTTGGGGCATGATCAAGATGATTATGTGGTGAATTGTGATAATCAAAGTATCATCCATCTAGCCAAGAACCCCATGTTCCATTCACGCTCAAAACATATTGACATCCGGTATCATTGGATACGAGAAGCGTTGGACGAGAAGAAATTGAAGATACAGAAAATCCATATAGATTTGAATTGGTCTGATATGACGACTAAGTCACTCCCAACCAAGAAGGTTGAAGATTGTTGTCAAGGTGCTGGAATAGTGGTGCCCCACAATTAAGTCGGGAAGGAGGAGATTTGTTGGAATTCCCTCCTTCAATTGTGGTGCACAAGTCACAATGCATGGAAAAGGGGGATGAATATTCCAAGGTCTTGGAATTTATCTCTTTGACCTTGAGACATGCTCATTCATCTTTGAAGAATGCATTTGAAGTTTCTAGACCACATTGGAATTGTGGAAATTAATATCCTCCATTAATCATTCTTTTTGGAGAAGCCACATTCTTCTCCTATAAATAGGAGGACTTGTGAAGAGTCGGATCATCACATCCAAGTGAAGAAATCCTAAGAGAGTTAGAGAGTTTCTTTGTATTCCTCTTTGAGAGAAAGAGAGTTCCATAGAGAGAAAATTTTGTATACCATCCGAGAGGGTGAGAATCATAGAGAGATCCTCAAAGATATTGAGAGAAACACTTTATAATCCTACTTTTATAGTGGAGATCTTTTAACTAGACTAGGTCCCGTAGTTTTTCCCGAGAGGGTTTTCCACGTAAAAATTCTGATGTCTTCTTCTTCTCTACTCTTTTATTTTTACGCTTTTGTATAGTGCCCAGTTTGTGTTCACAGAGGAGGGAATAGATACTGCTGTTTCCCAACAAGAGAATATTTATTGAGTAGAAAATAAATAAAAAAGTGTTTTGGTATTTTGGATAATTTTCACGTGGGACAAAAATTTGTACTGTGCATTAGTGAGTGATATGAATTTGTATTTTTGTCAAGTGCCTTGTTATCTCTTTTGTAAGGTACCACGATCAACTTCCAAATAAAACAAAGCACAACTAAAATTGTAGTGCATAATCGCATACTTTTTACCAAAGCAAATGCACACCATAAAGAAAATAGAAATAGAAACTTGCAATTGCAACAACAACAACAACAAAATGAACGGATGAATGCTTATGTCACTAGAATATTTATACCCTTAATCATTTTAGGCTTAACTGCAATTTAGATCTGCCTATTTTTATCAAATCCACAATTTTAGTCTCCCCATTTTGTTTTTCGCAATTTTGGTCCCCCAATTTTATCGAATTTGCAATGTTAGCCCTGCCTTTTTTCTCGTAATTTTATCAAATCTGCAATCCCCCCCCCCCCCCCCCCCCAATTAAATTGTCATCCAAACTACAATTTTGGTCCCTCGATTTTACGAAAATACGAATGTGGCTGACTCGTGTCGTGCGTGCGTATTCATTGGGTGTTAACGTGGCAGGTACAAGTCATGCTGACATCAATTGATATTTAAAATATACACTTAGCACTGTCAGGTTCATCTAGTAATATACAGAATTTATAAATGAAACTAGAAATATGTGAACACCCAATAATTATGCTAGTATGACACCTTACTGTCACGTCAGCATTTCCATCAAAAATTGGATAAGAATTTAACGGGGTACTAAAATTGCGGATTTGATGAAATTTGGGGGATCAAAATTGGGGGAACTAAAATTGCGGATTTGACAAAATTAGGGGACCAAAATTGCGAAAAATAAAGTGGGAGGATTAAAATTGCGGATCTGATAAAATAGGGGTACCAAAACTAAATTCCATAAGACCAAAACTGCATTACATCAGTCCGTGACAAACAACTTTTTAGGGATACATTAGTCTCTTAAATTTTCAAATAGGGACAAGTTAATCCATCGGTCCACGAAATGTTAAAATTGCAAGTTAACGTTTCTTATGTGACACGTTATTTGCCCATGTGGTACGTTTTGTGTTGCATAATCATATTTTTTGATCCAATTTAGGTTTTGTTTGGCAAGTCATGCTAGCAGATAGCGCATATGACTAGCGAATTATTACTAGACGTGATTGGTAAGCACCAGTGTTTAGTATTTTTTAGCCCGTGTTTAGATTTCCTCCCTTAATACGATCAACAAAATAATTAAAATGAGTCACTCTTTCTAGAGCGGCACCTCTTGAACCCTCATCCACCCACATATTACTTAATCAACGTCATTTGCCTTTATTTTTTTATGGGTAAAATATGTTTTTGGTCCCTACAAAGTTGGATTTTTCTAATTTAGTCATTACATTAACGAAATAGGCATTTTGGTCCTTATCTTATTTTTCCATTTTCATTATTAGTCTCTAGCGTTAATTCATGTTGACTGTGCTAACAGAATGATGATTGGACACGCTATGTGGACATTTTTAATTGACGTGGCGTCTACGTGGCAAGCTAACTCACATTTTTTTATTAACTATTATTAATTATATTTATTTCAGTTTAAAATAAAATAATTTTTAAATTAAAAAAATCAAATCCCTAATTCATCTCCTCTTTTCTTCCTTCTTCATCTCCTTCTTTGCTGAATACCCAAAAATCTAACGATTCAACATCATCATTCATCACCATCCCAATCCAAACACCTTCTTTCCATGGTTGATGTTGTATGTCCGTTACCACATGATCTTTTTCACATCATCATCAATATCAACCTTTCTCTTTCCCTTTCAACATCAACATCATCATTCATCACCTCATCTTCTCAAAACGAAGAACAACAAGAACCTGAACAACAATAAGAACAAAATGAAATCCTAGAAGAGCTGAAACCCAGAAAACCCATTTTTTCGTAACCCTAAAAATCCCCTTTTCATACCCGTAACCAACCCCAAAATCGAAACCCGGTAAAATCCAAAAACCCATTTTTTCGTTTACCCATCTTTCATCTCCGATCCTGCTTCTGAATTCGATAATCTTGCTTCGGTTTCCTCCGAATTGCTCCAAGATTGCTTCAGTTTCAGTTTCAGATCATTTTCTTAATTTGATTTCTAAATCTAGAACGAAAATGATTTCTCACATCACAAAACCTAAATCCCTAATTCGAATTTTCTTGAATCTGTTGTTGAGTCAATGTTGAATCTGTTGTTGTGATGTTCTCTCTCTTTCTCGCGATTCAAAAGAATTTTTTTCCTGAAATTATATCTTTCATTCTCGTGATTTTGTGCACATGATTTCGCAAGGAAGAAGATGGTGATTCTGTACACATGATTTCATAAGGAAGAAGATGGTGATTCCGTTCACATGATTTCATAAGGAAGAAGATGGTGATTCTGTGAAGACTGTGCACATGATTTCAGAAATTTTTTTGGAAAAAGATGGCTAGCCAGCGCAAGGAAGAAGATGGTGATCTCTTTTTACAAAAAAAAACATAAAATTTTAGTCAAAAAAAAAAAGAAAAAAGCCACATAGATAAAAAATTGGATGACACCTAATTTAATTGTGCCCATAGATAAAAAAAGTACACGTGTAAAAGCCAAGTCAGATTTCCGTTACACAATCAGCATTATTTAACGTCAGGGACTAATAATGAAAACGACAAAATAATATGGGGACCAAAACGCCTATTTCGTTACTGTAAGGACTAAACTTAGAAGGACCTGATTTTGTAGGGACCAAAAACATATTTTACCCTTTTTTTATCTTGCTTAATAGTAAATTTTGTGAAAACTTTCAATATAATGAGCTAATTTGCTAGCCAATACTTCCTACGGAATAAAATATAACCAAGTTTTAGCTGTGTAAATTGAAATGAAATATAAGTAAAATTTAATTGTTTGCAAGGCTCTGTTTGGTAAAAAGTAGCTGATAGCGGACAAGTTTGCAAGGCTATGTTTGGTAAAGATAATATATCCAAAATGTCTTTTATTTAATTAAACCTTTACTTTCAATAAAACCAATGCTCCAAGGATCTGTTTGGTAAAAAATAGCGGATAGCGGATAAGTTAGCTGATAGCGGATGAGCTAGCGGATAGCGGATAAGCTAGCTGATAGCAAATTATGTGTTTGGTAAAACTAGCGGTTAAAATAGCTGATAGATGTAAAATGACATAAAAGGATACTCATTTAATGATTAAATTATTTAATGATGACAAAATGTTTAATTAGGAGTTAGAAGTAATTTAGGAAAAACAAAAGGGGTAAAAATGTCAAAAAAAAAGTGAAACGCTATCCGCTAGCGGTTGAAAAAATGCTACTTGGGCTCTGTTTGGCAAAAAGTAGCGGATAGCGGATAAGCTAGCGGATTGCGGAGAAGCTAGCTTATAGCGGATGAGGTAGCAGATAGCGGATGAGGTAGCGGATTGAATTTAAAGTGTTTGGTAAATTTAGCGGTTGAAGTAGCTTATAAAAATAAAATTACGTAAATAGACATTTGTAATTAATGCTTACAAATGAGAGAGAAATTCATATAATAGAGGATAAGTGAAGAATTTAATTAAAGTAATGAGGGTAAAGTTGGGAGAAAAAATGAAACGCTATAAGCTATAAGCTCAAACGCTACTTCAAGTAGCGTTTCAAAAAAGCTACTTCAAGTAGAGTTTCAAAAAACGCTATAAGCTAGTGGAAAAATGCTAAAAGCTAGTGGTGCCAAACACTTCCAACTAGCGGATCCGCTATAAGCTAGCGGATGACCATTACCAAACAGAGCTCAAATGTAGTAGCTGATTTACTTTTCTACCAAAACTTTGAACATTAGTTCCCAATTAACAAGCTTCTACTTGGTCTCCGTAACCTAGCTAACTAACCATCTCAACAAGTATAAATATAAATATTTGCTTACATTTTATTTTGGAGTGACTACACGTTTATTTGCAATGCTCGCTTAAAAAAAATTGTTTATGTTATAGTGCATTATAGAACGAAAATCGCGTCTTCTCTCCAAGATTGGGCGCTGAGTTTTGGTTTCCCTTCCTACGAAGGAGGAGCGCTCCACCATGGAGGATCCTCCCCGTTCCTCTTCCAAACTGAAAGGACCCCCCTTCCACCGCATTCGAATGAAATGTTGTCCCTGAGATCAGTGGCGGATGTAGATATAGAGGTGTGAGAGCAATTGCCCCCACACCATAAAAATATTTTACTAGGGAGAATAATTGGTACTAATTTTATTGCTCTCTAAAAAATGGAAAGTATTAGTTTAATAATTAAAAAACTAAATATTAGTCAAACTAGTCTCTAAAGAGGACTAAAATGTCCCTAAATTATTTTAAAGTGATTAATTTTACTGATATTTGATAATTAAATAGATACTTTTCATTTCTTACGGACTAAATAAGCATTAATTTTTGTACCTATTTGAGTATCTATTCTTTTTATGGTGAGAATATGTATTTTTTAAATTTTTATAATATTTTTCTTCTAAATAGATATGTCAATTTATTTTTTTGCCCCCACCACTAAAAATTTCTGGATCCGCCACTGCCCGAGATACGATAGAAGATGTGAGTAGTGGTGATGATGATTTGAATGATACCCCTATGCTGATCTCCTAGCTAGAAATTCCAATTCTATGGTTGATGTTTGTAATATTTTTGACGTGGTCACTCCATTCCTTAGGAAACACTTGAAGTACGTAGACTAAAAGGGCTTTGTGCCTCATTCTTACACTCTTTCGGTATTCTTTAACTCGCAAGATAAGTTTATCAACGGTCACTCTTTTTGTTTCTTCATGACCCACTTTTAGCTCAATATTTCTATATTTGATTCCTTAATCAATGTCGGTGGCATACTCGTTGGTGCTTGCAGATTTTTTATTTACATATAGTTTAATAATTAATTTTCTTACAACAATTAATGACATAATTTGCTATAGTCAACATTCCCTCCGAAACAAAATATAAGCGAGCTTTAGCTCATGTAGATTGAAGTGAAATATACGTATAATTTATCTGTTTTCATCATATTTAATGATAATATGCCAATAATTTAATTCATTTAATTTAAATTTTGTTTTTCAGTAAACTAACTTATTCTTCACAAAGAAACCAATTTAATGTATTTAAACAAATTTCTAGGTTTTGTCAAAGACAACAATTGGTAGATGAAAGACAATTTAGGCATTAAGTTAATTTTTTTGACACAATTAAGTTAATTTTTAAATATATAAGATTAACAAAATAAAATGCAATTAACTAACCATCTCAATAACCATAAATCTATATTTGGTTTACATTTTATGTGCAATGTGGGTCAAAAAAGAAAGTTTCTCCAATGTAGTAGATTACACACGTTTCTACCAAACATTGAACGTTAGTTCCCCAATAACTAACAAGCTCCTACTTGGTCAGCATAACCTAACTCACAGTCTATAAACCATAAATAAAAATTTGGTTGTTCACATGAGTTTACCTAACAACATATATATCTAACTTGTTGAGGTCTTTGTCAACAGTGAGTAAATGACTCTATTTTTTCTTCACTATATAAAAATATATAAATATAAATGTCAAAAATAAACACACCACATAAGCCGCTTCAGTAAACAGTTGATTTCTTTAGCATTCAAAATCTTAGTATTATGGCTACTCATTCCTTTGAAACCAAACAAAATGAAGAAGATGGCATAATTTTTGCTTTGAACGTGATTTCTTCTATCACTTTTCCAATGGTGGTTCGGTCTGCAGTTGAGCTTGGAATCTTTGACATCTTGGCCAAAGCAGGGGAAGGTGTTAAGCTTTCTGCTAAAGACATAGCTACTAAGATTGAATCAAAGAACCCAGAAGCATCTACAATGTTGGATCGTCTTCTAAGGTTGTTGACTAGTCATTCCATGTTGTATTGTTCTCTTTCTGAAGATCAACAAGGGATATTTGTGTCTCCTCAAAGGCTCTATAGCCTTGCACCTGCCTCAAAGTATTTTGTCACAGATGCTGATGGTGTTTCCTTTGGACCCACTTTGAACTTACAACTTGACAAAGTCTTCTTGGAACCCTGGTTAGTTTTTTTGTTTATATAATAATAATACTTCCTCTCATCCTTATGGCATAAGCTTCTTGGGACACGAAGGGTTGACTCGGTGCTCCCGAGTTTGATTTTCATGATAGACAAACTAAGTGTTGGTCAATACGAAATTTGCTCCTAAATACGAGCGGTGATTAATCTTTGATTCGTTGAAAGCGTAGGAATATCCCGTGGATACTAATTAGTGAGTTAAAAAGATATGACTTGTTATAGTCAATAAATGATATATATATATATATATATATATATATTTTGTTCTTCCTTTCTCGCATTAGTATTGTAACACGATCTTGATGTAATATAGGTTGTTGTATCCCTCATACTCTCCCTTAAAGATTCTTTCATAAACCAAACAAAGCAGCCTCTCTTTTTTGACAAAAAGAAACAAACTAAACAGGGTTTATTTGTATTAACTTGAAGGACCGAACTAAAGGGAGCAATTTTGGAAGGAGGTATACCATTCAACAGGGTTTATGGCATGCATGCATTTGAGTATACAAATGTGGATCAAAGGTTCAATGATGTTTTCAACAAAGCTATGGTCAGTTGTACAACTATTGTCATGAAGAGAGTTCTCGAATTCTACGAAGGTTTTGAGCATGTGAAGAGACTAGTGGACGTTGGTGGTGGTCTTGGAATCAATCTCAACATAATCACTTCCAAATATCCTCATATACATGGTGTTAATTTTGACTTGCCCCATGTCATAGAGCATGCCCCTTCCTATGCTGGTATATATTTATTGTAACAATTTAACTTATTTGTCGCAAACATATGAAAAGAAAAATATATTTTAAAAACTTTAGGAAACTTTGAATTACTTTTTAGTTTACTATTGCAGGTGTGACACATATTGGAGGAGATATGTTTGAGAGTGTTCCTGTTGGAGATGCAATCGTTATGAAGGTAAATTCAAGCCTTTGTATTTGACATTTTTACTATTTTTGTTTAATGCAAATTGCTAATTAAAGATGCAATATTATATATATGGTTTTCTATTGCACTAAATTTTTGTAGTGGATACTTCACGATTGGAGTGATGAATACTGCTTGAAGTTGTTAAAGAATTGCCATAAAGCTATTCCTAATGATGGAAAAGTGATTGTTATGGACACAATTGTTCCAGTATTGCCAGATACAACATTTATAGCTAAGTCTGGTTTTCAAGCTGACCTCGTAATGATGGCTCAAAACACTGGAGGAAAAGAACGAACGAAAGAAGAGTTTGTGCAATTGGCAGTAGGGTCTGGATTTAATGGAATCAGATTTGTTTGTTGCATCTCTGGCTTTTGGGTTATGGAGTTCTTTAAGTAGTACATCCACCATTATATTTCTATCTTGTTTTAATTGTTGCATTTTAAATATCATGTTGTTTGATAAAAAAATATCATGTCCTTTAACAACCAGCACTATCCAAATTAATCTTTGAGATCAATTTATAAACCATGTCGGAGTCTATAAATGATACTTATATTTAGCTGATAAGTTCTAAAATAAGTTAGAAATATTGTGACGCAAAGGATAAATTGCATAGCTAGAACATCTCAACTATAAGAGAGTTAGCTCATGGTGAGCAAGGCCGTGTAGGGCAATTTTGAGGCCTAAGGCGAAATTTTTAAAGAGACTTAATATAATAAATTAACAATTTTCATATTAATCTTATCGTCTAATTGTGAGCTGCAGAATAATTTATCGAGCTTTTATATTCAAACAATTTTAGCATTTTCCACTCTAAATAAATTTGATGGTTAATACATTCAATTTATCTTATAACATAAATAACAATTGTTAATTTAGATAGGATTAAGTTAATTTTGAAAATTTTCTTTTCAATGCTAACAGTTACAAGTATTGTTGAATGTCTTATAAGCATTCACACATTATTTTGATTATTTCCGATCTTTGATCCCATTATTTACTAGTTGACTAGCTATTTTTTATCATATTTTCCTTTGTTTGGATAGACTAACTAATAACAAATAACAGAAAAAAAATGAGGCCTATGTAAGTGTAACAAGTAAACTAAATAAAGAGGCCTAAGGTAATACCCTTAATGGCCTTGCATCCAACACGGCTCTGATTGGTAAACAACAAACACAAAAAATAAAGCATAAAGCTATAATCTAAAGCCATAAAACTGAAATGACAAAGAGAAGAAAAATACTCCAACTAATGACAGCTCGAGTGATGCTGCGACACTGCTCCCAGCATAAGTTGTGCAGAATTTCTACTTGTTATTGTGAAACTGGAGTTTGGAACGAAAATGGTTCAAGGAAGTTATGTCTAACTTTCCTCTCCCCTAAAACCAGCGTGCTTGGAGAGGAAGAACATGACTTCTATATATAAGATATTTCCTCTTTTGGGTTGACAATACACACCACCAACTTTTTCATCCATCCATTACAAACTTGACAAGTGTCCCAATAAAGTACAAAAGTTGGTGGTTGCAGCAGGAAAGTTATGCACCTGCTTTGCGCTGATTTGACACGTAGCTGCTGCTTTTAGCATGTCAGCGCTTTCTCTCTTATCTGACGTAGAACTCTAAAGTTGTAGCATCACATGTTGCAACATACTGAACAAACATGTTAAAACACAAAATAGAACACCAAAGTGTCAAATGATCACAAATCAGAACCAATCCCTCCTTTACACTAAAAACACATTTTAACTAATAAAACAATATTACTTTAGAACTCACATTATCGATTTAAGTCTAGAAAATATAAATAACTCTTATAAATAAGAGTTATCATACCTCCAAACTTAAACCGTTGTTTGTCCTTGAGTAATAACGCTTGACAAAGAACAAACAACATAGAATACAAAGGCATAGATCAATGACATAACTAATTCAAACAGATTTTTAAAATGTTCTCATTGGGCTCAATTTCAGATTCTCACACAACACACAAGAGTTATTACTACTCAATTGTGAGTGTGTGGCTACTAATTAGCTTAGTTCAACTCCTAGCTAGTTTCAAAATTTCACCTAGCCTCCGAAAGAATGATTTTCTTTTGACATTGCCAAAGAACTTTCAAAAAGAATGGTAGACTATAACACTTTCAGCATAAGAGTGGGGGGCTTTTTAGGTAACAAATGGCTTAATTAATATTCACTTTACTTGGCCTGTGCACATTTATTCTCCCTTTTTTATTTTAGTTATAGGTCAACCACTTTTCGACTGAAATTATAATGGTATCGCCACAAAATGGTCTCTTTACTCAACACTCAACCTTGCCGCAATGCCTTTCCACTAAAACCATAATGGTGTCGCCACAAAATGGTCTCCCTACTAGGAAATTGTAACTTATTCGTTAGTAGTGACACACACACACACACACAAAAGCCATTGGCTTAGTGCTAACCTATATTACTTTTTTCATACACGGTCCACATATACTCAATGGCACCCCCAAATTTAGTTTCGGATGCTATCAAAATCTTGGTTCACCAAGACTAGCTTAAGCATCAGATCATTTCTAGCTAACAAGGTTCCTACCTAAGCCTAGAGGGTTAAATGCAGAAGCAGCCAGTCATTAATCAAGCAAGGCTACACTACACATAGACAGTATATCATCATTAAATTTAGGCCAACCGAAAATACTATTTTTTCTGACGGAAATCCCAAAATTCCTCTAGAAGTGTACAGTCGGAAAAATCCGCTGGTAATACATGATTTTCTTGTAGTGAGGATTATTGAAACAGAACAAAACAGAATACAACAATTAAAACAACTAACAAAACAAAAACAACTAAACAACAAAAGAGAAAGGGTTAACTAGGAGGCCCCCTGATTTGTTTATGTTACTTGCTCTTGTGGCTTGGTGATATCTTCAGCAGCTGCACTAGGTGCTACAGCATCAGATGCTACCACTTCACAATTAAAGCTCACTTCACCAATTCAATTCAACAATCCTACAACAACAAAAACAGAAACAAAACAATTTTATTAGCCTAAAATTTGGGTTGACTCCCAGTAGCGTTTGGTTTAAGAGTCATCAGTCAGACTTGACCTTCACAAACCCGAGTTAGGGTGGATAATATGACAAGAAGAAAATCTTATCCTTCCGCTTTCTTCCTTTGAGCAGAAATTCAAAGTATTTGGCATAAGGGAGCAAGTGTTCCCATGCCCCTACTAATAAGCATTTGGGATATGAATTCCCCTTTACTTGAAAAAATTGAAACACATTTTGAGGAAGACTCTTTTCTTCAAATACCAAGGTTGAATCTCATTTGTTACGTGACTCTTTTCATACCTCAATCTTGGCTTTTCTTCTTTGTCACTATTTTTCAATTTTTCTTGTTCTACAACTACAGAATTTTTCTGTTTATCTTCCACTACTTCCAAATGACCACTTCAAGTTCACACCCTACATTCTTTTCTTCCTTTTGCTCAACCACATATTTAATACAACTCTCTTCTTTTAGATGCTCCATAATAGTCATAATGTGGGCCTCTACTTGAACTTGTTCTCAGTCTCCTTCTTTCTTTTGAAAATGTTGCCAAAAACATCTTCATTGAAAGTCAGAGTCCTCACGAACCATGTCAAGGCTAGGAGTGACCTGGCGGTTTTTTCCTTTTCTCCAAGCTCTCTTCACCACATCATGATAATCAAAATGAGTCAGCCAAGCAGCTTGGAAGCCGAAAGGACGTGTGCTCTTATCAGGAATAAAATCTCTACTTCTCAAAAGCATAGGGAGGTGATCAAAGTGTCTCTTCAGGGAATATATTACGCCAATTATAATCCCCAAGGGGTCTATCACGACGTTTAAAAATAGTCTTAAAATTTATATCTTTTCTTTACCAAGTAAAGAAACTCCCAGTTTCACCAAGGTCAATCAATCTGCACCTATAACATTAGCAAATTTAGAGGTTCTATTGGAATAAAAGTTGCCTCCCTTAACTTCTAAAGGAAGAACTATCTCGTTATAATCTCCCATGAGAAGCCATCAGATAGCTCATCAGATAGTTCCACAGGTGTCTACGGCTAGCTCAAAGGCTAGCATAATAGCAGAGCAACCTCAACTATTAGCTTGTAGTTAAAGAGACAGGGACAGATTGAAAAAAGATATCCACAATGTGGCAAAAAAACGGTCCCAGACCAAAAAAATAAAAAAAATTCCAAAATAACACATTTTTTTTATTATTTACCAATCTAGCACACATTTTTTTTAGTTGAGAAGTCGTCACCCCCCAAACCGACTTCTCAACGTGATTTTTAAAAAAATTTGATTTTTTCAGTTGAGAAGTCGTCACCCCCCAAACCGACTTCTCAACGTGATTTTAAGAAAAATTTGATTTTTTCAGTTGAGAAGTCGTCACCCCCCAAACCGATTTCTCAACGTGTTTTTTTTTAAAATTTGATTTTTTCAGTTGAGAAATCGTCACCCCCCAAACCGACTTCTCAACGTGTTTTTTTTAAAACAATTAAATATTAATAATAATACCAATTATAATTTATAATTTGTTTTAATAATAATACCAATTTCTATAAAATGAAAATTAATTAAAAATTTCGTATTTATTTTAATAATTTGCAACATATTTATTTATTAAAAAAATAAATATGTAACACTAAATATAGTTGAAACATTTATTTTAATTGATCAAATAAACTCATTTATTAAATTATATATTACAAGTGATTACAAGAGTTGTACAATTAAATTGAAAGACAAAGTTTTATTGTCCTAGATGGTGCCCAGTCCCACAACGTGGCGGTCGACGGTTACGATGTGGATGTCGTGCTGGTATTTCTTGTTCACTGGGGGCAGGTGCAGGGGCAGGTGGTTGTTCATATTGGTACCCTGTTGATGAACTAGGTCCTGCCTGGTCGGGGTTCCATGTTGGTCCAGATTCCAAAATAGATTGATAATATCTATATGGTTCCGGCGTATTATAATCGGGACTAAGCAAAGGACCTAAAAAATCCTGGTCGTAAGAAGCCGTAGAATACCTATGATGATCTTGGACTGGCGTGTATTCTACTGACTGGTTGGCCGCCTCATAATGTTGATATGTTGGTGGGAAAGAGACGGAGTGGCGGTGAGGCATAGGCTCTTCGCTCTGTTCAAAGGTTGGCCGAGTAGGTGTTGCATGTCGACTACGGCTGCGATGTTGAGATTGACTTGTTTGCCTAGTTGGTGCTTCTTCTCGATCATTCACTGCACCACTACCACGTGGGTCCATTAGTTGTTGGTTGATAGAAAGATATAACCTAGAATTTGTTGTTAGCCACATCATATATTCTTGTGTGTTGATGGGCTTTCCCTGTAACGACTGGCCAATAAGAACTCCTTGTTCTTTATCATTCCAGGACTGAATAAATCGACCATGCCTTACTAGCCAGTTTTCATCCGCATTTCCTCGCATGTCGAGGTCATGCAATTTGTCCAAATTCTCGGGTCGAATGGGTATATCTTGCACGAGGCCAAACTGCATTTTCACTCTATCTGTTTGGTGCCATTCTACAATTTGGAAACAGACCAACGCCGTTTTTGCACTCCATATTGTACTGTCTTGGAATGCGGTTGATGGCAGATTGACTTGAATTTCCTGATACGGCAACCACTTAAACTGGAAAAAAATTAAGTGAGTAACGAGCTATTATGCATTGTTTACAAAATTTGACATAACGAAAATTAATTATACGTACCGCATCTAGTGTCATCTGGTCTATCCTTGACCTGATGTCAACAACGGTACAGGGAGTATTGGTGAAGTTTACACCCCTTTGAACCCATCTATACAAACACTAAAACGTTATTCACTTAATTTTTATGGTAAAAATACTAAACACGTGTCAAAAAAATTTAAAAATACTAAACACGTGTCAAAAAAATTTAAACTACGGTAAAAATACTAAACACGTGTCAAAAATTAAAATAGTTAGTATTCATAAAATTACCACAACACTTTGTTTTACCTTTTTGCTAGTGGATACTCAATAACACGACTTACTTGTGGGGCTAGAAACGGCATGCGATACCAAACCCATGATTGTAAAAGCAAAGTACATCCACCCATGGAATTTGAGGACGGTGCAGAAGCTCTACACATTTCTCTGTACAAGTTCGCTAGACATGCCGAACCCCAACTGTATTGTGAAACTTCTTCAGTGTTTTCCAATAGGGGTAGGTACTTCAAGTGAACTCGATTTGATGATTTATCTGGGAGTATATACCCCCCAATCAACCGCAGCATGTACGCTCTGCAATGGGCTTCCACTACTTCTTTGTGAGCATGTTCGGGAATATCGGTAAATTCCTCCTCGAGCCACTTAAGCTTGACTTCGTTCCCCTTCCTTTGATCATTTGTCGGTGTTTTACCCAAGAGTTTCTCGCATAGCTCATCATATTCACGTTGTGTCCTTCCTAATCCCGAAACAGCGTATTCGTCTACGGTTAGACCCAATTGTAACGCTACATCCTGGAGAGTTATTGTGCACTCTCCTACTGGAAGATGAAACGTGTGTGTTTCTGGTCTCCAGCGCTCGACCATTGCCGTCACCAAGGAAGGATCTATTTTGAATTTTCCAAGAGTTGCAACTTTTAGAAACCCAGCTTGAATTAAGTAGTCCTTAATCTGCGGATGTGGAGTTTCAATGGTAAAATTTTTGTGTGTTTTAATTGTATTATTAATGGGTTCGGAAGACCTGTGAATATGTTGTTTTCTCAACAAAGGCATAAGGAATTTGTAAGAAAAATGATTTTTGTGAGAAGAAATATTGTTGAAGTGAAGTATATGAAATTGATGAAGTGAAGTGAAATTGATGAAGTGAAGTGTTGTTGAAGAAGACAGAGAAGTGTTGATGAAGAGTAGAGAAGGCATAAGGAATTAGTATTAGAATTATTATTATATTATTATTAGTGTGTGCGTGTGTAACGAGTGTTACTTGTTTATTATTATTAGTGTGTGCGTGTGTCACGAGTGTTACTTGTTTAGAATTATTATTATTATTATTATTATTATTATTATTATTATTATTATTATATTATTATTAGTGTGTGCGTGTGTCACGAGGGTTGTTTAGTATTAGAATTATTATTGTTTTATAATAATATGCAGCACGTCCATCACTTACTACGGTTTCATGTGTTGAATTAGTACTTACGACCTTAAATTACACGTGTACAAGAAACGAAACAATGACTAAAAACAGTTTTTTCTAAGTCTAATAAATGACTTTTTTAACATGTTGAGATCAATTTTTACCATGTTTATTAAATTAAAAAAATTTAAAAAATTATATGACATTATAGTAGAGTTATAGAACTACTGTTTCATGTGTTGAATTAGTACTTACGACCTTAAATTACACGTGTACAAGAAACGAAACAATGACTAAAAACAGTTTTTTCTAAGTTTAATAAATGACTTTTTTAGCATGTTGAGATCAATTTTTACCATGTTTATTAAATTAAAAAAATTTAAAAAATTATATGACATTATAGTAGAGTTATAGAACTACGGTTTCATGTGTTGAATTAGTACTTACGACCTTAAATTACACGTGTACAAGAAACGAAACAATGATTAAAAACAGTTTTTTCTAAGTCTAATAAATGACTTTTTTAGCATGTTGAGATCAATTTTTACCATGTTTATTAAATTAAAAAAATTTAAAAAATTATATGACATTATAGTAGAGTTATAGAACTACAGTTTCATGTGTTGAATTAGTACTTACGACCTTAAATTACACGTGTACAAGAAACGAAACAATGACTAAAAACAGTTTTTTCTATGTCTAATAAATGACTTTTTTAGCATGTTGAGAACAATTTTTTAGGATAAAAATACAATATATTCAATTCTACTACTCTCTATAAAACTGTCGGGGCAATTTGGGCCTTTAAAATTGTCGGTGCAATCTTGGCCTTTAAATTTGTCGGTGCAATCTGGGCCTTTAAAACTGTCGGTGCAATCTTGGCCTTTAAATTTGTCGGTGCAATCTGGGCCTTTAAAACTGTCGGTGCAATCTTGGCCTTTAAAATTGTCAGTGCAATCTGGGTCTTTAACATGTGTATAAAAATGCATGGTACACCCTAGTAACTCACCAGTCTACCTTCTTCAGACACCTCTTCTACTCTTCCTTCTTCAAACACCTGTTCTACTCTTCCTTCTTCAAACACCTCTTGTACTCTTCCTTCTTCAAACACCTCTTGTCATGGCTCCTGTTTTTATCACAGTCTATTACAATAGACATGTTGATAAAACAACCACAGAAGGTGTTGTCTCTAGATGTGATAACTCGTGCTTAGTCAAACTTCGGTCAAAATTCAAACTAGAGGAGCTAAAACAAACAATCGAAAAAAATTCTCTTCAGGTCATCCAAAGAAGGTGGTTAGACTTATATACCGTTACCCTACAACTCTTGCAGCTGGACATAAATTCTACGAGGAGTTGCATCTATGTTCCGATGATGATGTGGATATGATGTTAGGTGTGTTCAAGGAATGTAAACACCTAGGTCTCTCCACACCTGAAGTGTATGCAGATTTGATGGATGCTCCTTCTTATGAAACCCAAACACAAAATCCATTTTCAGAAAACAACATTTCTTACGAAACCCAAACACCAGCTTCATACCCTCAATTCATTCCATCATCTTTCCAAACCCACTTACCTTATGCTCAAGAAACGCCATATGTAAACACTCATTCCATTCCATCATCTTCAGTAAACCCCATGGACCTAAACATAAGTAACCCTCTAGACACCCAAACTGATACCCCACCTATTAGTATTATTGCAGGTGTTCATAATGAAGAGGTTGGGGAATTTAGTGAGGATGAAGATGATATTCTTGAGCGTCATGACGAAGAGGAACCTATTGTAGGAAACCCACATACGACCGTCTCTTTCCATGACCCTCCACCACACTTTCGCAACATCACACATGACAACATCCAACATCATGATGATAAGTTTGGCCATTCTATGGATAGGAACCGGGAGTGTACCATTGAAGACCCTATCAACCTCCGAAAGAAAATGAGATTCCCAACTAAAGAAATGGCACAACATTTTATCCAAACATACCACCCAAACCAGTGTCTAGACTTCAAAGTCGATTATTCGAATACAGAAAGATGGATGGTTAGTTGTGTGCACGTAAGCTGTCCATGGAAGTGTACAGTGAGGCTCGGCAAAATATCTCAAGTATGGGAGATTACACAATTACAAGGGCCACACACATGCATATCAAGGACTCTTTCACAAGATCACCGTTAACTCACCGCGAATTTGATGTGTGACAGTATCATTCAACTCGTAAGATCTGATCCGACAATCTCAGTCTCAGTTTTGATTGCACACATAAGGGAAAAGTACACGTACACAAGTACTTACAGGAAGGCGTGGATTGCAAAACAGAAGGTCATCGAGAGGATTTACGGTAATTGGGAAGGGTCATACAACCAGGTAACAAAGTGGCTCCTAGCTTTAAGTTACTACATTCCAGATACTAAGATCGACTTTGAATGGTTACCTTTTATTGAGGCTGGCCAACAAGTTGCTGGTAAGGGTGTCTTCCACCGCATCTTTTGGAGTTTTGGGCCGTGCATCAAGGAATTTCATTATTGCAAGCCTGTTGTATCTGTTGATGGAACATGGTTGTACGGTAGGTACAAAGGAACCCTACTAATGGCAATCGCTCAAGATGGAAGAAGCAACTACTTCCCAATAGCATATGCCGTTGTCGAGGGTGAGACAACTGATGCATGGTATTTCTTCCTATCTCGTTTAAGAGAGTGGGTCACACCCCAAGATGGTCTCTGTTTGATATCAGATAGACACGAGTCTATCAAAAGTGCGGTTAGACGTCTAAACAGCAATTGGAAGCATGTGTTTTGTATTCGACACATAGCTCAAAACTTCATGAGACATTTCAAAAATGCGACTACCAGGAAACATGTGATCAACATGGGTGAGAATTTTTTAATATAATAAGTCTTAATATGACCTTCATTTTATATTAAGCCCTTAACAAAGTTAAATTTTGTTGCTTCAGGATACTCCATGAATGAATATAGCGTCGAACTGTACAAAAGCAAAGTCCAGAGGGAAGCAGGTGAGGAGGCCGTGGCGTGGGTAGATGATATAGAAAAGGAACAGTGGCTACAATGGTGTGATGGAGGGCACCGTTGGGGCCACATGACAACAAACCTTGCCGAGTGCATCAACAAGGTCTTAAAGGGCCTGCGCAATCTCCCGATACGTTCGTTGGTAGAGTCAACCTATTATAGGTTGACTGAGACTTTTGTCCAAAGGGGGAGGGAGGCAGAGGCAATGTTGCATTCTGGTCATGTTTACTCAGAAAAATTATTGGAACATATCGAAAGAAACAGAGCAGTGTCTAACACACATAGCGTTTCAATTCACAATCGAGCACAAAGTGTGTTCAGAGTCGAAGAACTTGTCCGACCTCAAAGCGGTAGACCTGCACAAACATTTAAGGTGGACTTCAGGTTACGCATTTGTGATTGTGGGGAATTTCAGGCGTTGCACTATCCTTGTTCACATGTCATTGCAGCATCTTTAAAAATCCATTATGACCACATGATCTTTGTGCCTCCACAATACAAACTGGATTATGTTTTCAAAACATACTTTGTGGAGTTTCCAGCATTACCAATTGAGTTGTCCTGGCCAGATTTCAATGGAATTGAATTGCAAAATGATCCAAATATGCGGAGAGAAAAAAAGGGTCGCCCAAAGTCTTCTCGTATTCGTACTGAGATGGATCAAACAGAAAGGACTAATCGCACTAAGAGATGTGGTCTTTGTAGAAATGAGGGGCATAACCGAAACAATTGCCCTAACCGGAATTTAGATCAATAGGATAATTAAGTATTATATTCATACTGAGTTGTTGTAATGTTGTAATCTGGTCTTCAATCAATGTAAATAATTTTTTAATCAATGAAAATAAATGTGTTTATTTTTTCTATATATATTTATGTTACAAATTTTAAAAATAAATAGCAATTCTTCAATTATTTTACAATTTACATAAATTAGTATTGTTATTAAAATAGAATATGCTGAAGAAAAAAAGAACATGTTAGTAGGTATGGAATGGAAATTGGAGACTAATTAATTAAAAAAAATGTTAAAGTCTGCATTGTGCAGAGTGCATAGTGCATAGTGCAGAGTGCACTATTACAGTGTGCATTGTGCAGAGTGCATTGTTAAAGTGTGGATTGTGCAGAGTGCATAGGTCTTAATTTCTTTAATGGCCTGGATTTTGCCGACACTATTTAACGGCCTAGATTTTGCTGACACTATTTAACGGCCTAGATTTTGCCGACATTCTTTAACGGCCTAGATTTTATCGACACTCTTTAACGGCCTAGATTTTGCCGACACTAAACCCTAAAATCAATGGTTAAGATCATCCAAAATCAACGGCTTACATACAATCACCCCTATTATAAATACATTCTCACATTACACTCAAATTCACACCAACAGTTTACCCTCAACCTATATTTCTGATTAATCTTCTCTTCTCTGGTTCTTCCCAAACCGCTGAAATGGAATGGCAGTTGTGCCCAACCCAGTACTCAAATGACAAATTCCTAACAGCACTTCATCACAGTGGAACCGTAACCACCGATGAACTTGGTGTTGTCTTTCGTTGTCCTAATCATATCTTCTGTAGGATGAATAAGGACATCACATTCGCCCAACTCAAGAAGAAGGCTGAGAGGAAGATACGGCCAGAGGGAGGGTGGCGTAAAGACGTGGAGCGTATCCGTTACAGAAAGTACAATTGTGGAGATGACGGGACTTTCCGTTATTCTGTCATGGAGATCCAAAGCGACGACGATGTTCGCGCAATGATGGAAGCTCATGCTAACATTCCAATGGGACGTAGTGCCTTGGAGCTGTACGTGGACACAATACGCACTCCGGAAGAAATCATTCATCTTCTGAGACCACCCCCACCACAACAAGTCATACCGGAAAGAGTCATCAACCACTACTGTACACTTCACTGTCAGGCCACTGTTATGTACAGGGAAGAAGATGGTGTGTATTTTAGTGGTCCAAACACCATTTATTCCAGGCTTAAGAACAACATCACCTTCGCCGAACTGAATGAAAAACTAACGGAAAAGGCGCAGCTGAAGGGTGAGGAGCAAACGATCACTCGTATCGTTTATCGCTGCCCCCGGATCGGCGAATGTAATTGTATTCGATGGTGCGTAATGACTATCAAGACTGACAAACACGTTCGACAGATGTTTGAGCAGCATGAGATGTTTCAACCTCATACTCGGAGTCCTATCGAGTTGTGCGTCCAAACCACTATTTCCACCGATGAGATCATCCGTCGGGTTATCCCTGCAGGGGTCCAATGGCCACTACCAGAAAATGTTTGGTGGAAGTAGTTTCGATCATGTTTTCCTCTCGTTTCGTTTTTATTTTCTATTCTTGTATTTATGAAAATTTTGTTGTTTATTTCAGTCTTTTTTCTATATTATATTATGTTCCAATCATTTGTATAAATTTATTTTTAATTTATTTAGGTATTTATATATAAATTAATTTTTAAATTATTTAGGTAATTAGTATATAATTGGTATTATTATTCATATTTAATTGTTTAAAAAAAACACGTTGAGAAGTCGGTTTGGGAGTTGACGACTTCTCAACTGAAAAAATCAAATTTTTCTTAAAATCACGTTGAGAAGTCGGTTTTGGGGGTGACGACTTTTCAACTGAAAAAATCAAATTTTTTTGATGAGATCATCCATCGGGTTATCCCTGCAGGGGTCCAATGGCCACTACCAGAAAATGTTTGGTGGAAGTAGTTTCGATCATGTTTTCCTCTCGTTTCGTTTTTATTTTCTATTCTTGTATTTCTGAAAATTTTGTTGTTTATTTCAGTCTTTTTTCTATATTATATTATGTTCCAATCATTTGTATAAATTTATTTTTAATTTATTTAGGTATTTATATATAAATTAATTTTTAAATTATTTAGGTAATTAGTATATAATTGGTATTATTATTCATATTTAATTGTTTAAAAAAAAACACGTTGAGAAGTCGGTTTGGGAGTTGACGACTTCTCAACTGAAAAAATCAAATTTTTCTTAAAATCACGTTGAGAAGTCGGTTTGGGGGGTGACGACTTTTCAACTGAAAAAATCAATTTTTTTTAGAAACAACGTTGAGAAGTCGGTTTGGGGGGTGACGACTTCTCAACTAAAAAAAAAGTGTGCTAAATTGGTAAATAATAAAAAAAGTGTGTTATTTTGGAATTTTTTTTATTTTTTTGGTCTGCGACTGTTTTTTTGCCCCACAATGTCAACATTATATGTACATGCACAGGACTTTAGTATCCAAATACCACCAACATGACCTCTAGCCTCAGAAATAGCACATGCATCATAGCCAACTCTACTCCAAAACTAACCAACCCTAGCATAAGGAGAATGAGTTTCCATAATAACCACAAGAAGGGTGCTGTGTCTCCTGATAAAAACATGAGTATATCTTTTCTCTTCTGTATTGACCGTACCTTTAATATTAACTATTTAAATCCATAAAATCAACCATAAGGAAACAATATGGAATTAGGGGGCTACAATCGTAGATAAACTACATTTCCATGGCCGTGAAGTCTCGAGCAAACTCCATATTATTATTCAATAAGTCCAAAAAATTAGGCCCACGAAAATGTGGTACCCCATTTTGTAAACCATCCATGTGTTCTACCGTCTGATAATGGGCACCTCCCATGTGTTGTTTGATTATATATATATATATATATATATATATATATATATATATAGTTCTGGATCCACCCACACTCCATGCTGGTCAACCGCGCACACACCCTAAAAAAATATTAGCACAATTAAAAAATATTTTTGCACACCCCGACAATATTGGTTTGTATCTAAGCCCTTAGTTTTGCACCCAAATCTCTAATTTTACATCAGTCTAATACACTACACTCACACGATTGAGAGGAACGTAATTAATAACATCGATGTCGGATTCATTATTCAACAATTTAAAAATACGAAATTACATAGAAGACAATTATGAGTTGTGTAATCTATTTATGTAAATATATTAAAGTTTTATTTTTGATATATTTTTAGAATGCATGTGTTTAAATTTTTTTTCACCCCATGGCTCGGAGTACTAAACAAGAATAACATTTGTGAAATGTTACCATCATGTGACCATTACTAGTTGATAAATTTGTCAACACTCTAGCGTGACCTTTACTATATGAGTACAGTATACTCATACTATCACTTATTATTACTTCTCGAAATATGAGACGCACGCAAGCCCATAAATACTCATATACTCATAAGATGGAGATCTTGGGTTCAAACTCCAGAAACTAACATTCTCCCACCTCCACTAACATTTTTGCTTATCAAAAAAAAAAAGAGAAGAAGACACAACTTGAAAGCAAGAGCCTTTGGGAGATGAGAGAGTTTCAGAAAAAATAGGGAGGTGAAACAAGTTAATTTTGGAGAGATGGTGGGTACACACGGTTTGGCGAATGCAAATGGAATTAAATGTCTCTTGATTTAGGTCTAGAATTCTCAACAATTAAATGAGACATTGTAAAAATGCTACACATTTAGTTAAAATAAGTAATTATAGAGTTGAATTTAAAATAATTGGGAGGTTATATACAAATATACAAATAATAACGTTTTTCTTGAACTATTTTAAGTATTTTTAAATTTTAACCTCGATATATGTCACTAAACTATTTCCCAATGCTAACATTGTTACAAAAAAAAACTATTCTGCAATGAATATAATGAAATACCCTATGTAAATATATTATATAACCATCAATTTTGTAGGATGATTACTAACGTACACTACACATACACACAAGCAGCTTCCATTTCCACCCCAAAAAAAAAAGTAGTTCCATTCACGATTGATTTGTTTAGCTTTCAAAATCTTAATAATTATGGCTCATTCGTTATAAACCAATCAAAATGAAGCGTGGCACTTGAAACAAGAAAAAGATGGCTTAGTTTGTGCCTTAAGTTAAGCACGAATTCTTCTACCATGTTTCCCTTGAAGTTTAGTCGGCAATATATATATATATATATATATATATATATATATATATATATATATATATGAAGGCAAGTTTAGATGCCAAATCTTTTTTTATTTATTAAATCACCTTTCATGCTTTGAAGATAAAAAATGTAATTGTTGTAAGTATGGTCGACCATACTTAATAGAGGTATCTTAGTAACATTACAATCTATGAAACATATGTGAAAAACTTAATTTCGTTACAAAATACATAAAGTGTGATCTTAAGTATTGTGTTTTGGGTTACTCTAGGAGTTGGAAAAAATCTTTATATTTCAAAACTAAGTCAATTATAATGAAGGCAAGTTTAGGCGAAATTCGTTTCTCAATAATTGGTTTGGTGGAAAAAAATATTTTTGGGAGAAAATACATAAAGTGCGACGCTGAGCAATGTGTTTTGGGGTGCTAGGATTCAGAAGAAAAAAATGTAACTATTCAAATACACGAAGTTTGTTCCACAATAATTGGTTTGGTGAAAAAAGTAATAATTCTGTGACAAAATATGTAAAGTGTGATGCTAAACGGTGTGTTTTGAGGTGTTTTAAGGTTTGTAAAATTTTAACTACCCATCACCAACCCACACGCGCTTCAGCAGGCCATCACAAATTCTCAACAAGAAAGTGGTTAAAAAAGAGGGAAGGGCTAAATATTGCAAACTGAAAGATGAAAAAGATGAAAACTAAAGATTGAAAGTCGTCCACACAAAAAATTAAATTGTTAAGCATCTAAAAATTTAATATTAGAAAAAAAAAACAAAGGAACTTAACCATCTCAAAAAATAACATTTGAAAACTGAAGCATCATACAAAAAAAGGAGGGGGGTGAAGAGTCATAGATTTGGAGCTGGAGAGTGAGGTAGCTGTCGATTGAGAGCTTACATGTTTAGGTTTGGAGTGGATCTGTTGCACAATGACAAACTAATGCGATTGTTACGTTGGTGGTGAAAGAAGATAGAGAGATTAATCATGAAAGCTGAGATAAGGAGAACTATGCGAGAGAGGATTGAAGAAGGGAAAAATGAGCATGATGCATAGTAAAATCATGCACTTGCCCATTGAATGGATAGATTTATTGTGTGGCACTTTTTGTCGTCATTTAAAAAGAAACTTTATGTTTGCTTTCATTTTAAACTGAAATTACTTATAAGTGAGCAATTTTTTCAATTTTAAATTTTAATCCCGATATATGTCAGTAAACTATTGTGCAATGCTAACATCGTTTCACAAAAGAAAAAAAATATTTTGCAATTCTGAGATAATTAATTACTAAGATACCTTATCTTTTTTTGGTATAACTGTTGTGTTAAAAACATACTTAGACGTGTACTCTTTCACAGAAGTAGTATAAAAGATTGTCGTCTCCACAAGGATTAATTAACAAGTACCAAACTACTTATGATTTATTATTATTTAGACGAACGAATAATTGATGGTGATGGAAACTAAAATAAAAAGAAGTAAATAACTAATAAAAAGAAAGATTTAATAAATTGGAGAGAGGTCTAAGGTCACGGTTTGACTTGCAAGCTTCGATTCTCCTATGTCTAATTCTACCTGAATTCCTTTATTTTACTTAATTACCAATCCCTTTACTAAAAGCTACTAATCTGTTTGGTCATTCACGATTAATATTCTTTTTCCTAAATTAATCATTGTTTGGTCATGCAAGAATTTAAATTCAAGAAAAGCATAAAGTACAAAAATGTTGAATAATTGGAAGATTAAATTAAAGTTTGGTCATGCATTAATTTTAGCCCCCACCAACTAATTGCAGTACGGTCGCTGATCAACTAATTGATTATGAACATGAAAAGGGTAGCTAATCCTAATTATGTGATAAAAAAACAATAGGACAATATTAATTGAAATAAAAACATGAATCTCAAAAAAAAAATGAATTCAAATAAGAAACTAGAACATAAAAATCTCTAAGCAAGATCCACCTAATATTAAAGATCCTTCCTAAATAAAAGTCATGTAGAAGAGGATTTACGTTCCATAATAATAAATTAAGAGCAATAACAGAAAAATAGGGTTCATGAATTACAGAGATAAGAATATCCCGAAAATAGAGAAAATATTAATCTTTGTCTTCGATCTCATTTTTTTACTCCAAAACTCTCTCATGGTGTGTGCCGAAAAACTCTTTTTCTCCTCTCCTATGTGTCACCGTCACTGCCACTTTTTTTTCCTAATTTTGTGTTAGTGCATGCGGCTCTCCCTCTTTCACAAGTGAATCCCTTCTTTTATATTAGTTTTTTTTCTTTCTCTCCAAGCAAGGGTAGTGTGTTGTTCCTTTTTCCTCAAGTCAACCTTGCTTCCTCTTTTAATTGCAAGAGCACATTTTTATCTACATCCCTAAACATTAGGATTTAGATCCTTCCTAAATATTTGTTGTTTGCCATCCACTCCATGCCTCTTTCTTTCTCTCCAAGTCACATGTGCATCACTTTCAATTGAAATCACCAAGATAATCTTCTTCTATTTATTACCGCGAGCCTTCTTGCATTAATGGGCTTGGACTTGCTTTCTTTTATTTGTTAACCATATATATATATATATATATATATATATATATATATATTACATATTAGTAGCTCTAAATTGAATTTTTATTTTTTTTTCATATTTCATTCTTTTCCGCAAAATAAAGAGCAAATTAAGTCAACAATTTATATAATTAGTAATAATTGCTCTAAAAATGACCTAAAACTATCTCTAAAAATAATTTCTTTTATATTTTTATTTTTTTATATTAAATAATTTCTTTTGTTTGCTTTTTTGGTTTTTTTTAAGAAGACTATTTTTGGTTGTTTCATATTTAAATAAAATAACTGAATAAATAATTGACCAGCTGAGTTATATGGAATTATTATTCTAGACAATTTAATCAAAAATTTGTGTAATTTTATATATTTTCAACATCACACAGGAGGTAAGTTCTATATATATGTGTGTACACACCAGTATTTTACCCATGCATCAACACGGGTGACACTGTATTTATTATAATTTGCTATGAAATTATAAATATGTTGAAAAATGCAAAATATAATAAAAAAAATGAAAAACTCGATAAAAAGGGTATCTATCAACTTGCTTAAAATACTTGTGTTGCAAAAAGTTAAAAAAAATCGGTATCTTTTTCTAAACTTAATAATAGATAAAAATTAGAAGAAAAAGAAAATGAGATTTAATATAAGATATGCACCACCGTTGCCACTCTTGTTGCGCTCTTCGTCTTCGGTTGACTCACCCATTGCCTAGTCTCTCGTGCCCTCCCCGTTGTCGCTCTCTCGTTGCCTCTCCCTTTGTCGATCCCATTGTCAGTGTCTCGTTGTCGCTCCTAATGTCGCTCACTGTTGCCGCTCCCGTTGTCAGTCTCTTGTTGTCACTCCCATTGCCAATTGTTTATATTATTGATTCTAACTGTTGGAGTCGCAGCGGAAATTTGGCTTCTAATAATGATATGAAACACGACCCTCACTAAAGTTGAACAAGAAACAATGTAGTCTGAACAATAAATTGTACGAAGAAATATGAATGTCTGAAGAAGTAAGATTAAACTGTAAATACAATGAAACTCACTTTGTTACACTCTATGTTTTTGCATTGTTGTGTCAACTGTCAAACTGAGAGAAAGTTTACATAGTAAGCTACATACTATAAATTGAGAGAACTAATTACACACAAATATAAGTCTCTCAATTTGATGTCCTTCCTTACTATTACTCCTTAATTTCACCTGAGTAACTTTGTATTCAACTTTCCATATTTAGCTTTTACTAAATATTTCCACACTAGTGTTACTCTTAACTCTAGATTTGTTCTCGAATGAGCCGAAGCCCAATCCAGGCGGCAACGAGATCGGCCCAATCGCTGCTCATGGCATGGGGTGAGCTGAAACCGACGGTCCAGATCGATCCGTACAGTAATCCTACGGTCACCCGTAAATTCCTGATACTCAGTGGCGTATTTAGGACATTGAGTTAGGGCATGCAAAAAATTTTAAACACACGCATTGCTATAAATATAATAAAAGAGGAAGAGAAGAAAGAAGAACTTACTTGAGAAGGAGGAAACGCGCGGAGAGAGAAAATTAAAAATGTATAAGAGTGTAAGTAATTGTGTTAGTACTAATATTTTCGGGTGTGCAAAATATTTTTTTAATAGAAGTATTAGTACTAATATTATTTTTCCAGGGTGGTCGGTTGACCACCCTAACATACCCTTAGATCCGCCCCTGCTGATACTATATAAGGAGGTCTGACCTCATCTGACAGGTACACACTATTCACCTGTATCGCTACTCTGCTCACATTCCCCACTGACTTGGGCGTTGGAGTGTTATTGCAGGTACAACCTGCGCTGGACTCTGAACGCGAGCATCAGATACAATAGATCGACCTGATACCTAGGCCCTCCAACCTGATGGACCCAAGGTACAGTTCAAGATTTATTCTCGAAATATGAGATGCACGTGAGCTCATAAACTGTATAAATATTGACGCAACACCTCATACACATAAACACAAGCAGCTTCCATTTCCTCCATTGAGGATTGATTTCTTTAGCTTTCAAAATCTTAATAATTATGGCTCATTCATTAGAAACCAATGAAAATGAAGCAAGGCAGTTGAAACAAGAAGAAGATGTCCTAGCTTTTGCCCTAAACATGATTTCTTCTTCTATGTTTCCACTTGCGGTTAAGTCAGCAATTGAGCTGGGAATCTTGGACATCTTAGCCAAAGCAGGAGAAGGTGTAAAGCTCTCTGCTGAGGACATAGCTATTAAGATTGGATCAAAGAATCCAGAAGCACCTAGAATGTTGGATCGTCTTTTAAGGTTGTTGAGTTGCCATTCCATGTTGTATTGCTCTCTTTCTGAAGATCAACAAGGGCTCTATAGCCTCGCACCTGCTTCCAAGTATTTTGTGACAGATGCTAACAGTGTGTCATTGGGACAACTTTTGAACTTCACTCTGGACAAAGTCCCAATGGAAAGCTGGTCAGTACTCCCAATTTAAGACTCATATTTTTTGTGGGCTTAATTACATTACAGTTTTGCTCCCCTGTTATGACAAACTCGCGATTTTAGTTCCCAAATTATTTTTTTCACGAATTTAGTCTCTCCATTTTCCCAATTTCTAAAATTGCTCCTCTCTAATATGGTCAAACATTTTGCTGACTTGTCACTCACTGATTTCACCTAAAAAGAAACATTGGACTGCCATGTTGGATTTTAAAATAAAAAAGTATTATTTTTATTATAACAATTGTCTTTAACGTATTTTATAATTTGTTTTAAAATTATTTAAAAATAATTGTTATAGTAAAAAATAAGATTTTTTATTTTTAAAGTCCAACATGGCAGTTTAGCGTATCATTACATGTAAAATTAATGAGTAGCAAGTCAGCAAAATGTTTGATCAAATTATGGAGGGGCAATGATTTTAGAAATTGGGAAAATTGGGGACTAAACTCGTGGAATTACAGTTTTAGTCACAATAGGGGAACCAAAACTGTAATTAAGCCTTTTTGATAAGCTCGTATTTATTTTATGTTTTCAAGTATAAATAGATATAAGACTTAAATATATGTTCAGTCCATCCAATCAGTGTTATCAGAACCAGACCGAACCAGCGGGTCCGACCGTCCCGACCAAGACCCGGAGCCTTGTCCGGCTCAGCCTGTATGTTGATCTGGTTCTGCACTTGACCTGGTGATGACGTCATCAGGCCGGTCAAATCCGAATTTGACCAACATATATTTTGCACCTTCCATTTGTTAAAGTTGTATTTATTTTTGCTTTTATATGTTATATACTTATATACTTAGATAATATATTTATATCTCTTATAAAAACTAATTATACAGCCCATTAAAATAGCATTACTAATTATTTTCCACCATTGTAATACACTACTATAGCATTGTTCTATTATTAAATTTAAATATTTTATCATTTTACTCGATTACAATTATAAATACAAATAATTTCTTTGTATATATTATAATTTTTGAATTTATTTAATATAGACCGGCTCATGCGGTCCGACCAAAGAGCCGTCAGCCCGACCAAAGACCAAGTGACCCAGTGCCTTGACCGGCTCAATGACCGGTCCGGTTTTGATAACATTACATCCAATTATGGCCATAATAAATTTGACACTGTATTATTTACTTTGACTTATAGGAACGGTTTGAAAGGAGCAATTTTGGAAGGAGGTACGCCATTCCACAGGGTTTATGGGATGCATATGTACGAGTATACGAGTCTTGATCCAAGTTTCAACAACGTTTTCAACCAAGCTATGTTCAACTATACCACAATAGTCATGAAGAACATTGTTGAGTTGTATGAAGGTTTTAAGCACGTCAAGAGACTAGTGGATGTTGGTGGTGGTTTAGGAATGACTCTCCAGTTGATCACTTCCAAATATCCTCATATACAGGGTGTTAATTTTGACTTGCCTCATGTCGTAGAGCATGCCTCTACCTATACTGGTATATTTTGCTTTAACTTTTTTTCTTGCATGGGGACAATTCAGGTGAGAACACTAAGTTATTATGAGAAATGAGAATATTTAATTATAACCATTTGATTAACATTAACGGCTAAGATTTTGTCATTAATTACAAAATCTCGTATCATTGTTCCTTTTTAATAAAATATCACTAGAGATCTTGTAATTAATGACAAAATCGAAGTCGTTAATTTTAATCTAATAGTTATAATTGAATTTTCTCATTTCTCATAATAACAAATTGTTCTCACCCGAGTCGTCTTCATTCTTGCATAAACTAATTAAGAAAACAGATGTTGATCAATGCCTTTATATAACTTTCGAATTTTGTTTTTTGATAAACCCAATAGATTAATATAGAATTTAGAGGGAAAAACAATGTTTGAGACACATTAGATTGACAAACCGATCTAAAAATTACACCTGGAGAGCTCTATTGAAATTTGAAAGTCTAATATCGATTAGTGAGTGGTATCCTTCGTCATAGAAGCTGGCTTCATAAGAATTAGTTAGGCTCATGTTCGAATATGGTATCAAAGTGTCCAGTCGTAGGCATGAGAGTTCCACGAGTTCCACATCAGATGTGATAAGATTTGAAAAGCATTTATAATTGAGAGTTCCACGAGTTACACCTGGACCCTTTTTTACTCATATTTTAAGTCTAGATGGAACATCTTCTGAATATTACGAGTCAAAATTGTGAATCGCTTATTATTTTAATGTTGCAGGGGTCACACATGTTGGAGGAGATATGTTTGAGAGTGTTCCTAATGGAGATGCTATTTTTATGAAGGTGAGTTCTAAATTTTCTAAATTATAGTTTTGGTTTTTTATTCTTATTTTCAATTTTAATTTGGTACCTCTTTTATTTTTTATTCTAAAATGGTTTCTTATGTTTAAATTTATTCAAATGTGGCCCCTTCTCTTTTAACTATTGTTTCAAAATAGTCTCTTATTTTGCAAAAGCTATTCTAATATGACTATTTTGGTACCACAATTTATACGAAAATATCATATTGAAATAATTGTTCATACTAAAGGATTGTTGAAGGAATAAAAGAGAGATCAAGATGAAACCTTCAATAAAACTAAAGAACCAAAAATATAAGTTAGCCAAACAATAGCTATCAAACCTTTTCTTCTTATTTTTGTATTTTCAGATACACCTTGCCCAATAAGATTTTAAAAGTGGCTTGTGCGTATATTTTATTATAATGTAATCTAGTTACTGAATTTATCTATTAAATTTTGTTCAGTACGTGACCTCGAGTCCGAGACCTAGGTCAATAGTTGGTCTTCTGTGTCTTTGTATAGTCTTCTCCTTGGCTTGAGGTCGGAAGAATGCCTCTCGAGTCGGAATCCTCCAAGATTGTTCTTGCCAGCGTCGCCTTCTTCCGAGGTTGGACTCGGAAGGGTTGAGTACTTGCAGACACTCTGATGCCAAAATCAGCAATCAGAAGTCAGTGAGAGGTAAAAATGAGAGAAGCAAACCTGAATCTTGGGGTCAGTGTTGTATTTATAGACGTGGGTGAAGGTAGAGCGGCTCTTGACCAGATTCGAACCGTTGGATCGGAGCGGGGCAATTCAGAGCGTTGATTTTGGGGTTGATCGGAGATCCATCGTTTTGGGACAAGTCCATTAGTGACACGGGTCATTTCTTAAGCGGATTGGGCCTCTTGGCCCAGTCCAGAACAAATTTCATTCTCAAATATAAAATCGGGATAAATATACTTTTAGTCTCTATATATATAAAATTTGAAAATGTTGTCTTTAGTCGCTATACAAAATTTCTCACACTTTTGGTCCCCACATTTTCCTACAATGCTTTTGGTCCCCATGACTTTTAATGAAACTTAGAAACAGTATTAAAAAACTCAAAAAATGCTATTAAAAGTTATGAGGGATTAAAAGTATTGGCTGAGGAAAATATAGGGACTAAACGTGAATGAAATTTTTTTAGGGAGTAAAAATAAAATTCTCAAATTTTATAGGTACCAAAAACGTATTTATAACCCTATATAATATTTCATTTATGTAGTTACAACATTTTTAAAATAATATTATTTATATTTTGGGACAAGTCTCTCCTATCTTAATTACACCCGATTTTAAATTGATCTATAGCTTATTAGATTTGTCTGAGTTTAAAGACGGGTTGGAATCTAGAAAGGCTTAAATATCATTTTGGTCCCTGCAAAATCAGTGAAAATCCATTTTTGTTCTTGCAACAATATGATTTTTTAAAAAAGTCCCTGCAAAATGTTTTTGTAATTTTTTTTGGTCCCTACCTTCATTTTTAAGCTGATTTGGGATATTTTAACACAGCTGGCGATGTTGACGTGGATATTTCGCACATGTGAACTGTCACGTCCCTTAAAATAAATGTTAAATTCCTATTATACCGAACTTCAATTTTTCCCCAAATTGAAGTTACGTCACGAGAGACGGATAGAAACGTGAAAGGGTGAGAATCAGTAGAGAAACGTGAAAGTGAGAAGGTCAAAGGTGAGGTTGAGCGAAGTTGAAGATGGATATCAATTAGGCATGTGATGATAAACACTGCAAGTTCTATAGGTATGAAAAGAATTGAAAGGCTGTGATGATATCAATTAGGCATGTGATGATAAACACTGCAAGTTCTATAGGTATGAAAAGAATTGAAAGGCTGTGATGATATCAATTAGGCGTGTGATGATAAACACTGCATGTTCCATAGGTATGAAAAGAATTGAAAGGCTGTGATGATATCAATTAGGCGTGTGAACAGAACCTTTTTCCTTGTATGTTGAAGTGGCACGGCCCGGAGAGAATCCGTCTTCTTCTTTGGAAAGCTATGCACGGTTGCCTTATGACAAATTCTGAACGATTTCGAAGACACATGGCAAGTTCCTCAACTTGCCCTATTTGTAATTTACACGAAGAAAACCTCCTCCACTGCTTTAGAGATTGTCAACGCTGTTCAGAACACTCCGCATAACTTTTTTTGGGAAAAACCTCCTTCCAGCTTCCTCAAGTTGAATTGTGACGCGTCGGTTACTAATTTCGGAGTCACCGTGAAGGTTGGTGGTCTACTTAGAGATTCCTTTAGGTCGTTTATTTGGGCTTTCAACCAGAACTTAGATTCCTGCACAACGTTGGAAGCAGAACTCAGATCGATTAAGATTGGAGTGGAGATCACTCAGAAAAAGAGAATTCATAACCTGATTGTTGAGAGTGATAGTGCCTATGCGATTCAGTTGCTTGTGAAAGCGTTCCTCCTTCCCACGAGCTCGCGAAGCTGATTAAGGAGATTCACTCTCTCATTATGTCATCGACGTCGGTGCAGTGGCAGCAAATCCCTCGGGAAGCTAACGGCGCGGCTAACGCTCTGTGTAGATTGAGCAATTCGCAGTCCAGGGTTTTGGTGTTTTATGAGTTAGTTCCTGCTTGTATGCGCTCCATCTTGGAGTATGATTTGGGCCCGAGTTAACCCTCTGGCTTGTGTCTAGTGGGCCTTTGGCCTTGTCTTTTGGGCTGTGAGCCTCTTTTATCACCAAAAAAAAATCAATTAGGCGTGTGATGATAAACACTGCATGTTCCATAGGTATGAAAAGAATTGAAAGGCTCTGATGATATCAATTAGGTGTGTGATGATAAACACCGCATGTTGACCTAAATTGATGTTTGGTGGGTATCATAGGAATTTAATATTTGTTTTGAGTGACATTGGAGTCCAGCTGTGTTAAAATGTGCCAAATCAGCTTAAAAATCAATGAAGTAGCCAAAATGAATTAAAAAAACATTTTGCATGGACCTTTTTTAAAAAAATATTATTACGAGAACTAAAATGGATTTTCTCTGATTTTGCAGGTACCAAAATGATATTTAAGCCTTCTAGAAAATTATCCGATCAAAAATTAAGACCAAATAGGCCAGTTTGTAATAAGTAATAACTCATCCTAACCCGTCAAATGCTTACCATCCCGGAGTTCACATATCCTCTCTTAGGATAATATTTATCAAGCAAGATTTGAGCTCTCACAGTTCTTCTTCCCATGAGAACATCCTCATTCTACACTCCTATTTCCATACCCATCTTCCACCCTCCCACACATCCATTGATTGGACTGTAGTTGCCTTGCTCCCGGTGATATTTTCTTCTTCACAACCCCTCAATAAAAATCTCTGAATCCTCAAGGATCGACTTTCTGATTGTATCCAGTGAAGTAGAGGCGAATCTTCTTGGGAGCCGGGGATAGCCACGGCTCCCCCCAAACCCCGACTCCCCCCAAATTTTTAAAAAATTAATACATATACATATATTTTATAGTTAATTAAAGTTTATTTATATATATTAAACTTACCACAATTGACACAAGGAAGTCAAGAAAATATAGTCACAAGTTCGATACTCAATTTTAATTTTTCTGTTTTTTCCTAGTCATTTATATATTTTCTCAGATAAAACAACAAATTGGTTCTTGTAGGGTTAGAACCTTGTTACTTAAGATCAACATGTATAAAATTAACCACCTGAATATATATTGAATTTTTTTTATATATTTATTAATTCTTTGACCTCCTTGGAATTTTTTGATAAGTATATATTTATTAATAGTTTGCCCCCCTTAGAATTTTTTATCAAGATCCACCACTACAGTGAAGGGCGTGTGAATTAACCAAATACACATCAGACTTAGAGGGGTTTTGGAGTTGTGCACGAACGAGAAGAGTGACCTTCTGGAAAGTTTCCAAGAAAGTGTGTAAATCAGTACAAACAACAAAGCACACTTCGTGTTGGGTTGTCGCTGAAAGTAGTTTGGGTTGTTACATTTCCAACGGGGCCATACTTCGTCCAACCCCCTAGCTATTACTCAGTAGACACCCGTAACACGCGTGAAAAGACCAAAATACGATTAATAAGTCTTGTGATCCAACGATGATTCAGAGCACGGTAGTCCGAACCGGTTCGGACGTGGTGCCACCGAACCAAAAACAAACACACAGACACCCCCTTTTTAACTGGTTCGTTGGCACCACGTCCGAACCGGTTCGACCGACCATACTTTGAACCAGTTAAAATGCAGTGTGGATGCACCGAATAGAGGGGGGTTGGAGGAACTATGGCCTTCCAACGTGACAATATTTTCTTCATAATATTAACCAACGAAGCCTATGTAGAGAACCTTCGTTGATTTTCATCCACTAATACTACCAAGAACTTAAAAAATAATTAAAGATTCCCTATTAGAGGATAAGAAAATAGAGGCTACCTCCATAAATCCTATATTAAAAATGAAATTATTTCATTAAGTTCAAGTAATTATTTTTTTGACGAAATTTCAAGTAACTACGAGCATATCAAACATTTATTACAACTTTGCAATATATGCAATATTCTATGATTTATTAGTGTCATAATTTTTCGTACAAAATCTTTCAGGAAGTACTTCATAATTGGAATGATGAACAATGTTTGAAGTTGTTGAAGAATTGTTATAAAGCTATTCCTAATGAAGGAAAAGTTTTTGTTGTAGAGTCAATTCTTCCCATTTTGCCTGAGAGTACCACTATTGCTAAGACTAATTTCCAAATTGACGTCATCATGATGACTCATCAACAAGAAGGAAAACAGCGAACTCAACAAGAATATACAAAACTGGCATTAGGATCAGGATTTAGTGGCATCAATTTCACTCCTTGTATCTCTGGCTATTGGATTATGGAGTTCTTAAAGTAGACATGCATGTACCTTATCTGGTTAAATTAATTACTCCCTCTAATTTTTATTATAAGAAAATTTTATAATTTTAGGTTAATTAAATAAATGATGTATCTGACCTATATTATTATAGTCAGATACATCAATTATTCAATAAACCGATAAAATCGTAAAATTTTATTATAATAAAAACTAGAGTAGCATTATAATTATCACAAGAATTTAATGTTGAAGCTGATCTCCCCAGCCTCCTGTGAACTTTGTCATTATTATTTACAGTGATTCTTGTTAAGACTTCAATACTCTTTGATGTGTTCTGGCTGTCTTTTCAATAATTTTTTTCTGTTTATAGGCTTTTATCCTACACGCATTGATTTCAAAAAACCATAATAATGTGTGTGAGAAGAATAACTTGACTCTTTGGGCAAAAAAAAATAACTCGAATCTTGTTTTGTTGGATTTTTTTTTCCGGTACCCCCTCTTAGACCTTGTACCCCACCCCCATAACTCATTTTATTCCCAAAATACTCCTCATTTGTTTACCAAAATTTTATGTTGAAACTGATTTTTTTAAAATTTCCGGAAACACCTCAAAAGAGGATGACTCCGAAAGTCATTTCTGGAAAGATTCATCAAAATGGCTTCCGAAATCATCCTCTTTTGAGGTATTTCCGAAAAATTCATCAAAATGACTTCCGAAATTACCTATTAAGAGGATGAATCCGAAAACACCTCAAAAGAGGTATTTCCGAAATGGTTATTTTGGTTAGATTCCGGAACACGTGAATACTTAATGTTTGCAATAACTCTGTACCAATACTTCTGCAGCCTTAACACGTGAATTTGTACCAATATTATTAAAAATATTGGTAAAAATATTATTAAAAAAATTCATCTTTACAAGAAAAATACACATGAAGAGACTACACATTGTGAATGAATTAGAATTAATTAGATCCTATTAAATACTCATAATCTCATATTAGTCAAACCTTATTAGATCAATTTAATTAGACTTGATCTTAAGTGACAATCGCCCGCAGATACATATAAGGCATATGTTAGAATAAAGATCCAGCGCTGCAAATGTTTTGCTGCCAATATGTTGGGATTCCTAGATTAAAAACAGAACATTGTGAATAAGTTATATAACTATACATTGTGAATAAATTAATTATTTTTATTGTCAAAGAAAGTTCATTCTTCTTTTTTTGGTACAAAAATTAATTCTTCTTAATTATTTTATTTTCGTTTACTAAAACAAATTAAAATAATTTTTTTCTTATAATTTAACGTGTTGTTTCTGTTATTGTGAAAATAATTTTTGGATTCATGGCCAAGTTATTATTATTACTTTTATGGCTAAGATTCTGATTGCATGGAATAATGGACGAGGCGAATGAATCAAGAAGAAAAAAGCTGTTCCCGAAACATACTACAGGGCAATTTTTAACATGTAGTGACAAGTGGAGCTATTTCATGTTCAACCCATTATCATGATTATCATGATGAAAGTGTGTACTTAATCCTGTTCATAAATCTGCACATGTTTTATGCTTTGAAGTTATTTTAGACACACCGCGGCAAACAATTTAGAAGTCCTGCTCAAATTTTGAAAAGTTGTCCCCTAATTATATTTTTATCAAATGAATAACTAAAATCTCAAACTCTTTATTTAAATTTTAAATGACATCTCAATACAACTTTAATGTTAGTAACGATGAATGGAGAGGGACGGAACTTGGGGGTTGTGGTATGCTATTGTCAGTTGGCTGGGTTTCGACCTTTTACTCATTCTGCAACACTCGACCACTGAACCACTAGTATAAATATATTTCCAATTTTCTAAGGTCGACCATTAGTGGTTCAGTGGTATTGAGTGTTGCAGAATGAGTAAAAGGTTGTGGGTTCAATTCCTGATTTTCTCCATGGGTTTGGTTGGTCTATTAGAGTATCACATAATTTGTATCCCGAGAGTTTTAGATTTCAATCCTCAATAACTCTCTTGAAGTGTAAATATAATTTTCTTTGTAAGTGTTCAAAGAATTCGAAAGTTTTCTCTACCTTAAACGGGGAGCCATCCTTTCACCTAATATTTAGAGTTGGTGATAACATTATTCGTAACTTTGTAATCAAATCAAGTTTGCACGTTTTCTTTGAAACCGCTCGTGTGAAGATGTATAAGTTTGGTTCTGCGGTAACGAGAATTGATTTTGAAAAAAGCTGATTTGTAGATATTTTAGTTAAAAGTGAGTTGAATGTAACGTGATTTTTGTTTGTTTTTTATTTAAGAAAAGTGATTTTTTACCAATTCTTAATGTTTTAATAGATTAAATCAAAATTGATTTTGAGAGTAAAGAAATTACTAAAATAGGTCTCAACTTAAAATTGGATAAAATAAATAAAAAATACTAAATTGACATATAAAATATATAAATTCATTTTATAACTAAGAAAAATAATTCAAAGTGAAATACAATATCAGATATTACAAAGACTAATTAATTTAGGTGTGAGTCATCATGAGGACTAAATCATCATTTTAGAAAAAGTTGACGTTCTTATCAAAAGAAAAAGAAAAAGTTGACGCAAAAAACCATTTAAAAAAAAATCATCATTAATGAAAGGGGAGGTGGAAACCATATATGATACTATTGATATTTGATACTACCATACACGTTTTTTTTGACAAAAATAACGTTTTTTTTGACAAAATTACTACCATACACGTTTATCATTTATCATTGCTATTAATAAATTGATCATAGCCCACCTCCTTATCTTGTTGATGTCATCATTGGTAACTTTGTCCACTCGTGTCAACAAAATCAAGCCATTGATTCTAGCCATTGAATTGTTCAATCTCAAAAGCTGCTATTAATATTGAACATGTAGAATCATTGTTATTAATTAATTGATCATAGCATATCGGAAAAATTCAAGTCCCACATTGACTAGAGATATGGTCTCAAAAGAGTTTATAAGTGTGAGACAATCCTCACCTTACAAGCCGGTTTTGTGGGATTGAGTTAGACCCAAACTAGATTCTAAGATGGTATCAGAGCCTATCTTAGATCCTTTAGGCCACCCACCATTATAATCCTCACACTAATTTAGTCTCTAGAAATGGAAAGTAAAAAATTAGTCCTCATTACTCTCAAATATTGACGAAATTATTTTTTTGGATACTTTTTAAGGACAATTAAGTCCCTATCAGGTAGGCTTGGACAACAGGCGGTTCGGGTTCAAAACTACCCATTTGGCCAAAATTGCGGCTTCCAAACTGTTATGGATTGAGCCGTGATCTAAGGTGGAACCAAATCCCCAACTTAAACCTAAAGTAGTCGAAAGGGTCTCATATACAGCAGGTGGAATGCCCTCGTCTACCATGGCATCCTGGAGAAGTGCAGCTGCTCTCTCGATCCTATCCTCGGTGGTCAGTGGACCAATATCCTCAACTGCTGGGTCTTGATCCGGTACATCCTCTGGAGGCGGAGCCGGAGCCGGAGCCGGAGCCGGAGTGAGATGTGGAACAGACACCTCCAAGTACCATGGCAGGTACTCCTCATCGCAGTCACCCGCCACGGGGATTTGTCTAGAAGATCTCTTGAGCTACCGCGCCGATGCAGTGTACATCAATCATCTCTGTAAAATCTCTGTTGTAGGTGGACGCGAGGCACCAACCAAAATGGGCGGATTAAAGATCTGCTGGATGTATCCAAGCTGGAAACGGACCCTGTCTGGGAAATAGGGCATTGTGCTATCACCCTATAGTAGGTGATGAGACGACCCTCGTCCTCAAGTTAGATTGTTTTTGGGGGGTCTTCAAGTTATGGTTCCCTTTTATTGCTTTGACTTTAGTTTCTATTCTATTCTTGTCAAGTGTCTTGGTATAGTCCCCCCTTAGTCTCTACTGTCTTCTTTCGTTTTTCTCTTTTTTTTAATAAAATCAGAAGGAAGTACTATTTCTCATTCTTGATGTTTTTTAACATCCGAAGGTTTTAATGAGACTCATTTTCTTCTTTTAGCCTTAAAAATAAATACTTTGCTAAAAAAAAAAAATTCGACCCAAACATAGCCTTAAGATTTTACCTCTCTGGGCCATCGCAACATGTATAAATATTGTTCATTTAGCACCTTCTAAATAGAATGCAACACAAACACACACACACATAAGCAGCACAGTTGATTTCTTAAGCATTAATTCAAAATCTTATTATGGCTGCTCATTCTTTTGAAACCAAACAAAATGAAGTGGAGCACCTTAAACAAGAAGAAGATGGCATAGTATTTGCCTTGAACTTGATTTATTCTATCACTCTTCCAATGGTGGTTCGATCCGCAGTTGAGCTTGGAATCTTTGACATCTTAGCCAAAGCAGGGGAAGGTGAAAAGCTCTCTGCTGAGGACATAGCTACTAAGATTGGATCAAAAAATTCAGAAGCACCGACAATGTTGGATCGTCTTTTAAGGTTGTTGACAAGTCACACAATGTTGTACTGTTCTCTTTCTGAAAATCAACAAGGGCTCTATAGCCTCGCACCTGCTTCTAAATATTTTGTGACAGATGCTGATGGTATGTCCTTTGGACCACTTTTGAACTTACCTCTGGACAAAATCTGTATGGAAAGCTGGTAAGTTTAATTAACTATGTAAGATTCTGTATATATCTGCTCTTTTAATCAATGATAATGAATGAATTAAACTTATAATAGGACCGGTTTGAATGGAGCAATCTTGGAAGGGGGAACACCATTCTACAGTGTTTATGGGATGAATATATATGAGTATACTGGTGTTGATCCGAGGTTTAATGATGTTTTCAACAAAGCTATGTTTAACTATACCATAATAGCCATGAAGAGTGTTCTTGAGGTTTACAATGGTTTTGAGCATGTCAAGAGACTAGTGGATGTTGGTGGTGGTCTTGGGATCAATCTCAACCTGATCACTTCCAAATATCCTCATATACAGGGTGTTAATTTTGACTTGCCTCACGTCATAGAGAATGCCCCTACCTGTGGAGGTATATTTCAATCGTCATTTAACTTATCTACTATTAATCTATATAAATTACCTAGGTACAAAATACTAATATTATATATCCCTTTTCAAACTAAACAATTGAATATTGTCAAAAAAGAAACTAAACAATTGAAGAATATTTAGATAAATCAACACACTTTTTAAAAAAATTCTCTTTTTCAAACCTTATTGAGAATATCATTTGTTAGATAATAGTTCATTGCTTTTAGTTATTGTTAGGTAATAGTTGGTAGTTTTGATCACTTAGTAGTTAGTTTAGCGGTTAGAAGTTAGTTAGGCTTGAAGTTAGCATGGAAGTGCTATAAGCATAAAGTTGTACCACATTGTAACCATATTTTTCAATATGAATTCATTTGAGTTTTACTCTCAATCAAGCTCTCAAGCTTACATCTCCTATGAGATGAGTCTTCATCTCTCTTATCTTGTGATTTTTAAGAAACCTTTTTTCACTCTCTCTCTCTCTCTCTCTCTCTCTCTCTCTCTCTCTCACACACACACACACACACACACACCCACGCACACGCGCGTGCACGCACATACACGCACACTCGCGCGCGCGCGCACACACACACACACACCTATCTTTCTTTCTAATTTTCTTTATCTTTTTTCTCCTCCTCTTTCTTCTTCTAACTCTCAATTCCTCTATTTATCATAATATATCTATATTAACATCTACAAGTCTCATTCACTTTCCCCCTTCGCTATTTTGAAAATTTTCAAATTTTGACAAAAGTTTAATATTCGGTTTTTTCTCTATCAATAAGCTCTTTTTCTTTCTTTCTTTTGAAAATTAGAAATTTTAATAGAATTTTATTTTTTAGTCTCTAGGTGAAATATTACATGTTTCTGGCATAGTATTATCGCTTTAAAACGTAGATAAATCTTTTTAATAAATGGTTGTGTTGCTTTTTATTCTAGTATAAGAAATATTACATAATTTTTATGTAATTTAGTCGTCTTTGAAAATACATCAACTTTTAAAAAAGTCTTAAATGTTTATAAATGTTTAATTTGCTTTTTACTCTTTAATATTTATAAATGTCTTCGGTATTCAAAAATTATTATTTTGATTTTTAGTTCCTCCGCTGAAGCATTACAAATTGTTACTATCTTTTTTTTTTTGTACAAGCTGTTAGTGTAATTTTACCGTAGTTAATTTTAGCATATCAATTTTAACACATCAATTTTATTATTGATAAGAATAATTTATTTAATATAACATAAATTAGTTTAAACAAACTTTTAAATATATAACAAACTAATTACAAACATGATATTTTTATACACGGATAAAACAAAATCTGTTTATTATTTTGCTAATGAGTCTCAACAAGAAAATAATAGATGTTGTCGATTATTTAATTTTTATATTTTCGTTTTGAGTTCAAATGGGCAAACATTAAATGTTTTTTTTTTTGACAAGAACATTAAATGTTTTTTTAAAAAGGCAAACATTAGATGTTGCTGGTAAATTTCATTACTTTTGATTTTCGCTAATAAAATGTCTATATCCATATATTTATAATGTTAGTTTCATGTTGCAGGTGTGACTCATGTTGGAGGAGATATGTTTAAGTGTGTCCCTAAAGGAGATGCCATTTTTATGAAGGTGAATTCAAACCTCTGCAGACATTATCTATCTGAATCAATCTCTAGTGGCTTTAATTTAAAATAAATTAAAGATCCAACCTTTTTACATCGTTTTGTATATTTTATACCTTTCCTAATATAATTTTTAAAGATCACTTGAGCAAATATTTTACTACAGAGTAATCTAGTTACTCCTGTACTTACTCAGGATCATGTGTTGCTCAAAGTATTATCAAATTGTTTACATCTCATAATTAACAAGTAATTATAGTTGCTAACGTAGGTCGGTCCAGTTGGTTAGAAATCAGCTCACATCTCATAAGGATGTGGTTTAGAATTCTGCTACTGACGCGAGGACTTTGTTGGTGAGCAATTTGTAATACCTCTCTGTAAGCGCTCAAAGAGCTGAGTCTTTCTCTAACCTTGAAGAGCCCCTAGACCCAACTCACCTAAACTTTTTGTAAAAAAAAAAAGTAATTATAGTTTTAGTCTAAAACTTAACCTGAATAAGAAAAAATCTTACCCTGTCCATTCCAAATCTAGTGATATTTAGACTCTTTTGGTAAAAAGTAGCGGATAGTAGATAACAGGAACGGAGCCAGGATCGGAAGGCTGCAGGGGCGAGATAAGAAAATGAAAATCTAAATTAATCTTGATTATATTCATGGCTGAAAAAGATTTGCATTGTAGCAGCTGTAGTAACAAGAAGTGTGATTATTAAAGTAGTTTTAATCAATTTTAGTAAACTTTATCTCCATTAAATCGGTATTTTTAATTGTTAGGAAATGATAAATGTTGTCTTCCATCAATTATTTTCAGTCTTTTAGTTATTGATTTTTCTAAAAATTTATTTGTGGATTATCCCTTCTCTTCTTTTTATCAATCAGGAGTGTTTTTTTTACAACTTTCCCTATTCAATAAATATTCTCAAGCTATTCTAGATCTAATTAATTCATTATATTAATAGTTCAAACTGGTATTGAAAGCTTAAAGCTAAAAAACAACACTAGGCCCGTAGGCCACTTGCACTAACTCACATATATCATGCCACTTTTTCATTATTATCTAACTAATGCAAAAAGATTAACATCCAAACAGGGGGGGCTGGAGCCATGGGAAGGGTATGCATAGCTCCGTCCCTGGTAGATAACTAAGCTAGCGGATAGTGGACGATCTTGTGGATAGCAGATAGCAGATTATAAGCTAGCTAATAGCAAATGATGTGTTTGGTAAACTAGCGGTTAAACTAACTGATTAGTTGAAAATGACATAAAAGTAAGGTATTTAAAATTGTTTAATTTGTTTTAATGAGGATAAAGAAAGAACTTAAGAAAAATAATGAGGATGAAAATGACAAAAAAAGTGAGACGTTATATATACGGGATAAGTAGTGTTTGAAAAAATGCTAAACACTACCTAGAAAATGTTAAATGCTAGTTCTTACAAAACATGTTTGTTTGCCATTTGCTAGTCAAATCCACTATTCAAATATGCAATCCGCTAGCGGATGAGACATGGCAAACAGAATCTTAAGATGAATTTAGACTTAAATAACTCTATTTAATTTAATTTTGTCATTAATTTTATTATAGACTTTTAAGTCCTTTCTCTCAAATTAAGAGTATAGTTGGAAAAAATTAACCATCAACACTTTTACTTTAGAAGGGGGAAGTATTGTTAAAAAGAAACCCCTTTTTAGCTCTTTATGATATCTTGAGATATTGCTCTCTTGTTAATTTATTGGATGAGAATTATCTTTAAAAAAATACATATATTCAATTTAAAAATTTAGACTGTAACAAAAAAAAAAAAAAAAATTTAGACGTATCGAATGTAATAATTACTAGCATATCAAAAACTTCTTTGCAAATTTATTAAAACAAATATTATATTGCAAATTGGCTACATATGCAATATTATGTGATTTATTAATAACACAGTTTTTTTGTACCAAAAAAAATAACAGTTTTTTTTTGCAAATTTTTTAGTGGATACTTCATAATTGGGATGATGAACATTGTTTGAAGTTGTTGAAGAATTGCCATAAAGCTATTCCTAATGATGGAAAAGTTATAGTTGTGGACTCCATTCTTCCTGTTTTGCCTGATAGTACCACTATTTCTAAGCATGGTTTCCAATTTGACCTTGTAATGATGGCTCAACAACGAGGAGGAAAAGAGCGAACTAAAAAAGAATTCATGGAATTGGCATTAGGATCTGGATATAGTGGCATCAAATTCATCTGTTGTATCTCTGGCTCTTGGGTTATGGAGTTTTTCAAGTAGATATTTATGTTATTTTTGCTGTAACTCAAAGTTTCACTCACTTTGCTTTTGGAATTGTTAGATTTTGAAATGCATTTTGTCTTCTGAAAACACTTCTATTTATGGAAGTTGTTGGTAACATGCTTTGCAATTTTAGTCAAAAATTATTCGACCGTCTTTCCTTTGTTATTAATGTTCCAAATGCTACTCTGCCATCGTCAGTTGAAAAAAATGTTGTGAACATGGAGTGGTTTGGTAGGTGATGGTTGGACACCATTCATGATCAACAATCTCCCACTCGAAGACTGATTCAATCTGTCTTCACACCTCGATAGTGCAGCAGCCTTCTCCAATCTTTCATTCTAGCAGGCCAACTGAAGTTGAGCACTACTTCAGTTTGTCGATTGTCAACATGTCTGCTGGATTCTTACTTCCTTGAATATTGCTCAATGTTAGTACCTCATTCTCAAGCAAAAATCTGATGAAATGATAACGAAGGCCAATGTGCTTTGTTCTCGAATGAAATGCTGAGTTCTTTGCCAGACGAATCGCACTCTAACTATCACAATACAAAACACTCTTCTCCTAGATGAATCCTAACTCTATTAACAATCCTTGAAGCCATATCAACTCTTTGTTGGCTTATGTTACTGCTACATACTCAGTCTCTGCAACAGACAAAGCAACAATCTTTTGTATCCGCGACATCCAACTAAGTGTTGGAGTAACAAAAGTGGACAGGGTGAGCTAAAAATCTCAAAGAATCCTTCACAGACCCCTAACATGCTACTACTCATGATATAATCATATGATGTGCATAGAAACAATTTTATATATCATACATAATCTCAAGGTTCGTTAAGAACATCGTGCACACACATTTGTGAACGAGTCTTTGAAACTTTTTCCCTTAGGTTTCTTCACGTTTTGAACCGAGTAACTGGGTTTTCAAATTCAGTTTACGACTTAGTTGCCTTAACCCGGCAAACCAAACTGTGGCATTAGCCCTGACCCAACTAGTAGTAGCTAAGTACTAGTGGAATGAATATGTTTTTCAAACAATTATGGGTTTCAGTTTTTAGATTTGATTTAGGACTTACTTGCATTAACCCGACAAACCAAAATGTGGAATAAACCCTATTCCAATGAGTCCCTTTTGATTTATTGATGTAACAATCATTTTCACAGAGAGAGAGAGAGAGAGTAATACTTGGCACTTCATAATCATAGCAATTTATACAAAAGTATAACTAAAATACTTTCACATAAGCACATTCTATTTGATCATATTCTCTTTATCTTGGTAGTTAACAAATGTAACCACCACAAACACAGTTATAGTTATACTTCTTCTATCTCAATATACAATGAAAAATTACCTAACATGGAAATGCAACTAATTATTGCACGTAACTTATCTTCTTCGTCTTAAGAACTAGAATGTATAAGCACAACACAGTTCAAACATACTTCTAAAGAATTATGCACTACTAACAAATATCTTACAACCCAATTACACTCAAGAATTTCTCACAAAAATCCTCTCAAGTGACTGCAAAATCATTGCTACCAAAATCCTTAGAAGAATTTTCTAGCCTTTCAATTGTGCAAGATCATTGCTACCAAAATCCTTAGAAGAATTTTCGATTTCCATATGAAATGCATCTTTCAAGTGACTGCAAAATAGACTGAACTTTATCTGTTTTAGTAATGGATAGCACAAATGTAAATGTGATTAGTCAAGTGTTTTTCAGCTTACAGTAATCTCTAAGTGAGTATATTCAACAAGTGACAATTGATAGTGATTTTAAAGATATTTCATGGCTTAAATACACATTTGGTCTGTTTTTTAACGGTGAATCCGTGGAAAATATAACCTTAGGTGGGAGATAGAACTTCTAGATTCGTCTATCTTATTGAGGATTTTTTTAGCAGACTATGATCTCAACAGGTATCCTTGATAACCAGTTAGATTACTGTGATCTTATTGAAAGTTCTGCATGTTTTCTAATTTCGATTTTGATGGCTATATCATACCTTGTGAATGTCATATTTGCTACTTTTAATTTGGCATTGAAATTTTATCTGTATCTTTTAGTTATTCAATCTGATGAGGATGATGCTTATAATTTCTTATTCCTTTTAAAAGTCATAGATACAATGATCCATTTTCTTTGGGTGGTGCATGTAAATCCGAGTTTCGGCGAATCAATGTTAGTTGCTAAAATTTGTCATGGACTCAATGTAAATTCGAGTTTCTTTGGGTGTTACCAGTTTTACTGTCATGGACTCAGTATGTTTCTATACATCTTATATGCTTATATGATCATTTATTTTCATTTGAGAAGCATGTTTGCAAAATTTGTCCACATCATGAGAGGTTTTTAAAGCAACGTGTATATGATGAGTTGAGAGTCAAAGTTGGTAGTTACCTAGCTGTGCTTTCTCATATCCTTAAGACTTAGGAGTACTTGCTAAAGTTGAGAGTTTAAAAGCCAGTACTAATGATCTTTGGGAGAATTAGAAGCACAAAATTGATGATTTCATTCAATACATGCAATGGATATTTTTCCTAAAACAACATTTAGCGGCAATAAAAATTGCAACCATAAGTGCCACTAAAGGCTCCAGGTTTTAGCGGCAATAAAATTACCCTTTACCAACATTTGTTCTAATAGTCGAAAAAGCTTTTAGCGACCCTGTATACAATGACCATTAAATAATTGCTGGTAAAACCTTTAGTGGCCATTTCTATTGCCACTAAAATCATTTTTAATAGCGCTTACAAAAAGATAAAAAATTGCTATTAAAAGTTATGAGAGGCTAAAAGTAAAAAAAATCAAATTTTATTGGAATTAATAGCTGGTGAAATATTTTTGAGGAGCTAAAAACAAAAACTCAAATTTTATATGGAATAAAAATATAACTTAACCCTAAAATAATTGATGATATAAAGACTGTGTTCTATACATTTGTGATTGTGAAGCAGCCACATCACCCAGCACTATTGTCCTAGTATATAGATATTTATGGATATTGGATGGGTTTGGTAGGTGGTTGGACACCATTTATAACCAACACTATTGTCATTAATTACTGGTTGTTTACAAATTTGCCTATACTCTACTACTGTGACTCTTCACTAGTTGTAACAGCTTGTACTAAGCATTTGCATTCAAAATCTTAATTATGGCTCATTCCTTAGAAACCAATGAAAATGAAGCAAAGCACTTGAAACAAGAAGAAGAAGAAGATGATGGCTTAGCTTGTGCCTTAAACATAATATTTTCTTCCATGTTTCCACTTGCGGTTCAGTCAGCAATTGAGCTAGGAATCTTTGACATCCTAGCCAAAGCAGGAGAAGATGTAAAGCTTTCTGCGAAGGACATAGCTATTGAGATTGGATCAAAGAATCCAGAAGCACCTAGAATGTTGGATCGTCTTCTAAAGTTGTTGAGTTGCCACTCCATGTTGTATTGTTCTCTTTCTGAAGATCAACAAGGGCTCTATAGCCTCGCACCTGCTTCCAAGTGTTTTGTGACAGATGCTAATGGTGTGTCTATGGGACCATTTTTGAACTTCATTCTGGACAAAGTCTCGCTGGATAGCTGGTCAGTTTAATTAAACATGCTCATCATGAAAAATTATTTATTTATTTTTGTTGCCAATACAAATAGATTTGATTTATAGGAAGGGTGTGAAAGGAGCAATCTTGGAAGGAGGTACGCCATTCCAGAGGGTATTTGGGATGGATATATATGAGTATACAGGTCTTGATGAGAGGTTCAATGGGGTTTTCAACAAAGCTATGGTGAACAATTCCATAATAGCCATGAAGAGCATTCTTGAGTTATATGAAGGTTTTGAGCACGTCAAGAGACTAGTGGATGTTGGTGGTAGTCTTGGAATGAATCTCAAGTTGATCATTTCTAAATATCCTCATATAGAGGGTGTTAATCTTGACTTGCCTCATGTCATACAGCATGCCCCTACCTATACCGGTATATTTTGATCTCATGGTTTTTAACTTATAATTTCTTGCAATTTCTAATTACACAGAGTCAATTTGGAGCATGTTTACTAGACCCCCCCCCTTCTATCTGTAGCTGTCAATTTGGCCCACGTGGGCCAGCCCAACCCCAGCCCCACATGGCCCTAGGGCCAAAAGCCCACATTGGCCCAAGCCCCATAAAACCCAGTGGGCAAGGGGAAGCCCAAGGCCCTTAATTTTCTGTTTACGCAACGAATCTGAAAAACTACCCTCTGACCTATGTGGGCTTCGGCTTAGCCCAGCCCACGAGCCCTAAAAATTTACTTATTTCCTAAATTTTACCTATTAACATATTTTGTTTATAGCGTTTCTTCTTTAATTTACTTGGTGTAAGTTATGTTTCTTTTTGTTTCTGAAAGGTGTCATTAATGTTGTTACTCGTAATTTGTTGAATTCGTAAAATAACAGTAGTTAATATCTCTAGTATGTTTATACCCCTGATTTTTGAACAAATAAACATTCAGTAGATTCTTCCATTTGAGATAAAAATCTACTGAATGTTTTATATAACATGTATAGTATTGGTTGGTGTATAATATAATAGAAAATTATCAACTTCCGACGGACAAAAAGTGTTAGATATAACAGTGTTTTATGTGCTTTTATTTAGGTGCTTAAGCTTTTAGGAAATTGATTCATGACAAAAATAAGATATTACTGAACCAAGGTTATTAACTTCTCACGGACAACATGTATTGTATATAACATGTATTGTATTGGTTAGTATATAATATAATAGAAAGTAAAAAAGTTGAATAAGTTTTTCAATGAAAGAAAAAAGGAGGTGGTGGTGGTGGTGTTTAGAGGGAGAAAGAGGTCATGGTGGTGGTGAGTGGGTGGTGGTGATGATAGTTGTGAGAGAGAAAAAAAGGTTGTGGTGGTGATGAGTGGGAGGTGGTAGTGGTGGTGGTGGTGGTGAGAGGGAGAAGGAGGTGGTTGTGATAGTGAGGGTGAAGAGGGGGGAGGTGAAAGAATGAAAGTTGGGGTGGAAAAGAATGAACCAAAATTTTTTTGGCGCCATCCAAAGAAGCCCTAGCCCTAACCACTAAAAAATTTAAAAGTGTGGGTTGGGGCTAAAAAAACGCCCCATTAATAGGGGGCTAATATTTTATGGGGCTTAATAGGGGCCAAAAGGGTTGGGCTTGAGGCCAAATTGACAAGTCTACTTCTATCACTATAACCCCTTCTTTTTCTCTTTTCCTCCACTAAACTATCTGTTATGGAAAGTGTCATTCTTATGGAACATAAAAGTTTAATTAAATTAAGAATATATAGTTTAGAATGACATTTTACCTTCATTAAGGCTTTCTAAGACATGTTGCGCCTGAAATTGAAAACCTTTTTCGAGAAATTTTATTGTAATGCTATGCTCCCAAGATCTTTTACTTCCTACTTTGTGGCTTTAATCCTGAAGGTTCAATGTCGTTTTACCATGGGGGACTACCATCCGATTTCATTATGGCAGGCTTGTATAAGATCGTGGCTAAGGTTTTGACGCTCATGCTCAGTACGGTTATGGACAACCTTATCTCTCATGTTCATTTTTCTTTTGTTAAAGGTAGAAATCGGGTAGATGGCGTCCTTGTGGCGAATGATAATATTGATTTTGCTAAGAAGAGTCGAAAAAAATGCCTCTTTTCTAAAGTGGATTTTGAGAAGGCATATGACTCAATCAGTTGAGCTTTATTGAATATATGTTGCGGCACTTCGGGTTGTGATGATGGATGGAGGGCTTAAATTCGGGCTTGTGTCTTCTCTAGAATAAGTCGTGGGTAATGGGAGTCTCACTGAGGACATTAGCATTAATGGGGACTGAAGCAAGTTGATCCCCTTGCTCCTTCCTTGTTCTTGATAGTAGCGGAAGGCTTGAGCGTGTTGATGCGTCAGGCTATCACCCATCGTGCCTTTGTTAGAGTGACTCTCGGGGGTTTAAAGGGTGATGTTTTCCCACCTGTAATATACAAATGATACTCGTCTAATTTGCAAGGCATCAGTTGAAAATATATGGTCTATGAAGACTGTTTTGCGGACCTCTGAGTTGTCTTCAATTCTTCGTGTGAATTTTACGAAGAGTGGTCTCATTTGTGTTAATGTGTCATAAGACATTTTGGGTTTGGGGGCCAGATTCCTAAACTGCCGTAGAGGTGCAGCTCCTTACAAATATTTTGGGCTCTTAGTTAGGGCTAACACTCGTAGGGACTCAACTTGGGTTATGCTTCATGTGATAAGAGACAGACTCCAAAAGCTGGCATCATAGGTCTATCAGTCTAGGTGGGGGATAGTTCTAGTCAACTCAAACCTGAGTAGTATACCTATTTTCTACCTTTCCTTCATGAAGATGCCAGTGAAGGGGTGGAAGGATGTTGTCAAGTTACAGAGGGAGTTCTTATGGGGGAATCTCTAGGGCGAAGAAAATCACATGGATGAAGTGGTCAGATATTTGTAAGCCTAAGAGTGGGGGTGGGCTTGGTATTAGGGGGCTTGGTATTAGGGATCTGTGAGATTTTAATGTTAGTCTTTAAGGTAAGTGGCATTAGAGGCTCCTCTCTGATAGGATGCCTTATGGATGCAAGTCCTTTCTTCAAAGAACGGTCCGAACATATGTTCTTTGACCTACTTCCTTCAGTCAGTTCTCAAATCATCTGCATCTATCTGGTGGAAGAATCTTTGTTGTATAGAAAAATAGGGGAACGACACGCTAGACTGGATCTTAGATAACTTTAGGATGAAGGTAGGGGATGATAATTATTACCTTTTTTGGCATGATGTTTGGATCAGTCATTCACCACTTAGTTCTAGGTTTCTCAGGCTCTTTTCATTGACAGGGTTGGGTTTGAGGCATCTGTTGGAGGCGACATATGTTCTCCTGGGAGGAGGCCCCTCTTTGGGGAACTCTATTTGTCTCTCGCTTCTACCTCTCTATCAGCGCTGCCCAAATGCCTAGGTATTGTCTCCACATTGTTTTGGATTGTTCTCGGTTTCTTCTACGTATCTCCTTATCTCTCAGTCGTCATCCCGTGTTTTGAGGCTTTTTGACTATATGGTTGGGATTCTGAGCAAGGTTTGGAAGAGTCTTACTCCTTCCAATGTAGTTACATTTTCTTGCAGCTCCTTTTGGATAGAGTCCCAACTCGGTCAAACTTGCTTAGTAAAGGGGTGATAAGAGATATTGCTGCTACGATGTGTATTTTCTGCCGAAACACATATGAGTCCTCCCTTCATCTCTTATGTAGCTTAGTTTTGCTTTTGTGATCTGGCATGCCATAATTAACTCACAAGGTTTTGACTTAGTGATGCAACACGATATTCAGTCTTTGTATCTCCAGTTTATCCATGTGAGTGGCTCAACGAGATGTAGGCATGGTCTGATGATCATCTAGCATACTATTCTTTAGGTTATTTGGGATATGAGAAACAATTGTATTTTCTCTGGAGGTGTACCTAACTTCGGGAGTTGTTTTGATCGGATATTATCTCTTTCTTGGCGGTGATTCTAGGCTCGGGCTTTTTTCCTTCATGCTTACTCCATGAACGGTTCGTAGCTCCTATCGAATGTATTTTCAGGAGGTACTTTGCTATATTGGCCTTTTCCTCCCGTTGGAGGTGGATTATTCATTCATATATTGGTTGAGTACCACTAGAACTCGGCTATTTATATATATAGTGTTGAATAAATTGAAACTTGCTTATATTTTGGTGCACTAAACTTGGACCCTTTTTCACTTATATTTTAAGTCTGGAGAAGCATCTTTTGAATATTACAAGTCGAAATTGTAAATCATTTATTAGTTTAATGTTGCAGGGGTCACACATGTTGGAGGAGATATGTTTGAGAGTGTTCCTAATGGAGATGCCATTTTTCTGAAGGTGAATTCTAAATTTTCTAAATTAATGTTATTCGTCATTAGCTCAAATAAATTTCAACCACTAGTTGCTTTAATTCATATAAAAAAGGACTAAATTATACTTTTGATTTCTTATTTTATTTTTCGATTTTAATTTGGTCCCTCTTTATTGTGTATTCTAAAATGTTTATTATGTTTAAATTTATTCAATTGTGACCCCTCTTTGAATTTTTGTTTTAAAAAGGTCCCTAATTTTACAAAAGCTATACTATGATTATCTTGGTACCACAACTTATGTGAATATTTTGCAAACTAAGGGATTATTTTAGAAGAACAAAAAGAGGGATAAATACGGAACCTTAAATAAACATAAAGAAGCAAAAATATAAGTTAGCCAAACAATAGCTATCAACCTTTTTCTTCTTAGTTTTGTATTTCTGGATATACCTTCCCTAATATGAGAAAGTAATCTAGTTATTCGTTTGTGCTCGTGAACATGTGTTGGTCGAATTTTTCTATAATCAAGAGATTGAGTATAAGGGTACTCTTTTTATTTAAGCTAGGCGACAAAGAGATTGAGTAGGGCAAATTTTTTTTATAGTTCAGAAGTCGCCCCCCAGGGTGACTTCTGAACTATGTTTTGCAATTTTTTTTTAAAATGCAGTTCAGAAGTCCCCCCCCCCCCTAAGGGTGACTTCTGAACTGTGTTTTTTTATTTTTTATTTAATTATATATTAAAATGATAAAAATTAAATTATTTTAATTTAAATAAAACAATTGTATTTAGATAATTAATATTTGTAATCCAAAATTCCTAATTAAATTGAAGGGTCACAAAGAAATATTACAACACAATAATTTATTTAAAAGACCAACCGAAAATTACAATAGTTATTTAAAAGAGTAATCCGAAATATTACAACACATTAATTGCGGTTAGGACAGTTGTTTCTGTTGTGACCCTCATTTCTACAAATTCCGCATCTTCTGGTGCGTGTACCCCTTTCTCTTTGATCCATCTCTGTACGAATACGGGTAGACTGTGGACGACTCTTTTTATCTCTCCGTTTAGTTGGATCATGCTGTAGTTCTAAAGTATTGAAATAAGGCCATGACGTCTCAGTTGGCAAGGGTGGGAACTCGACAATGTAAGTATTGAAAACATTCTCCATTGTGTACGGTGGATCCACGAATTGCATGTGGTCGTAATTGCATTTTGAGCATGCTGCGATGACATGTGAACAAGGGTAGTGAAGTGCCTGGAATTCCCCACACTCACACGTTTTTGCTCTGAAGTTCACCACGAATGTTCGCGCAGGTCTACCACTTTGTGGTCGTACAAGTTCTTCAACTCGGAACAATTGTTGGGCACAATCGTGAACTGCGACGTTATGCGTTTTTGAGACTTTTATGTTCCTGGCAATATTTTCCAACAATTTTTCAGAGTACATAGTTCCGGATCTCAACATTGCCTGTGCCTGTGTTCCCCTTTTGACGAAAACCTAGTTCATCCTGAGATATGTTGCATCTATCAATGAACGAATAGGGAGATTCCGCACCCCCTTAAGGACATTGTTGATGCACTCTGCAAGGTTTGTTGTCATGTGCCCCCAACGGGAACCTCCATCGCACCACTGCAACAATTGTTCTGCGGTTATGTCTTCAACCCAAGCCACCCCCTCAGGACCTACTTCCTGACCAATTTTTTGTTTGTAGTGTTCGGCCGATTCTTCTGTCATTGAATATGCTGAAGAAAAAAAAGAAGATATTGGTAAGTATGGAATGGAAATTTGAAACTAATCAATTAAAAAAAATGTTAAAAATACTCACCCATATTGATGACATGTTTCCTGGCAGGAGTGTTTTTGAAGTGTCTCATGAAGTTTTGTGCTATGCGGCGAACACAGAAGACGTGTTTCCAATTGGTGTTTAGTTGCGTAACAGCACTTTTGATAGACTCGTGTCTATCTGATATCAAACAAATACCCTCCTGTGGTGTCACATAGTGTCTTAAACGAGATAGGAAGAAAAACCAAGCCTCCTTTGTCTCACCCTCGACCACTGCATATGCAATTGGGAATGTGTTGTTTCTTCCATCTTGTGCGATTGCCAAAAGAAGACACCCTTTGTACCTACCGTACAACCATGTTCCATCAACAGAGACAACTGGTTTGCAAAATTGAAAGCCTTTAATGCACGGGCCAAAACTCCAAAAGATGCGGTGGAATACACCTTTGTCGGCAACTAGTTGTCCATTCTCATAGAATGGTTTGTACTGCCAGTCGTGAACTGTGTCTGGAATATAGTAAGAGAAAGCATGTAGCCACCTGGTTACTTCATTGTAAGAGTCCTCCCAATTACCGAAGATAAGCTTGATTGCTTTTTGTTTAGCAATCCAAGCCTTTCTGTAGGAACTCTGGTACGTGAACCGCTCCTTGATGTGTGCAATCAACACAGCCACTGATATTGTTGGGTCCTTCCTTACAAGTGGAAGTATATGAGTACACATGAGGGAGGAGGTCAGCTGGCGGTGATCTTGGGAAATAGTAGATGTTGTACATGTGTGTGAGTGAGTCAACTGTGTAATCCCCCAATATCCAGTTTTTGCTCCTACTCTCACTACACACCTCCACAAACAGGTTTCATGAACACAACAAACGGTCCATGTGTGTGGTTTAGACTCACAGACTTTGTATGCAACTGAATGGTTTAGGTGATATGTTTGGATGAATTGTTGGGCTATTTCTTTTGTGGGAAATTTCATTTTGAGTTTGAGTTCGTTTGGGTCTTCATTGGATAAAAGTTGGTTCCTGTCCATGGAATGGCCAAACTCAACATCATAAGGTTCTGGGTTATCAGCTGTGACGTTTTGAAAGTGTTGGACAGACTCGCGGAATGCAACACCTATGTTGGGGTTAGCTTCAATTGGTTCCTAATCGACGTCACGCTGAAGAATTTCATCTTCATCTTCACTAAAGTCCCCAACGTCTTCATTATGGACACCAACAAACATACTAAACGGTGGGGTATTAGTTTGAGTATGTAGAGGGTGGCTTGTGTTAAGGTCAATGGGTGTGTTTGAGGATGATGGTGCAGAGTGATGGTGAGGTATTGAAGGACTGTAATGCATGTCAGTTTGGGATGTTGAAGGATTGAATTGAGGGTAAACAGGTGGAATGAAGTCAGTGTATGGTATTTCTATTTGTTGAGAAAAATGTAAGTTCTGTTGTGATGAAGATGGAATAGAGTGGCCGTGACTTACCTGGGTGTAGTTAGAAGGAGCCTCAACCAAATCTGCGTATATTTCTGGTGTACATATACCAAGGTGTCTATCTTCTTTGAAATGCTCTATCATAAGTTCAACATCATCGTCGGAATTTATTTCGAATCCTCCATAAAAGGTATGGCCAGTACTGAGAGTTGTGGGGTACCGATATGTAAGACTAGCAACCATTTTTGAATGGTCAGGAGAGATTTTTTTTTCAATGGCTTGTTTAACTTGAGCTAGTTTGGAATTAGAGTTGAGTTTGACAAGGGTGTTGTTATGACACCTAAAAAATATACCCTCAGTATTTGTTTTTTCAACATAACCATTGTAAAAGACCGTGATGAAAACATTCGTTGGAGCCATTGACAAAGTTGGGAGTAGGAGGGTGTGTTTGAGTTTCAGTTGGTAGTAGGAGAAACTATGGCAGTTGGGTGTTTAGTGGTGAGAGATTTAGGGCCTATTTATTGAAATTTGAATGGTCTAGATTTCACCGATGGTTTTGAAGGACAGCATTGCGCCGACACTTTTAAAGGCCAGGATTGCACCGGCACTTTTAAAGGCCAGGATTGCACACGTGACTTTTAAAGGCCAGGATTGCACCGACACTTTTAAAGGCCAGGATTGTACCGACACTTTTAAAGGCCAGAATTGCACCGACGCCTTTGAATTGTTCAATGTGCATTGTTCACTGCTTAGTGCAGAGTGCAGTGTCCAGTGCTTAGGAAAAGTCATTTTTTAGACTTAGGAAAACCCGGTTTTAGTCATTGTTTCGAATCTTGTACACGTGGGTTATAAGTCCGTTAGTACTAATTCAAAACATGAAACCGTAGTTCTATAACTTTACTATAATGTCATATCATTTTTTTTAATTTAGTAATTTAACAAAATTGGTTAAAATTGATCTAAACATGGTAAAAAACTCATTTTTTAGACTTAGGAAAAACCGGTTTTAGTCATTGTTTCGAATCTTGTACACGTGGGTTATAAGTCCGTTAGTACTAATTCAAAACATGAAACCGTAGTTCTATAACTCTACTATAATGTCATATCATTTTTTTTAATTTAGTAATTTAACAAAATTGGTTAAAATTGATCTAAACATGGTAAAAAACTCATTTTTTAGACTTAGGAAAAACCGGTTTTAGTCATTGTTTCGAATATTGTACACGTGGGTTATAAGTCCGTTAGTACTAATTCAAAATATGAAACCGTAGTTCTATAACTCTACTATAATGTCATATCATTTTTTTTAATTTAGTAATTTAACAAAATTGGTTAAATTGATCTAAACATGGTAAAAAACTCATTTTTTAGACTTAGGAAAAACCTTTTTTAGTCATTGTTTCGAAGGCTAGGATTGCACCGACACTTTTAAAGGCCAGGATTGCACACGTGACTTTTAAAGGCCAGGATTGCACCGACACTTTTAAAGGTCAGGATTGCACCGACACTTTTAAAGGCCAGGATTGCACACGTGACTTTTAAAGGCCAGGATTTTCCGACACTTTTAAAGGCCAGGATTGCACCGACACTTTTGAATTGTTCAATGTGCATTGTTCACTGCTTAGTGCGCTTAGTGCAGAGTGCAGTGTCCAGTGCTTAGACTAGAATATATACAACAAAAGGCAGCAACACAACCACATAACTCAAACATTCAAGTCACCATAACTCTTCAACAACACTTCCTCAAAAAATGTCTTTCTTACTAAACGAAGAACCTCACATTTCCATGCTTCTCAACGATGACCCAATGGAAGTTCACCACGCTTTCAAACTTCCAGAACCAGATGCCTCTATATTACCATTGATAGAAAGAGCTGGCTTTCGTGACATTGCTTCAATTGGCGCATTCAAAATAAATCCAGCTTTGGTGGCAGCAATGGTCGAACGCTGGAGACCAGAAACACACACTTTTCATCTTCAAGTAGGGGAGTGCACAATAACTCTCGAAGACGTGGCGTTGCATTTGGGACTTCCCGTTGATGGAAATGCCGTTACTGGAAGTTGTGAACAAAATTGGGATCGAGTATGCGAACAACTTTTGGGTAAGCCTATCCCATTAAATGGCATGGTAGGCAACCAAATTAAGTTCACTTGGCTACAACGTGAATTTAATAATGTTCCAGAGGGCGCTTCCAACCAAGTGCGAAGACAATATTGTAGGGTGTACCTATTGCAGTTGATCGGGGGGATACATACTCCCAGACAAATCATCAAACAGAGTCAACATAAAATACCTACCCATTGAAAAACTTCGATGAAATTTCAAGTTACAGCTGGGGGTCAGCATGTCTAACGAACTTATACAGAATGTTGTGTAAGACAGCTACATGCTCCTCACGCACAATGGGTGGATGTACTCTTTTGTTACAGTCTTGGGTCTGGTACCGCATGCCGTTCCTAGCACCAGACTGCAACCGTCCTTATGAATGACCACTAGCAAAGAGGTAAAAATTTGACACAACTTATGAATACTAACAATTATATTTCTTCTTTACGTTAACAATTTATTTATTTTTACCAGATGGGTTCGCACGCCACTTAGCCACACTAAGTGTCCAAAAAGCCTTGTTTTGTACAGATCAACAATAGACCGCATGACATGTGAAGAGTTTGAGTGGTTGCCATATCGGGAATTCAATTTGCCAGAAATAGCATATCGGCACCAAGGCATATGGACTACAAACACGGCTATGGTCTGTTTCCATATTGTAGAATGGCACCATGCGGATAGAGTGACCTTGCAATTTGGCCTCGTCCAAGACATACCATCAGCACCAATAGATATCAGCCACATGCACAACATCACCATGCAGGGACAGACTAATGTCAATTGGGCTGTATATCACAGCCAATTAATTGATTTATGGAATGATAGAGAAAATCGATGTGTTGTGGGTCGACCGTGCTTTGCTAAACCAACGCAGTCAGATAAATACATGCGCTGGTTTCTAAAAAAATCAAGGCCATACATTTCAGCCGACCAACATCTAAGGGATCCACGTGGTCTTGCAAATGTTGGTGATGTGGATGAAGAAGATGAACAAGACGTGCCAGCTCCCCCAACTACTCAAACCGAACGTCGAGAACGTAACCGTAATCGACATCGACGTGCACCACCAACTCAACAGAGGACCCAAGAAGATGTGCCTCACCGCCACTCTATCTCCCACACACCAACATTCCAAGAAGATGTGCCTCACCGCCACTCTATCTCCCACACACCAACATTCCTATATTACGAACAATACAACCAGTCAGTAGAACATACTCCTTTTCAAGATACATATCGACATTCTACCACCGAAAGGGAGCCCGATATGTTCTATGAGTGCTTTGGGGTCCAACCCGGCTCTGCGCAATCTCTGGCGTTGCTTCGTCAAATTCAAGAGCAGGCCGGCGGTGCTAGTTCTTCATCAGTTCCCCAATATTTTCCAGAGCCACCGTCCCCTGGCCCGACTGAGGAAGAACATCAACCACCACATCGGCATCAACGTCCACGGCGTGTCCCCCAACCTCGAAAGTGTGGAACTGGGTCTCATCTTTGTTAATTTTTTTCTGTACTGTCTTTTTAGTTTAATTTATCAATTATTGTAATTTTATATTAACTAAGTTATTAATTTTAAGGGTTTAATCTTATGTGACATTTATTACATTTGGATAAATAATTTACTCTTTTGTCTTTAATAGTGCTTTGTGCATAGTGCACTATTAAAGTGTGCATTGTGCATAGTGCATAGTGCAGAGTGCACTATTACAGTGTGCATTGTGCAGAGTGCACTGTTAAAGTGTGGATTGTGCAGAGTGTATAGGTCTTAATTTCTTTAATGGCCTAGATTTTGCCGACACTATTTAACGGCCTAGATTTTGCCGACACTCTTTAACGGCCTAGATTTTGCCGACACTTTAACGGCCTAGATTTTGCCGACACTAAACCCTAAAATCAATGGTTAAGATCATCCAAAATCAACGGCTTACATACGATCACCCCTATTATAAATACGTTCTCACATTACACTCAAATTCACACCAACAGTTTACCCTCAACCTATATTTCTGATTAATCTTCTCTTCTCTGGTTCTTCCCAAACACCGTCGCCCAACCCGCTGAAATGGAATGGCAGTTGTGCCCAACCCAGTACTCAAATGACAAATTCCTAACCGCACTTTATCACAGTGGAACTGTAACCACCGATGAACATGGTGTTGTCTTTCGTTGTCCTAATCATATCTTTTGTAGGATGAATAAGGACATCACATTCACCCAACTCAAGGAGAAGGCTGAGAGGAAGATACGGCCAGAGGGAGGGTGGCGTAAAGACGTGGAGCGTATCCGTTACAGAAAGTACAATTGTGGAGATGACGGGACATTCCGTTATTCTGTCATGGAGATCCAAAGCGACGACGACGTTCGCGCAATGATGGAAGCTCATGCTAACATTCCAATGGGACGTAGTCTCTTGGAGCTGTACGTGGACACAATACGCACTCCAGAAGAAATCATTCATCTTCTGCGACCACCCCCACCACAACAAGTCATATCGGAAAGAGTCATCAACCACTACTGTACACTTCACTGTCAGGCCCATGTTATGTACAGGAAGAAGATGGTGTGTATTTTAGTGGTCCAAACACCATTTATTCCAGGCTTAAGAACATCACCTTCGCCGAACTGAATGAAAAACTAACGGAAAAGGCGCAGCTGGAGGGTGAGGAGCAAACGATCACTCGTATCGTTTATCGCTGCCCCCGGACTGGCGAAGGTAATCGTATTCGGTGGTGCGTAATGACTATCAAGACTGACAAACACGTTCGACTGATGTTTCTGCAGCATGAGATGTTTCAACCTCATACTCGGAGTCCTATCGAATTGTGCGTCGAAACAACTATTTCCACCGATGAGATCATCCGTCGGGTTATCCCTCCAGCGGTCCAATGGCCACTACCAGAAAATGTTTCGTGGAAGTAGTTTCGATCATGTTTTCCTCTCGTTTCGTTTTTTATTTTCTATTCTTGTATTTCTGAAAATTTTGTTGTTTATTTCAGTGTTTTTTCTATATTATATTATGTTCCAATTTTTAATCTTTTAATTTTTTTTCGTAAATATTAACGTAATTAAATTATAAATAGGTATAATCATTTTTATAAATTTATTTTTAATTTATTTAGGTATTTATATATTAATATATAATTAATTAAAAAATTTGCAAACACAGTTCAGAAGTCACCCTGGGGGGGGCAACTTCTGAACTGCATTTAAAATTTTTTTTGCAAAACACAGTTCAGAAGTCACCCTGGGGGGGGGGGGGGGGGCGACTTCTGAACTGCATTTTAAAAAAAATTTGCAAAACACAGTTCAGAAGTCACCCTAGGGGGGGCGACTTCTGAACTGCATTTTAAATAAAAATTGCAAAACACAGTTCAGAAGTCACCCTGGAGGGGGGCGACTTCTGAACTATAAAAAAAATTTGCCCTACTTTGATAAATAACCCACAATGTGCATTATTTTGGTAAATAAGTTTTTTTTTTGCACCAAGATGGTTTTTTTGCCACAATCTCTAGTTTATTTTCTTCATCTTCTTCTTCCGCCCAATATTTTTGTAAAATCTTAAGTCAGATTTCACCTTGTCGGAAAAAGTTGCAGTATTCAGATCCTTTTCATGGGAGTCGAAAACAGCTTTGTCTGTTTCTTTGGAGATGACATTTTCTGAAGAGATAACATCAAATCTTGTAAGAGATTCTTCACTCTCTTGATGAACCCTTCAAAACAATTCACAACAATCTGTAAGCCAATCCTTTATTAACATTTGATTAGTTACCACTGTCTTGGCTGGATGTCACGGGAGTATCTTTAGATAAACCAACCTTCATATTAGTTGTTTTTCCCTTATCTTGATTCATGTTCTTCACCTTAGGGGTATACTTAGAAACAATTTTAGGCTACCAACCGGCTCTTGAACATGTTGCTACTGAGTACATTTCGCACAAGACTGTATCTGATTCTTACAATTGCTTGAAGCATGACCAATATTTCACACAGAAATCTAACAAATTTTGATAATGAATGCCTACACAGAAAGCATAACCGGATCTCTCAACCAAAATTGTATAAGGGATCTCTCAACCAAAATTTTATTTTTCTTAAAATCGGTTATTGAGGAACGAACTTTACGTATTCGAACAGTTAAGTTTTTTTCGAGCCCTAAAGTACCCCAAAACGCACTGATTACCCCAAAATCGGTTATTGAAAAATGAACTTTACTTATTCGAAAACTTAGAAAAAAATTAGAATCATAAAGAACCCTAAAACACAAAGTTTAGCATCACACTTATTTTGTAACGAAAGTAATATTTCCACCAAACCGGTTATTGAGGAACGAACTTCGCGTATTTGAACAGTTAAAAACAATTTGAACCCTAAAGTACCACAAAACACATTACATAGGGTCGCACTTTACGTACTGTCACAGAATTAATTTTTATTTTAACGAAACCAGTTATTGAGGAACGAACTTCGCGTATTTGAACAAATAAAATTTTTTGAACCCTAAAGTACTCCAAAACACACTATTCAACGTTGACTTTTCCTTAAGATTAAAAGAATAGTATTAAAAAATGCATTTTTCGGACCTACCCAACACACATACTTTTTTTTCTAGCAAATTGGATATCCCCCTTTCCTTACGCACACCATGATTGTGGGACCCACCTAAACACAATTTGGCGTCTAAACACCACTTCCAAACTTACTTACATTCAATTTAGCTTTAAGGTTTTAAGATTATATATAGTTTTACTAAAACTTCTTGTGTAAGAAAAAAAACTTATGGTTAAAAGAGATTCCTTCCGAGTTATGGTTCAACTGTTTAAAACCGCTCAAACCCGGATAAAGTCGTTTTGAACAGCTAAAATAACCGTTTCGGTTAGTTCGGTTTTTAAAACATTGTTCCTAAGACAAAAACTACTACTATGTCCTAGAAATATTGTAGCACTTATTGATAGCTTGAGATTTTAGTATCTTCCTGTTAGTGACATAGTTTTTCGTACAAAATATTTCAGTGGATACTTCACAATTGGAGTGACGAAAAATGTTTGAAGTTGTTGAAGAATTGTCATGAAGCTATTCCTAATGATGGCAAAGTTATTGTTGTGGACTTTATTCTTCCCGTTTCTCCTGAGAATACAAGTATCGCAAAGCGTAGTTTCCAAGTTGACCTCACCATGATGACTCATCAACGAGGAGGAAAAGAACGTACTCAACAAGAATTTACAGAATTGGCATTAGGATCTGGATTTAGTGACATCAGTTTCATTCGTATCTCTGGCTTTTGGATTATGGAGTTCTTAAAGTAGACATATATACGGTCTATCTAGCTCAAATTATTCCATAATTATCACTAGACCATAATGTCTTGAAGCTTTCTGTGAACTTTGCAATTATTATTTAAGGTGGTTCTTGTTAGGTCTTCAATACCTTTTGATGTACCAATAAAATAATATTGAAATAATGGTATTTTGGAATAGAAATGTTTTTCTTACAACAAAAACTTACATCTTGTTAGTGTTCAAAGGAAATTGTAAGAAAAAAGCTTATTATTCTCATTGGTTGCTGCTTTATCTATATACAAGAGACAATACGATAAGGGAGTTTGTTACAATAAATGCATTAGGTCAGTTATTGTAGATTTTTTTTTTGATGTCAAACTTCTAATTTCAGATACCGTAACTACTTAAAGGCCACGTATTTGTCCCAATAGAAACAGTTTTAGGCTCAAATATATTAACAAATTCCTCCCTTAAACAAAATTTCCAGTTACAATTCCAGTTTACAACAACGAATTCACATAGGAGAATTGTTACGGACTCTCATATCTCCTGCGTTTTCTTTTGGATGAGTCTATTAATCATTTGATTTTCCAATGTTGTAGAGTTATGGTTGTGTGGGATGATACTCAAAGGTGGTTGGTAATTTGGTTGTTGTTGATCATTTCAATGTCTATGGCCTGGAGGGCAGCTCTAAGAAAACTCACAAGATCAAGTATTTAGTGTGGAGGGCTACCACTTGGTGTATTTGGTTACATAAAAATGATGTTTTGTTTAATGGGAAGGTGTTTGATACAATAATTGTTACCAATCATGTTAAATCGCTTTCTTGGGAGTGGTTTATTAGTCATCTGGGTTTGTAAACTTTCTTGTGTAATTTCTGATTGGTGGGTTAACCCAAACACTTGCCTCTTAAAGTTATAATTGGCTTTTGCCTTTGATGGGTTGGAGTACCCCTTTAGTGCTCCAATTTAATCCAATATTTGCTTATAAAAAATAACGAATTCACATTTTCCTCAACCCAAGTTCTGAAATGTCTCTATTTTCATGGGCTTCGTCATAATATCAGGAAGTACAGGAGCAACAACAAGCTAATGACCAGGACTACCAAGATACTTGGGTGCCACACTTCACCCAAAACCTTAAGACATTATATGGGTCTTATTCCTTATATATCCTTCATTTAGCTCGTGGGACCAACTACGCACACTTGAAATCCTAACAAAATGAGCTACATGAATGATATATACAAGATGACACCGATATATATACTCAATGCCTTGGGTGGAGATGTCGTGTCCAAGTTTCTTGGTCGTCTGATTCGTTGGCTTGGTGGGGAACATGAAGTGGATCCTAATTTGGATCAAGGCTAGCGATGTGGGTGACTCACAGGGAGATTGTTGAGAATTCAAGTGAGTGGAATTAGTCTCACATCTGCTAGAAATATGAGCTAAATGAAAAATATATAAGAGATGTCTGGCCCATATTCCTAATGTCTTAAGGTTTTGAGAAGAGAAGTGGCATCCAAACTTTTTGATAGTTCAATTTGTTGGCTTATTATGCTCCCGGTGCTCATTCAGGCTCCCCAACAATATATATTACCCTATTTCTTATTGGTGCTCCTCTACGGTCTACTTCCCACTTCGCGCGCACGTGTGTGTTTGTGTAAGTGGCAAACTTTCGTAGAACAAACATAATTTACAAACGTATACAAATAATTCGGCATTTTTTATAATAAAAATAGTACTCCCTCCGTCCCATATTATATGACTTTCTAGCCAAAAAAATTTGTCTCATAATACATGACTTTTTAGAATACCAGTGTAACATCAATTTTCTTTTCCAATCATACTTTTTATTATTTAATATATCTCTTTTTACAATTCTACTTTTTATGTTTCTAATGTCATTAATGAATGACAATTTGGTAATCTAACTCGCAATCTCTCTTCTCTATACAAAATTAACTTCTTTTCTTAATTCTTGTGCCACAACCTTAAACGATATATAATATGGGATGGAGGGAGTATACAACATGATATTTATAAAATTTATAATGCAGCAATTAATATAAGATAGAAGAAAAGTTATTTTTATACTACTTAAAAAACTCCATAACCCAAAAGCCAGAGACACAACAAACGAATCTGATTCCATGAAACCCAGATCCTAATGCCAATTGCATGAACTCATCTTGGGTCCTCTCTCTACCTCCTGGGTTTTGAGCCATCATTAAAAGGTCAGCTTGAAAACCAGACTTAGCTATAAATGTAGTATCTGGCAATATAGGTAGAATTGAGTCTACAACAATCACTTTTCCATCATTAGGAATAGCTTTATGGCAATTCTTTAACAACTTCAAGCACCAATCATCACTCCAATCATGAAGTATCCACTAAAAAAACGGCAATTCTTTAATAATTTTTTCAAATAATAGATGAACAATTAAATTATATGCAAGCTCGAATTTACCTTCATAAAAATGGCATCTCCATTCGGAACACTCTCAAACATGTCTCCTCCCACATGTGTCACACCTGCAACATATTAAACTAAAAAGTAATTCAAAGTTATATATATAGACACACACATGTACACGTGTAACACATAAGTTAAATTATGATAATGAATATATACCAGCAGCATAGGAAGGGGCATGTTCTATGACATGGGGCAAGTCAAAATTAACACCCTCTAAGTGAGGATATTTGGAAGTGATCAGTTTGAGATTAATTCCAAGACCACCACCAACATCCACTAATCTGTTGACATGCTCAAAACCTTCGTAGAATTCAAGAATCCTTTTCATGACTATAGTGGTACAATTGACCATAGCTTTGTTGAAAACATCATTAAACCTTGGATCTACACTCGGATACTCAAATGCATGCATGCCATGAACCCTATTGAATGGTATACCTCCTTCCAAAATTGCTCCTTTCATCTCGGTCCTTTAAGTCACAATAAAAATAATTTAGTGTTTGTTAGATTTATGAAACAAATGTTTTTTATATAAACAATAGTATTATCAATATTAAGGAGCTAGTATAGGGATACTCCTATCTGTCAAATTAAGAGCATCCCATTGGGTTACAATACATAATTTATTATAAGGTCGGTGTTTATTATCGCATAATCAAACTCCCCCTAAATTTGATAGTAAACAATCATTTGAGGCCATAGATTCAAAAATTATGTAGGAATAAAGAGCTAAAAATCTATTGCAAAAAAAAAAATCTAATTTTTTTTTGTTGGGTGACAATATGTATCTACTCGCCCCATACCCGTAAGGTTAACCACAAATACTCAGAGATATTTACTAAATTACAGTTAATTTCTATAAAACAAAAAGTGCAAACAAAATCAACCTTTATAATATGTATTGCTTTTCATATAAGAAAATTAGGCATTTATATTAAATACTTGATGACTTATGTTTCTATAAAGACTGTACTAAGTAATTTTGAAAGACTCTACTAAGTAATTTTGATGGGTATGGGTGCCCACATACGTTTATCTCATCATTTGTCTCTGTCTCTTTAACTATCGGATAATGAATAAACCAACCTATATCTGTCATGGATTTTTCCCATGGATACAAAAAAAATTGGGTTAGTCAACAGTTTTTTTTTTCCAGAATCCAGGACAAAATATAAGAATAAGAATTTAATTTTTGTATGCACTATGTATTTAAAAATATTCAGTCCCCCAATGTCTTTTTTGGGCAAAATTGCACTTTTGGCCCTTTATGTTTGGGGTTTGTCATTTTGGCCATTTATATTTTTTTCCTCGTTTTAGCCCTTCATGTTTTTTGTGTGTCATTTTGGCCACTGGCGTTAGTTTTTTCTAACGGACGTCACGCTAGCAGTTAACTGCTGACGTGGTGTCTTAATTGTTAAGGCTGACTAGGATTCATTAAATGACGTGGCCAATAGGGAACCAAATTGAAACAAATAAAAAACATAGGGGACCAAATTGACACAAACACAAAACATAATCAATCACTCTCCATCTTCTTCCTTCATCTTCATCTTCTTCTTCTCCGGCGAGCCGCCGCCACCACCACCACCACAAATTTGGTTTCAAATCCCCAATTTCTTCAAAACCCAAAATCTCCAAATTTTCAAATCCCTAAATTTGGTTTCAAATCCCCAATTTTTCAATGAAACCATCCTCAAGAATGAATAAACCATAGTCTTATATCTCTCTTGTTTGAACTTAAAACACCAATCATCCTATTCTCTTTTGTAAACTCTTCCTCATTCAAGTCTCTTCCCTCCTTCACGTGCCACCACGTTTGAGCTGCTTGAATCTCCAAAGCTGTGAGTGTTGCTCCAATGGCAACAACATTGGCATCACCATATGCCATTCCATCAATGCTGCAAAATAGTATGCACTCACAGCTTCACTTGTGCTCTCTTGATATCTACCATTTGGAAACTCGGTTAACCCACTAGCCCATGAAAGCAACTTATAAAAGTCAAAACACCTGAGTTTTGTGTAATTTCTGTTTGATTTTGTGCCCAAGTTCATATAATCAATCTTCCATAAGAGAATAGGCTTGAGGCTTATATTTCCATCCCCAAGAAGTTGGGGATGGTTTCATTGAAAAATTGGGGATTTGAAACCAAATTTAGGTATTTGAAAAATTGGGGATTTTGGGTTTTGAAGAAATTGGGGATTGGAAACCAAATTTGTGGTGGTGGTGGTGGTGGCGGCGGCTCACCGGAGATGGTGGCGGCTCGCTAGAGAAGAAGAAGATGAAGATGAAGGAAGAAGATGGAGAGTGATTGATTATGTTTTGTGTTTGTGTCAATTTGGTCCCCTATGTTTTTTATTTGTTTCAATTTGGTCCCCCATTGGCCACGTCATTTAATGAATCTTAGTCAGCATTGACAATTAAGACGCCACGTCAACAGTTAACTGCCAACGTGGCGTCCGTTAGAAAAACTAACGGCAGGGGCCAAAATGACACACAAAAAAACATGAAGGGCTAAAACGATAAAAAAAACATAAAGGGCCAAAATGACACAAACCCCAAACATGAAGGGCCAAAAGTGCAATTTAGCCTTTTTTTTATAAGCAAATGTTAGTGGGATTGGGGGAATATTAGTTTCCGGAGTTTGAACCCTGATCCTCCTTCTTGCAACTTTGCAACTCCTTCATGTCTGTTAGCTTGCCAATTGAGCTACCTTCCTAGGACTCGGTCCCCTAATTTGATTGTGAGCAATGTGTGGTGTTTATTTGTTATTTCATTTAAGGTGACAACAAATATATATTAAAAATATACATTCAATGTTTGTTGCTACATTTATTGACCATGACAGGTCATGTTAATCATTACACTTCACCAAAAAAAAATCATTAAATAGGGTAGCAACATATCACATATCACTTAATGATTGTGTAGAATGTTATACAATAAGACAACTATGGTCCTCGGGATGAGTGTTTTAAAAATTGAATCAACATGATGATTCAACCGGTTAAAGCATAATCGACGCAGTCTCCAGTTCAGTTATCTAGGAGATTCGAATGTAATTTCATACGAGTTAAGATGATTAAAAGTAGTTGAATCACAATTTTCAAATTGACACTCAAATATAGAAATGTTATGTTGGAAGTGATATATGCAATTCCTTGAAAATTAATTTGAAGTTGTTTTTCAAGACAAAACTTCTAGTTTTTGATCCTCATTTAGTGCTCTAAAAACCCTCCTAAATAAGATCCCTACCAGTACATACAAATTAAATTCTTTTTATACTAATTTTGCTTTTCAAACCATTACCGATGAAATGTCCCAATATTTTCAACGGAAAACTAATCTCCACCATGCTTAGGAGGAAATTTTGCACTGGCCAAACTGAGTTAATCCAGTATGGGAATCGTACTCATGAGCACTGAGTCGACCCATTGTGTCTCAAGTCGCTTATGTCACTAGACCAGCGATGTTGATTTGATGGAAAGAAGTACTACTCTGGTCTCTATATTATAAGAAAGTTTGCAGTTTTAAATTTATTGAATAACTGATGTATGTAGTCTATCATAGAAGCCAAAGGGAGTATATATTATTATTATTATTATTATTATTATTATTATTATTATTATTATTATTATTATTATTATTATTTTATATAAAAAAAACTAACCAGCTTTCCAAGAAGATTTTGTCCAATGGTAAGTTCAAAAGGGGGCCAAAGGAAACACCATCAGCATCTGTGACAAAATACTTTGAGGCAGGTGCAAGGCTATAGAGCCTTTGAGGAGACACAATCCCTTGTTGATCTTCAGAAAGAGAACAATACAACATGGAATGACTAGTCAACAACCTTAGAAGACGATCTAACATTGTGGGTGCTTCTGGGTTCTTTGATCCAATTTCAACAGCTATGTCCTCAACAGAGAGCTTTACACCTTCCCCAGCTTTGGCCAAGATGTCGAAGATCCCAAGCTCAACCGCGGACCGAACCGCCAATGGAAGCATGATAGAAGAAATCATGTTCAAGGCAAAAACCATGCCATCATCTTCTTCTTCAACATGTTTAAGGTTCTTTGTTTCACCATTGTTGGTTTCTAGTGTAGGAGACATGAATAATATAATGAGATTTTAATGTCAAATAAACACTAATTAGAGAGAGGGAGAGAGAGAAGCTGTTTATAGGAGATGTTCTATATGTATTGACTGAAGCTATTTATATTACATGACATACATGATGTGCATAAGGATGATTAATTAGTAATAAATCTAGAGCATGACAATTATATTTCTCTGTTTCAGTGAATAAAACATTTCATTTTGATTGCAATTTGCAAGTATATCACCACTCCTTTTATATAAGGGTTTACACTAATAAATTAGTATAAATTACTTGCCGAGCACTTCAACAAATTAGTTATTGAACAATTCAACCAGTCACCTGCTGACCACTTCAACAAATTACTTGTTGACCACTTCAAGACCGAAAATAGGAATTGAATAGTTAAATGTAAAATAGTAACTATACACAACCTTACAGTAACTTTACCGCAATTAAACCTCTAATAATCACCAATTGTGCATCTTGGAGGATCCCCCTGCTAGTATTGTGCATCTGTTGCACGCTGATTGTAATGGAGTTTTTACTCCGAGAACTGTTCTAGTGTAATCCGTGTTTCTCTCTTTGGGCTGTTTAGCCCCTATTATAATAATAAATAAAAAAAAATTTACCGCAATTAAACCTCTAATAATTAGAGAGGTTGTTGCCTGAGCAATTGTAAGTTGAGTAATGTGCATTCTACTAGTGAGATGTTGCTGTCTAATATAATCTGTTTTATGTTTAATTATCAATTATTAATCCCAATGTCTATTTGACTTTTGTTTGTCGTTTAATATCAAATAGTTTTGCCTAGTGGTGGCTTACTTTTTTGTCGAGATCATCGGTGATTATTCATAGTGTGTCCCGATACTTTTTACGAAAAATAAATTTGGATCTGTATTTAGAAGTAAATTTTAGACTAACTAACATAGAAGTTCACTGTGGAAATAAAATCGAGAACACTAAGTCAACCTTAAGATACAAATATAGGCTTAAAATTGTTGGTGAGAAACCTCGGCAATCTCTGTGTAGATCTGAACTCAAAAGACCCTTATCAAGAGGAATGATACACCAAAGTTTGGTGAGAAATTGAAGAAGGCAGCTGGCGTAATAATTGAAGGAAGAGAAGGAAAGAATCTTCACTCATGCATTACTGAATTAGGGTAGGTCTATTTCTCGTAATAAATTGCTGGCGCATTGTTGACTCATGCATTAATAAATTGCGGGTCAGATCCTCAGCTGCAATTGGCTACGGCAATTGTCTGCTGCAGCATTATAACCATCAGATCAATCGGCTGGTTAGCAATAAATAATAAATAAATAATAATTAATATATTGCAATTCATGCTTTCAAAAAAAAATATTGCAATTCATTCGGTAACCGCATATATGCCATGATTCAAGCCTCAGTTGCCTCACTCACTTGCACAAAAGCCACACACTCCTAATAACTAAATAAATAAATAACAGACTATTTATTACTATTAATTTGTAGAGAAAACAACCACTACACAGAAACTTGGCGCGCAGTAAACTGCATATTTCTATAATTTGGTGGGCATAGTACTTTTCCGGCTGCCATGTTTTCCATCGTCTTTATCGATGTTTTTGCTTCTTTACAAGTTTCATGCTTATAAAATCACAAAATCAACGTCACATATTGATTTGGTGCGCATAGTATTTCCTCGCTGCCGACTTCTTACTTGTAGTCGTCTTCATTATCACGTTCTTGCTTCTTCACATGTTCCGTGCTCATAAAATCAACGTCACATTGATTTGGTGCGAGCAGTATTTTCTCACTGCCGTCGTTTTATTCGCCGTCGTCTTCATTCACGTTCTTGCTTCTTTACAAGTTCCACGCTCATAAAATCAACGTCTCCCGTAAGAACATGTAAGCTTCACACTCTTTTTTCATTGTTTTTGCTTCGTTCACATTCTTAATTTCTTTATTTCACTTTGTTTTTCTCCCTGTTTATGAATTCTTATTTTCCAGTTAGTTACTGTTAAGTGAATGAATAACAATTGAATATCTATTAAATATCATATGAATAATTATTGTTACTCATTCTTACTTCACTACTGTGAGTGTGGTTTCTATTTGAGTTTATAAATATCATATTAATAAAAATATCTTTTTAAAAATGCAGATACTTGCCATAAGATGCAACAAGATACTTGCCATATCACAACAACATTGATCAATCCATAGAGATGTGATTCAAACAAAACATCATTCGGAGATGTGCTACTTCTTTTCACAAGTATATTAGGCATGTTTTTTTGGCTATAGATTTTTTGAAGGGGAAACTGATATAGGTGCTTCCATATGTGCTGTCATAAGGATCATTTGACAGTTAGACTTTTTTTGTTGTACAACAAACATATAATTCATTTGACAATTAGACTATTGTAATTTTTTTTGTTGAAGAACAAATATTTCTCATTGGACTAATAGGAATAGGAAGGTTTATGCAATCTGTTTCTTTACTGCAACAACAACCGGAACCATGGTTATGAGCTTCTCTCAGACTCAAACAAGGAAATTGAGAATGGAATGTTGTGGGAAGTGGATGGAAAGTGGGCTATTCAAGGAGCAGTGGATGTAGATATTGGTGCTAACCCTTAAGCAGAAGGTGGAGGTGAAGACGAGGGTGTTGATGATCAAGCTGTTAAAGTGGTTGATATTGTTGACACTTTCAGACTTCAGGAGCAACCACCTTTTGATGATCAAGAGTTGTTCAAGAAGAACATTGAAGGAGCAACTAAGTTTCTACTCTCTAAGCTCAGTGACCTTTTTGTGTGGGAGAGTATGCGTGGTGGAAGCCTTGTCTTTGCGTACTATAAAGAAGGTGCAACTGATCCAACTTTTATCTACTTTGCTGATGGGTTGAAGGAAATTAAGTGTTAAGCTCGTGGTTTAAAGCTTTGAGACTAGGGGCCCGTTTGGATGAGCTTATTTTTGAGCTTATGGAAAACAACTTACAGTTAACCCATAAGTTCTCACTAACAAAAGTTATATCTTTATAAGTTGTTTTTCCATAAACTACATTGACAAGCTTATGAATAATACAAAAAAACTTATTTATTTGAATAAGCTGTTTTTCATAAGCTCAAAATAAGCTCTATCTAAACGGATCCTAGTTATAAGATGTTTGAGCTGAAAAAACTCTGTTATTAATTATTAGTTCTTATGTTTTTTTGGGTTATTGTTTTTTTATACTAATTGACATTTTATGAGTTAAATATGTTATGATTTTCAAATTAAAAAAAAGATGGCCAGTTATTTATTTATTTAGTTATTAGGAGTGTGGCTTGACTTGTGTGCAAGTGACTGTGGCAAATTGGTTTGTGAATCGTGGCATTTGTGCGGTTACCGAATCAACAAACATATATTAATTATTATTTATTGCTAACCAGCCGATTGATCTGATGGTTATAATGCTGCAGCAGACAATTGCCGTAGCCAATTGCAGCTGAGGATCTGAACCGAATAAAATTGCTTATTTTTTTTATTATGTCTAAAACGATGTCACGCATAGTTTAATATATATTTCTCCATTTAAAACGACATTTTTATAATTTTTACCTCAACTTTCTCAACTTATAACATGCACGTTTATCAGTTTCTTTTAAAAGTGTAACCAAAAAAAAGTTTCTTTTAAAAGTATAATAATTTGGTACATATACATTTTTTGTCAACTTTTGTGATTAAAGATTCATTTTCGTCAATAATTCATTCTTTTTTTAGCAAACAATGAATTATTTTCTAGTAATTTATAATTTTGCTATAATTGGGTTTCTAAAATTATGAGCCTAATTAGTTTATAGTTAGGCTATAATTTGTTGGGAAATAATGAATTATTTTCTAGTAGTTTATAATTAGGCTATAATTGGGTTTCTAATAGTTTAAAATAAGGTTCCAAATTGTGTAACAAACATCGTTGATCTGGAAATGATATAAGTTTATTTTAGTAAAAAAAAAAATATAGTTTAAAATAGGGTATAGCCTATTTATAGCCGAATTATAGTTTCTAATTAGTAGTTTATAATTATAGCCTAATTATAATGAGCCTAATTAGTAGTTTATAATTAGGCTATAAATAGGGTCTCTAGTAATAATTTCTAATTATGAGCCTAATTATAGCCTAATTTTTTTTGACAAGAATTATAACCTAATTATAAACTACTAATTAGGCTCATTATAATTAGGCTATACCCTATTTTATCAGTTTTTTATTTAATTTTTTTGTCAAGAATGCATTGATTTTATATAACCAAGCCAAGCCCAAACCAAGCACCCCAATTGGAGAAAGAGTAATACACAGAGCTCATACAAGTCCAGCCTATATACCAAGTTACAACACAAAATTACAACTTTACAACAAAAAAAAAGTGAATTTAATTTTGAATTACCAAATAAAAATACAAAAGCAGAATAATGCAAAATTAAAAAAACTAAAAATCGCAAGTTACAAACTTAAAGATTAAAAAAATAAGTAAATAAAATTAAAAAATCGAAACTGACATTGAAAAATTATTAAAAACTACAAAAACAAAATTAGAAAAATTTAAATGTAAGAGACGATGCTTGGTCGATTCATTTCTTTCATCCATAACCTATGAAAATCGAAACTTAGATGTTTTCTAAACCTTAAACAAAAATGGAGACAAATCGAAACGTGATAAGTCTCAAATTATGTGTCTTTTTAGTACTTGTTTTTAGTGAATTGTGTAGCAATCTAGTTCTAGTCTTGGGCTATTTTATTACCGATTTGTTTGTTTTGTTTTTAGATCAAGCTTTGAGCAAAAATGAAGGAATTGAAGTGTCAAAAGCATAAAGAGAAGTCTCAAGCAAAAAGGGGAGCAAAAAGCTAGAAATCTACACAGTCAGAAGGTAGCACGACCAGTGCGTAATTTAGCACGACCAGTGCGTGGTAGCACGACCAGTGCGTGACCGTTTGCCCGTTGGAAGATCAAATGACAGTCAGCAGCTGGCACGACCAGTGCGTCTGCATCAGATTCCAAAGCTGTTACACTTTGTTATTTCATTGCTTGTAATGAGACTTAACTCACTTGTCTCGATCTTCTCTTAGCCTATATAAAGCACGAATTTCTGAGTGCTTAGGAGCATGTTATGCTATTGCAAACACTACTCAAAGTTTACCTCTAAGATTTTATGCAATTTACTTTCTTCATTTTAAGTTCTTGTTTTTTATAATTCTTGCACTTTATATTCTTGCAACTTTAATTTCTGTTCTTTGTTTTTTAGCACCTTTATTTTCTGCACTTTACTTTTTGTCATTTACATTCTGTCATTTACAATTCTGCAATTTACATTTCAGTCATTTATCTTTCTTGTCATTTATCTTTTATGTCTTCTTCTTCTTTTTCAAAGTTTTTGTCTACTATGATCATGAGTGAGTAGACTCCTTTTAGTCTTGGGATTGTGGGACTAGTCCAATGATAGACCCATAAACAATCCCAAGTCTAAACTCTATTTTATTAAAATTATATTCTAATTTAATCCCATCATTTTCAAAGTTTCATTCCAAATATCAAAACGAAGTACCGAAAGGAGAAGTTTTGATATTAGAACTATGGGATTAAACAAGGGAAACAAAACATGAGAATAGTTTTGGGACCTTTGGGATAAAAGAGGCTTGTACTTAAGGGGTCTTGGCAATAATCAACCATGAGAATAGGTTTTGGTTATTGTTTCGAGGCACACTCTTGTATTCTGAAAGGAAGCTTGAGTTACTATTGAATGCCTTGTCCTTAGAAATAAAATTTTATATAAAATAGGGAATGGATGAGGGGTTGTGAGTTCATTATATCATTGTGATGAAACCACAATCCTAAGATGCTTTTATTTACAAATTCTAAATCAAACAATCACCTTCTACTAAATCATTCTCTTTTA